>VZRN01003256.1:537170-627815 GCA_013397935.1 Dasyornis broadbenti
AAAAAAAATCCCAAATAGTTTTTCTCCGCTTGAAAAAATGGTGCTTTCATGTTAGGCTGAAAATATCCTCCTGGTACCTTCCTATCTCCAAAGTTGCTTGGAAATGACAGCAGCTTTGCAGGAAGGGCTTCTGAGGAGAATTCATAGCAGTCTGAATTATCTCCCGTGGTCCTGCCTGGATTCAGAGAAAACTTGGAATTTTTTTTCCTGAAGGAGCTGAATTCTCCTCAGGGATTTGACCCTGCCTCCCTCTCCTCAGACCCCTGCTGTCAAGGGAGAACCACACACCCTTTCTCCTTGAAAAACAAAACAAAACAAAACAAACCCCACACAAAATCCATTCAACCTCGGAGGATAAAGAGGAATTTAAAATCTCCGCACGTTCCACAAGATGCCACTTCCCCAGTGTTACTTCCCTCCCTGCAGCTACTGCTGCTCAGAACTGACTCCAAACAGCCAGAACCAAATTTTATCAGTGGTTAATCCTGTTAGAGGGACACGAGCTATGGGATTAAGTGAGTTCTCTCCTCCACCAGTGCCCGCCAAGACCCAGAACTCGAGGGTTCTTTGCCTTCCCTGTGACATTTTGTGGGAAATTTGGTGGTCCGCCACATTTGGAAGCTCCAGGATTGACAAATGGACAGAGATTTCACCCAAACTTCAGGTCTTCATTTCTTTCTGAAAGAGGAAGCACAAAATGGGTGGTGTTTGAGCAGTTTTGGGGTGGTTTCAGCACACGCAGCTGGAGTTTTGTGATCCCACAACCAGCCAGGGCCTACGAGCCCACAGCTGGCCTTGCTCTGGGTTCATTATTCCACAGAAATGGCTTTGGCTCAGAGAAGACCTTTCTTACCAAGAGCTCAACCATAATTTGATGTTATGTCACATTCTGAGGCCAGGCCAGCTCTCCAAGTGTACATTTTGAGTGGAACCTCACGAGTACAAAAGTCCTATCCAAGGTGTCTTTCAGTCCAGCGTTTTGCAAATCACGGGCAAGGCAAATATGGAATTCCTTGCCTCAAACCAGTGGTGAAAATCCCCTGGGGACACTCAGAGAGAACAAGAAGTCCAGCAGAGCTGCTGTGGTGGAACTACAGGTGATTGGGACACTCGTGGTCTTGCTGAAGGGCTTTTTTAACTGACCACGTATCACAGTGAAGCCCTTCCTCTGGAGCCATAGAATCCAGGAACAAAATACAAAGGGTTTGGGGTTTTTCAAACTGCCTTTTCAGGATGATGACGTATTTAACCTCATGGAATCACGGAATATCCTGAGATGGAAGGGAGCCACAAAGATCATCCAGTCCAGCTCCCGGCCCTGCACAGACATCCCAACAATCCCACCCTGTGCATCCCTGGCAGCGCTGTCCAAACCCTTCTGGAGCTCTGGCAGCCTCAGGGCTGTGACCATTCCCTGGGGAGCCTGTCCAAGAGGGAATGTGCTGAAAAAGGTGGGGGGGAAATCTTAGAAAGCCTCCTGGGGCTAAATTTCTTCCAGAACTGAGGGCTGTTGGCTTTTTGAGATGAAGACAGGGTGAGTTATCCTGTACCCAAATGTTTGAGATGCTGAAACAACGTACCCACAGGCAGAAACCCAGCTACAACCCCAGGCCTAAAAATAAGCAAAAGCAGCTTCTGTCTTCAAACTCCCCAACTCCTAGGCCTCTAATGTGGAGTTTGGCGAGTCCTGCCCCATCCAGCTGCACGCAGAATTCAGTGCTGGCCCTCCTGTGCTTTTAGTGTGCCGTGAAAGGCAGATGTTACCGTCAAACAGCCCCACTAAAGCTGGGAAACTCTGGGATCTGCAGCCATTTCAGCCCTGGGAATGCATTTGGCACAGCAATTTTGGTGTCTTACAGGGAGGAGAATAGATCGAGGGGAAAGCAGCATTGACTGAAGGGGTTTTGGGTGCAAGAGAAAAGCAGAATTTGAGAGGTGAGCAAGGCACGAGCATGGGTGTGAGAGGGAGCTGCAGTCACCACTGATCTCAATGGGATGGGGAGCTGATCCCATCAGCTCCTGTATGGAAAGAAGGCACCATTCCAGACCTCAGGCACTGCAGCCTCATCCTCCATTGTGCTGGGAATGCCTCAAGCTGTGCCAGGGGAGGTTCAGGATGGACACCAGGAGGAGTTTCTCCATGGAAAGCGTTGTTAAACATCAGCAGGGGCTGCCCAGGGCAGCGTTGGAGTCCCCATCCCTGGAGACGCCCAAGGACGTGGCTCTGGGCTGGGTGACGAGCTGGGGATTGATCACAGCTTGGAGTCGATGATCTTGGAGGCCTTTTCCAATCTAAATGATTCCCTGATTCTGTGAGTCAGGCTGACGAGAAGAGGAGGAATTTGGGCACGGCATTTTGGTTTGTAATTTGTGAGTTCATGAACGCAGACTTGGAAGAGATACAGGTCCAATATATTTATATGGCTGTAGATACAGATATAGATATATTTTCATATATATGTAGGATATAGGGATGCTAAAGGCGCAGAGCAGGACAGTTCAGATCCTGCCGAAGGCTGCCGGAGGAGGCAACGCTCCTGAGGTGAGGGGAAAAAAATCCAATTTGTTAAATGAGCTCCCTGAGCTCTGGTTTGCTTTGCCACTGTGGCCCCAGGCTCCCAGCAATCCCCCAGGGCACAAGATGCCAATGAAGGAAGCTCAGGAAAAGTCTCACCACCACTGCCCAATTCTCCCCAGGTCTCTCCTGCATCCAGCTCGCTCTCCCCATTGTAAATATTCCCAGGGAATGGAAAATTGTCCTTCTCTAGGACAAACCCTCCCCTTGCAAGGCACTGCAGGGCAGGAAATCCATGGGAAGAGCCGGCTGCTGTTGTGCCTGTGGAGAGCTCACAGTGCTTGAGGAGAGGAGGCTGCACATCATTTTTGGGAATCACTGAACATCCCTTCCCCTTCTTTTGAGGGCTAGCAGCAGCACAGGGTGGAGATTGCAATTTTTCCTGGGAAGCTCAGAGCAAGGTTTTGCTGCGGAAAGGTGAAAAGTAAAAATTTCCCCGTGGAAGGAACATCCTGGTGAGAGGCCAGCTTGGAAACGCCTTTGAGCTGTTTTATTCTGATAGTGTTCAACTTTCACAAACAGACAGACCCTAATCTGATAACACTGGTGCCAGATGAGTGTGATAAGCCCCAGAAACAAGTAACTTCCCAGCAGGGCTTGTCCCTGATTTCGTTTTACAGGGACAGACATTTCCAAGGAAAGCCGTCCTCTTCAATTTCCCTCCTCACAACAAACATCTCCCTTGAAAGTGATGAATGCAACCCATTCCCAAAGGGAATCCACTTCAGGAAACACGCTTTGAAGCAGCTGTAGCCAGGAAAAATCACCCAACTCAGCTCCATCTCATGCAGCCCCTGGCACTCAAACACACCCCGGGAGAGGTCCCAGCTCCGGGTAATGAGGAGAACACACGCTGGAATTGAGCCCGGCGAAAGCAAACATGTGCTCCTTAAGTGCATTGACATTTATTATGGTAAAACTCCCTTTTCTTGTCGTTTTTTCCACATTTCTGCTTCCCGGCGTCATGGCCTGGAGGCAGGAAGGGGTTGCTGAGGCAGCTGGAGTTTTTTCAGCGCGTTGAAAGAAGATGAGGTGTTATTTTATACATGAAGCTGCACCTACTTGCACCACGAAGAGAAGTGGAAATGAACGCTGTCAGCAACTCAGCCACAGGAGAAGGTTGTGGATGCATTCAACAGCAAAAAACGAAGGGAAGACCAAGGGAAAATGGGATTGTTGGGCATTTAATCAATTCCTGGACGAGGTAGGACCAGCCCTTCTGCAGGGTCACCCTCTGCTCCACTGATCCTCTCCGAAGCTTCCAGCAGTGCTGATGTATCTGGACATCAGCTGGCAAAACAACACAGGAGGACAGTGACGGAATCCTCTTTCCCAATCCCCAGGCCAGGAGGTGGAGAATTGAACTGGTTGGTTTCTACTCCCACCGGGTAAAAGTGAGGGACTGGAGGACTGGCACGGGCTCCACTGGTTTTGGACACGGTTTGGTGTCCAGACTCAGGTCCTTTCCTTCAAAAAGGGCCTTGAGAAGCTGGACAGTGCATCCAAGTGGGAAGAAGATGAAGATTTAGACAGCACAAAGCACGAGGAATGGCAAAACTGGGATAACTTGTTTTAAAAGGGGCAGGACTAGGAGGGAAGGAAAAGATCAGCTTCCCACAGTTAGGGCATTGTGACGTGTAGGCCTCACTGGATGCACTCGCTGCCCACTGAGGATTAAGAATTTAATTTGGTCGTCAGGGAGCACTAAAGGCTGGGGAAATGCTTGGAACTTGCTGTGAGTATTTCAGGCCCTCTCTGGGAGCAGGGATCAGAAATAGGTTTGGAAAAAACCTGCAGAGGGAGGTCCAGGAGTGAGCCCTACGTCTGAGGAGGTGCTGTAGATCTTTCTTGCAGCTCTCATGGTGAGCACAGGTTTTGATGAGGTTTTCACGGGGTCACCTGGTGTCACCACATTGGTGCCTTTCCTTGTTCTGCCCCGTTTCATTTCCAGCCACATGGAGTTCACTGAAGCCCACGGGGTCATCTTAGAATCATGGAATGGTTTGGGTGGGATGGAACCTTAAAGATCATCTCATTCCAGGACACCTTGCACTGGACCAGGCTGCTCCAAGCCCTGTCCAACCTTGTCCATTTTAGTCCCGTGACTGTGGTGCTGCCCTCGGGACGGTGTTGCTCTCCCCAGTCCTCCATGGAATCATTGAGGCTGGAAAAGACCTGTGAGATCAGCGATTTACTGGGACCTCTGCCCCTGCCCGTGTTCCAGCTGGGACAGCAGTCACATCCTGTGAGTGACCAAACCAGTTCTGAGTGACTCCATGCTGTGGGACCGAAACCGCAGGATAAACTCCACTGGCTCCCAGCTCGTGGAGGAGCATCTCCATCCCAGCAAGGAACCAGAGCGAACAGATGCCTCTTCTGAGCTGTCCAGATGGCTGAGAGGCTGCAAAAGGCATCAGAAGGATCGTAGCCCACGGCGGCTTTCAAGTGGCCAAACGGATCTGGAGTGAGCAGTGACCTTCATCAAGCTCCTTAATGAAAAATGTGTCCTTGCAGCAGCTGCAGCAGCAGCAGGAGGAAGAGGAAGAGGAGGAGGAATCTCTTTCTCTGAATCTCTCATGCCACAGACATTTCAGCTGTGCAAACGTTTTGAAGTGAGACCAGCGTGCAGTTTGCTCTCACCACTGGAAAAATCCACTTTTCCACCCCAATTTTTTGCTTTCTAGGCAGCTTGCCAGTGAGCACCTAATCACGTTAGAGGAAAAGCACTTCCTTGGGATGGAGGCAGGCTTTGGAAATAAAGGAGAATGTGGGCCGATCTCTCTGAGGGAGGTGAGGCAAAAACTCCACTGGAAGATAGACTTGTGAAGCTCATCACTGCCGGAACGGCGTCTTTGGTGTCCAGATGATCATTAGATTGTGTAGAAGTGGGTCTGGAGACATTCAAAGAGATGATGGATGCATGGGATGTCTGGAATGAATGGGATGTCTGGAAGTTTTGATTCCAAGCTGCTCAAAGCAGCACTTCACGACTTCCAACTTTGCGTGTTGAAATGTCTTCCACATCAAATATTTCCCATTACGAAATAATTTCAAGCCTAGCGGAAGGTGTCCCTCAGCCCATGGCAGGGGATGGAACAGGATGATTTTCAAGGTCCCTTCCAACCCAAACTGTTCAATGATTTTATGATTTTTCGGTGGGAAAATCCAGGCATTTCAGTGAAAGATGTCCAACCATCTCCTGTGTCAAATCTCCTCCGAGTGGTTCGTGTGCTCACCTCCAGATACCTGAATTAGCTCCTGCAGGAGAGAAAGGACTGGTTGCTACACTGAAATTAAACCTGTTTCTGCGAAGGGCTCTTGACTACCCTCACTAGAGTGAGGGTGCAGACAAAGTTCCTCCCTGGGAAACATCAAATGTTGCTGGGTTGAGGTTTTTTATTTTCTGTATTCCTAATTCAATGACATGAAAATTTAGGATTCTTGCTCCCAGGAGATTCTTGGAATGGACAGGAGAGGGTTGTCCTTTACGAGAGGAGGGAAGGACCTGTGAAGGTCTGGGTTTGCAGAGCTTGGTCCACTGGAAGTGCAGCTCCTGGGGGAGTCCCATCGGACGCGAGAGGATTTGTCCAACTGCTCGGAAAGCAGACGGAGAAACCTTCCTCTGGTCACTCCTATTTTAAATTATGCATCCTCCATCTGCCGCCTCGAGCACAGACGGGCTCACAGAGCTGCTGCCTTCCCAAAATAACCCAGGGCTTTGGGAGAGGCTTTGCACAGCCCTGCCTTGCCTGGGCCAGGCTCTCTCAGTTTCCCTCTCTCGCCGATATCACCTGGAGGAAAGGGAGCGGGGCAGGTTTGGCCAGCCGGGTCAAGATGCCAAAGGAAACTGCTCCATCTTTCTCTGTTGGGAATTTCACTTCCTTTGCTTTGGCTGCTCCAGGAGACCTCACCTGCATGGAGAGGGTCTCAGTGTGGCACCTGGAAATGTCACCAGAACTGCAAGTTGAGCCCTGGATGAACTCTAAATTTGAAAAGCTCTGGGTCACAGCGCTCCTGACAGGTCCTGGCACCCTCAGGAGGCCGCTCCTGGTTTTCCAACGGTTCAGAGCACCCCTGGATGAAGGTGGAAATGTGTTGGCCCAGCACATCCCTGGAGCAGAGCCCTTCCCTCAGGTCCCTTCCATCCCTGCCAGCCCTGCTCCACCACACTGCACACGTTTCATTCTTTGCCTCTTTCCCCTGACTCTAAATCAGTTCTGTCAGCTCCTTAATTATTTTAATTTTTCTTCATTCTCCAAATCCCTCAAATATATTTTATATATAGGGTACAGGCTTAAAAAAGAAAGCTACCGCTGTGCCCTTGCCTCTGAAATATTACCAGAGAAATGTGTGTATTTCATCTCTGCCTTTCATTTTTCCAGACATTTTCTGCTTTGAAGAAGCTTGAAACAGTAATAGACTGATGGCTACACTCCAACTCTATTGATTAACAGTGAGTGGTCAAGCTCTTCAGTGCCTGAAAATACATCCAGAAACAGGAACAGGTGAATTATGGCGTTTTCCTGCAGATGGAAGGAGAGGAGGGAGGATAAAACCTACAAGGGGGAGTTCAAAAGACCTGCAAGCCCCGTGTCCAAATCCCCACTGGTGGGAAGTCCTGGTGTGGGGGAGAGCTGATGATTATTTCAGTGGCTCAGGGCTAAATCATTTATAAATACTGCGGCTCCAAATTGCCTCTGTTTAACGAGAGGGGGGCAGAGAAGGGAAGCAAGTGGGAACATTCTCCCACAGTTTTAAGCCAGAGCTCAGTGCTGAGAGCAGAAATCTCTTCCCAGCCATTCCAGTCCTCACCAAAGGTCACATTTTCATTGTGTTTTAGGATGAAAATAAAAGGAAGCATTGCAGACTGCAGGATTTGCAGGAGCCCAAGGGCTGTAGAGAGGTTGTGCTGAGGGACAGTGGGACAGAGGTCCCCTGTCTGTACCTTCCGATTCCTCTCAGGAGAATTCCTCTCTGGAGCCTTGGAAGCTCCTGGCGCTGCAGGAATAACTGTCTGTGGATTCCTCCAAACCTGAGGCAAGGAGGAGGAGCAGAGTATGAAAGCAGAGTGGAGACCTCACCTCCAGCTTCCACACCCGTTCCTCCACCTCGTGCATCGTCTGGGAGAGGCGTGAGATTGCATCAAACATCAGAGAATCCATTTTGCCTTCAGAAAGATGGGGAATATTTTTGGAGCTCTGATGTGATGGGAAAGCATTTTCTTCCTCTTATTTGAATTCCAGTTCTGTCCCCCAGGCAGGGGAGGGCAGGTGCCAGGGCGATGACGAGCAATAGGTCACTCCAGATTGGAAAATGAGTCAGGGGAGAAGCCAGGAGAATTTGAAGCTTCTCTGCCGCACCTGCTGCAATATTTGGCGTATTTGAGAATATTTCTAAACTGTCTTTCGACTGAACAGCCAAGCAAAGCTTTCCCCTTGTATTTTAGGTGCCAAGGCCGTTCAGGGCGTTCCAGAACTGCCATTTCCAATCCTTCTGCAGTTAACTCTGAGCGATGCTTGCTTGGCTGGAATAGATCACCAGACTCAGGTCCTGACAGGATTAACGCACTGGAAAAAGGCCCAAGTCCTTCAGTGAGCCTGGGTGCTCTTTGAGCACAGCAACGTCGTGAGCCCCACGTGTGGCTGCCGAGTTTCGGAAGGATCGGAAGTCCTCCGGTGGAAGGATGGTGAGTGAAGGGAAATAGCAGCAGCAACAGAATGAACAAGCAACTGTGGGAAGGAGAGATATGAAGGAAATGTTTTCCTCTGCAGAAATGCCTCAGTCGGTAGCGGGATGGGAGGCACTGATATTAACACACGTCTGAAAGTTGGGGAGTTCACAGGAGAGTGGATCTTTGGGCACAAAAAAGGAAATTCAAAGGAGAATGGATCTCTGGGCACAATAAACAAAAGGAAATTCAAAGGAGAGTGGATCTTTCAGCACAATAAACAAAAGGAAATTCAAAGGAGAGTGGATCTTGGGGCACAATAAAGTAAAGGGAATTCAAAGGAAAATGGATCTTGGGCACATTAAAGTAAAGGAAGTTCAAAGGAGAACGGATCTTTGGGCACAATAAACGAAAGGAAATTCAAAGGAGAATGGGTCTTTAGGCACAATTAAATAAAGGAAGTTCAAAGGAGAGTGGATCTTTGGGTACAATAAAGGAAATTCAAAGGAGAATGGATCTTTGGGCACAATAAACAAAAGGAGGTGATGATATCGAAGTCCAGGCAGCTGAAACACTACAAGAAAACAAAGGAGTCAAGGCCCATTCTCCTTCTTTCTCTACTCATCTTTTGATAGAATGAGATTTAACTTGTGTTGTCCCCATTGCATCCAAGAGACTTTGCCGAGGGGGTTTCATCTGTTCTGCAGAGCTCTCACCCCTCGTTTGGAGTTAGAACATTTCCCGAAGCCTTTTTGCAGGACGAACTTCCTTGGAGAGTGCCAGAGAGAAATTCAGCCTCGCCAGCTGCTCTGACCCCGATCTCACCTTGTTCCTCCCCAGGCCTGTATTTGCACATCTCTTTTCTTTCTACGTCTTCGAATTCAATAGCGCTTTTTTTTTTTGCCCCCCCCACTATTTATCGGATGGTGACAAATCTGCTGTCTGTGCAGCTTTCCTAATAAACCAGATTCTTTTTGTTGATGCTGATAGCTACAGAAACCAGTATCTGCCATGGATCTGCGTCGTCTGTTTTGACTCTACACTCCTCAGGAGAGCATCTGCTTGATTCCCGCTTGCACTGATGCCACGTTACGATCAGGAACTTCAGTCCTCACACAGGGGAGCACTCCCCATGCCACTGTCACCGAAACTGTGGGAAAAACAAAAACCCTCCAACAACATTTTTAATGTTAGAGGGTCAAGGCATTGCTTTATTTTCTGGCCAGGATGTTGTTCTGGCCAGGATGTGTCACAGAAATCATCTCATCCACACACAGCCCAGACAGAGAGAATCATTCCATGAAAAACGTGTATTTACAAGATTTTCCCCCCAAACTTTATCCAGTCCAAACCCATAGAAAGGTATTGGGTCAGTCTTCATTGGTTCTAAGTCGAGCAACCCGCAGTGTTCAGTTTCTTATTGGATCCCTATTTCTTCGCTTCCAATGTTAATTAGATCTTCATTTTTTCAATTTTCTTATCAGTCTTTTGTGGAGCAGATGTCTCCCACTCTGCCAGGGCTGGTGTCTGGGGTAGATGTTTGTGGATGCCCTTGGAGAGCTGCGATCTCGTGTGGATCTCCTGTGCCGCTCCCAGGCTGTTGGGATGCTGAGCTCACCAGGCCTCACCTGGAGAAACAATGCCCTGGGAAGGAGCTTCAGTTCCCTTGCCCCGGGGCAAGGGTGGACAAACCTGGCTAAAGTTCTATAAAACATTTTTAAACTGGTGTGGTTTCCAACACCACCTCTGCCCACTGATTTCCACATGGGTCCCTCAAAGCCCTTGGGAATTCCCCCTGATGGATCTGGGACTGGGATCATATTAAAGCAGATTAAGGGTAAGCAATAAGTAGCAATAAAACCCCGTCCATGCAGCTTCAATATCAGCAGTGGCCAAGCATCCCCGAGCGCAATTTCATCGATTTTAGTGGAATTATGTCATGCATTCATTCGAGCCAGAACCACGATATATATTCCTGAGAACCCTGCTGGAATTTATCCTCCAGTGGAGGAGGTTCCATTAAAATGAAAACGACGCCAGTTTTAACCATTGATCAGAAAATATTGTACGGCAGCCCAGCAGAGGGACCTGGCAGCAGATTGACCTTTGGAGATGTGGCAGGGAGATTGCTGGGAGGAAGGGAACAATTAAGGAGTTATTTGCTGAGGGCACCCAGGGGCACTAAAACCCCTGCATTACAGCGGGCCCGGGCTCTGGCTGTGCCCTTTATACTCAGCGTGCGAAGGAAGCTCCTCTCGAGAAACAGATGCGATATTTTTGCAGCCGGTGACAGGAGAGCCTTGACAAATTTCAGATCAGCTCACTTGGAGGGAACAAAGGCTGCCGAAGTGAGTCAAGTTCACTCCTCAGTAGCCATGACAACACTTTCAAGAACTCGCGGTTTAGGGAAGAAGGGAAATAAAAACTGATTGGAGACACAAAGTGATCCATTACTGCTCCTCCGTTGCCTCCAAGGAAGGGGTGCTTGGTGATATCCTGGAGAGCGGGGAGGATGTGTTTCGTCCCAAAGGATTTCAGAGCTCAGGGAAGGGCAGCGCAGAGGGTGCAGAGCCTGGGATGCTGCAGGCCCATCGTGTGTGTCCTTGGAAATCAGGGGAGGGAGGTGGGAGCCGTTCCTCCCAGCTCTTCACTCGGGTGCTTCGGGAAGACATTTTGACTCGCAGGGCTGCATCAGAGGAACAAAACAGGAACAAAATGTTCGTCCTGAGGCCCCTCGGTGCAAATCCAGGAATAAGTTTGGGATGCCGATGGAGGAGGCTTAAGCAGAGCAGAGCTGAAGGGGACCCTGGGATGTCCTCCATGCTCCATCCTGCCGGCTCCTTGTCCAGGGTTACAGCCCTGGAGCCCAGGAATATCATAAATGGCTGCAAATGCTTGCTAAGAGGAAGTGGATCCTTGCAAGTGCTTGCCTTGCAAGTCACATCTGCTCCTTGAAAGCCTATTTCCCTTCTCTCCATTCCCCCAGGAAGTTTGCTAGAGTTTTATTGGGTTTTTTTTTTCTTCTTTTATTTTTTTTTTTTTTTTGTCTTTTCGCATGTAATAGCTGCCCTCCAGCTGTATCTCTTCTTTTCCTTCTCATCCAGACAGCTCCTGCCACTGCTGACACCCATCTGGGCCATGGGAAACTAGAACCTTCCCTGGACAGTAAAGGGTCAGTAGGAGCTCCAGAGTATTCCCAGCAGAGGAAAAAGGGATTGGGATCAATAATTGCTGTGCCCAGGCTTCCTTTGCCGCTCCCAAATGGGGTCAGCAGGGCACGAGACAGGGGAATGTCCCCTGTGCTCTCCTGGAATTGTGTCTGATCCCAGTCAGAGGGTCAGGAACTGGGAATCCATTGTTTTGTCCTGTCCAGCTTCATTAAAGAAGGAAAACAGAGTGACAAGTGAGGGATTGATGGGGACCACAGAGATGCAATGGTTCCTTAGGGGTGAGGCTGGAGGGATCCACAGATATTCCAGAGCCTCAGGAGAGCCTCCTCAGACTGTTCCAGGAGGCCTGGAGACAGCCCTGTTCCACAGGGAGAAGAGATTTCATCGCTGGCAGATGAAAATAGGGATTGAGCACATCCTGAGAGAGCTGGAGCTGTTTGCCCACCCAGTAACCTCCACCTCTAAACCCCTAAAGTCTGGAACAGGTCACAAGCACAACCCCAGCCACAAAAATTCTCCTCTCCTCTCCTCTCCTCTCCTCTCCTCTCTCCTCTCCTCTCTTCTTGCTTTTTAGGCACATTATTAGGCACAAGAACACTGGATATAATAAATTATATAAATTTGAGGGATTATCAGACAANTCTCCTCAAAAATCTCCTTTCCTTGCACTGAAAACTCTCTGGACACAACTGCGATTCCTGAGGACATAAATTGTGTTTATTATTATATCAATCTAAAATGTGAAAATTTCGCTAATTCTAGAATATTTACCAGCACTGGCAAAGCAAACAATCCCCACCTCTCCTGAGGAAACAAAGTTGGCTGTGCATGGAGGAGATTCCCACCACCACATCAGGAGCTAAGGGGAGGATTTTTGCCTCCAGCTGTGCAGGAATCTGTGATCTCGCCCAGGGGTGTTGTTCCAGGTGGGATCAACCTTTCCAACCTCACCCATGGACAAAAATGGGTTCCACCAGACCAACGAGAAATGCTTCCACTTTGTTCAGATGGAAGAGGTTCATTCCAATTTCAATCTTTTTTAATATATAATTTGTTTTTTATCGCACAGAAGGAAAACCTGGGGAGGGTTTGCGGTTCCGTGGGGCTCAACAAAATGAAATGCAGCAACGAGTAGAGTCTGTTAAAGGACAGGCATCGTTACAGGTATTGGAAAAGTCAAGCACCTCCAGAACCACTCTGTTTTCCAAAAAGTGGGGATTAATAGCCACAAGGAGCCTCACTGGAAGCTCCCATGTCCTACAGGGGGAGAAGGAGGTGGCTGGGGCAGTCACCAGCACTCTCAGGGTGCCCTTCCTGATCGATCCACCAGAGTTTGGGAGTCTCCTCGTGAGTCAAACTTCCAGCGGCTCATCCTGGGGCACTGGAGCTGCAAATGCCCCAGGTGGAATCATTTTGTCGTGGGGAAAAGCTTTCACTCTGTGCCTCTGGGTGGGCTCAGCTGCTCTGCAGCCCCGCTGGAGGCACAGCCACGACCTCCAGGGACCATCAGGGACCCCTCAGCAGGTGACTCACAGGTAGGGGCTGACGTGGAGACCCCCATAAATAAAGGGGTTTTTCAGCTTTTCATCCCCACCTCGGCAAGGCTGGAAAGGAGATCTCAGAGTCCTGGAATGGTTTGGGTTGGGAGGGACCTTTAGAGATCATTGAGTTCAACCCTGTCCTGGACTTGAAGGTTTCCAGGGATTCTGGTTTTCATGGAATCACTAAGGTTGGAAAAGCCCTCCAAGATCATCAAGTCCATCATCCACCAGCACTGCCAAGGCCACCACTGACCCATGTCCCCAAGTGCCACATCCACTGGGCTTTGAAATCCCTCCAGGGATGGGGACTCCACCACTGCCCTGGGCAGCTGAGCCAGGGCTGGACACCTTTTCCATGAAGAAATTTTCCCCAATATCCAACATAAACCTCCCAGCAGCTGTGGCTTCCAACCTCAGTTGTCTCCAACACTTTCAGATACTTTCCCTTTTTCTAGAAAAATAACATCACAGCGAGACTGTAGGAGCTCAGCTGCTTCAGAAACCAGACCAGCTCTTTTAAAGAAAATACTCCTTGAAATCCCTCCCTGCGCCCGGGGCTTTGCAAACCTCCACTCACTCTTGGCATCCGTCACTCGCCGGCTCCGTTAAGAAGTTGATTTGAATATTGTTTTATCACTCTGTGCTTTGCAGACAGCATTGAGTCAGCTTAAAACCAGCGCAGTGTGTACTGACTCCCAGTTAATTATAGGCATAAAACATCATTTACTCCGCTGAAAGGAAATACTTGGAATCTGGAGGGCTCTTTGCTGCAGATGCCGGTTCCTGTGCAGGGTTTTTGTTTCCTATCCATTATCTCAGGGAGGGTTTTGTGGCTGTGGGGTTACAATCTTTGGGGCCCATGTCCAGACATCCCCCAGTGCAGGGGCGAGGGTGTTTTGCTGATGATTTTTTTTCCAAAGAGCTTTAATACAACCCTCAGGAAAGGAAGGAGGAAATTGTACCCGTAGTAAATTGATTGGGGTTTCTTTGGTGCCTGTCCTTCCTTCAGCAGGGTCTGGCCTGATCCCTAAGGAATTTCTCCACCGGATTGGTGTTTCCTACTGTTTCAGCTCTCCAGGCAGCAGAAAGTCATGGTGTCAATGCCCTAATTGAGGATTTGTTTTCCCGAAAGCCCCATATTTGCTCTCTGCCCGGCTCTCAAATCATTCACGGGAGCCGCATCCTGGTCATTGTTGCCTGAACATGGCAGGAAAAGTTATTTCCATCACAGGGACTGCATTGCTTCTTAAACCTCTGTAATAAACCCATCTCATTAAATAAATAAATCCATCTCATTAAATAAATAAATCCATCTCATTAAATCACCTGAGAGCTGAAGGGAGACAAGGGGTGATCAGGGCCCTCCTCTCTGTGGTCGCAGCTCACAGACACAGCCCCAGTGCAGGCCTCAGAGTTATTCTGGGAGCATTTCCACGTGTGGGGATTCCTGGAGAAACTCTGGGAAGGGTTTGCGGCCCCAGAGCAGCCCCGAGGTTTTCTCAGGAGGTTCAGGGTTGCAGGGCTCAGCATTTCCTCCCCGGGAGGTTGCCTTGGAGCGGTGCCCAGGCACAGGGAGGTAGCTGGGGAAGGAGCGTGGCTGGGGCCATACGGCGGAGCCGCAGCAACAGCATCCCACCCTCTCCCTCAAGCTGTCAGGAGCGCTCCAAACCGGTGGGAGAAGAGCAGGCACAAGCTGGGATATCTCAGGAAGCTCTGGAGGGAGCAGCTATTGCTGATGAGCACTGGGAGGGCTCATCTTGGAGGGGGACACTTTGTTCCAGGCGGCGTTCGAGGCGCTTGGGAAGGGCAGGAGTGAGGGGGAAATGCTTTGCTCACGGAAGAGCACGACACCAAATTCTCTGCCCCCACCTCCTGCTCCTCACTGCTGAATGAAAAAGCCGCTTGTCCACCTGGTTTTTTAGCAGATCTGGCATGGAATTTGAGCGTTCTCAGGTTTCTTCCCACCAGGGGAGGGAGTCAAGGGAAGGATGTGTTTTAATTAGTCTGCCAGCTGCTCTCCTTGAGAGAGGCGTCACATTATGAGGGTGAACTCGATCCTGTCCAAACATTTCTCCCGATTCCCTCCCTGGTTTTGCTCCAGCACTGGTGCAGGGGCAACGAGAGGGAGAGCCAAGGTGATCAGAGGGACGGAGCAGCTCTGCTGGGAGGAGAGGCTGAGAGAACTGGGATTGTTCATCCTGGAGAAGAGAAAGCTGTGGCGTGACCTAATTGTGGCCTTCCAGTACCTGAAGGGAAGCCACAGGAAACATGGAGAGAGACTTGGAATGACAGGAAGAGGGAAAATGGCAAGAACTGCCAGCCACAAACCCTCTTTAGGATTTAAGTGATGACCAACCAGGAATAGGGTCCTTTTCTTCCTCACCAGCTCATCCCGAATCCCACAGCATCTCTCAGAGGAATTATCCTACCCCAGCACTGCTGGAATGTCTCCAAACAGCCGGACTGGGGACAGGAACAGCAGGACCAGCAGGGAAATAAAAGCTCTTCAAAGAACCCATCACATTCTGTATTTTGTCACGATTCCACTTCTCTTTTTTAATGTGCTCCGAGGAGATGGGAAGCATTGCTCCAGGTCTTGGAAGAAAAGACCCCAAAGGGAAAGAGAAGTCACCCACAAGCCTTGGAGGCCCAGAACCAGGGAAACAACAGAAGCAGAAGAAAATAAACAGGGGGAAAAAAAAAATTCAAAAACACCCTTAAAATGTTTTGTTTTCTCTTGTTTTGCTGCAGAGGAGTTTGAAGTTCTCCATTTCCTGGGTGTGCTACAGGAGCAGCAGAGTTGGGACACAGGCTTTTAATGAAGATTATGTAAATTTGGTGATGTTTATACTTAGCAGAACAGATTTAGGAGTTCTAATAAAGCAGCAGATGAGGCGTAGAAAAGAGCTGGTGAAGTTTTCCACCACTGTTATTTTTTACCTTCCTCCCACCATTCCCAACAAAAAGAGTCTGTTTCTGTTGGCAGTTTCTCTCCACAACGAGGGCTCCTGAAGGGCTGTTTATCCCTCAGTGCTGCTGAAGCATCTCCCAAGTCTCAGTTCAGTTGTGTCCCATCTCCTTCCCGCCGGGAGCGACCGCGAGCAGCTCAGTCCAGCTTTGCTCTCCCTTCAAGAAAATTAATTTTTCCCCATCTCCGCTGATGGATCTTTGTTCGCTGCCAGGGTTTTCATTAAGGGGTGGCCAGGTTGGAGCTGGAGCAGCCTTTTCCTTTGGGAGAAGGTGAGGGATTGTCCTGGGTTTGGGGTCAGGGGTGTTGGGGATGAGCAGGATGAGCTTCATCCCTGGGGAGGAGGAGGAGGAGGGAGAGCTGGCCCTGCCCAGGGATGGGTGGTGATTCCTTGTGCTCGTGGCTCCAAGGAGAAGAGCAGGGGCCACCAACAGAGAAGAGAGACCCAGAAAATCCTCGGAAGGAGGTGCTTGGCAGCCCCACCCCTCCTGCTGCACTGCCACAACCTCTTTCAAATATTTTCTGCTCACCCCGGGAGTGTTTCTGTGAAGAAATGAGGCAGATTTGGGGATTGTCAGCATTTCTCCAATACAGTTCACTCGGGATATTCCCTACTAATCCCCCCTGGGCAGACCCTACCTGGGATGGGATTTCCAAGGAGGGAAGAGGAGGACTCACGGTCCCTTCTGAGCAAATCCCTCCTTATCTGAAAAGTGCAGAAATCCTTTGCGCGCTTGAGGAGTTCCCATCAAATAAAGCAGGCGGGAGCTCAATGGGATGAACCCTCTGGACCCAGTCCTGAGCCACGTGCTCTGGGATGGCCCTGCTGGAGCAGGGAGGTGGCACCAGGTGACCCCACTGAGGTCCCTTCCGACCTGACTCATCCCGGGATTCTGAGATTTTCCGGCTGTGTCTGTCCTGGCTGGGTGATGGATCCTCCCTGGGCTCCATCCAATTACCCAGCCCTGCTGCTTCCCTCCCTGCCCCTGGCATCCCACAGAACTGCTCCAGCTGGTGGAGGAGAGCAATCTTCGACACCAGGGATATTTTGATTCGTCAGAGGCCAACACGCAATGGAAGGCTGTGCTGATTATTAAAAGCTACCAGTCACTGCTACCAAAATAACAAGAAATCTTCCTATTTATGGCAGCTTCACGCTTTGCTTTTCGTTAAGAAAAGGGAGAAGGTCTAAATATAGGATTGGTATGGTCAAGGCTTAGGTTTGAGATGAGATTTCATCATCCTTATTCCTACAACAGAAGGAGAGTCCTGGAAAACAGGAAAAAATCCCATATATTAGCAAGCAATCAGGATATTTAATTTATTCTTACAGGAAACAACCATCTGATTTATCAACATCCACTGGTGCTTTGATGCCCACCAGGGAGGAACCTTGCAGATGTTTTATGGAGAAACCTTGCAGTAAACCTGGCGGTAAATCAACACCACCCAGCTGAGCATCACATCCAGATTTTCATGGAACTGCAGAATTCCAGGTTGGAAGAGACCTCAAGGATCATCTGGTCCAGCCTTTCTTGTCAAAAGCAGTTTTCAGACAAGGGGGTCCAGTGCCTTGTCCAGCTGAATCTTAAAAGTGGGAAAATCCCCTCCTTCCCTGGGGAGATTTTTCCAGTGGCTGATTGTTCTCCTTGTGGAAGTTTTTCCTGTTTTGCCCCATCAGAACCTGCTCAGGAGTGTCTTCTACTTCCTTTTTCATGAAAGGAAAATTCCCATCTTCTTTGCAGCCACACTTCAAGCCCTGGAACGTGGTGATGAGGTTTCTCCCAAGTCTCGGGATTCCAAACCCAGTTCTCTCAGCCTTTCCTCTCACGGCAGCTTCCCAGTCCTTGAATTGTCCCTCTGGGCCCTCTCCAGCCCATCCACGTCTCTCTGGAATAGCAGGGAGCAACCCTGGACACACCTGGAATGCTCCAGATGTGGCCTGACCAGTGCTGGGCAGCAGAATAAGGAATTCTCCACCTCTGCTGGGTCTCTCTGGGCACACGGAGCAAGGAAATCGGATCCGGCAAGATCCTTTAATCAGGCAGAGGTGTCAGTCGGGGAGCTTTGTTGCTGGCAGGGCTTTGGGTCCTGCTGGAGCTGTTGGGAACATCTGAGAGCATCTGCTGCAAGGGAGGGCTCCAGAGCCCCAGCTCAGAGCTGCACAAGTGGCCCATTCCTGGTTTTGTCCCGGTCACCTCCTCTCTGCCTTGTTTTCCTCCAGCTCATCTGGGAGGAGCCAACAATCCACTGGATCAGTCACTGACACCCAGAAATCTCTACCAGCAGGTTCAGGGCATCCTCCTTGCCATGGCTATGGTCTCATGGAATTTTCTGGCATCCCAGTGTTTCCATGGGGGAAAAAGGGGCAGCACAAAGGGGTTGGGTGGAGCTGGGTGAGGAGATCCTTGAAAAGGGGATGATTCTCACAGAATCAAAGGTATATTTGGAAGAGATGAGCTTTCCCAGACTCAGAGGTGCCAGAGCAATCCTGTTGTGTGTGGTGACACAGGGATGGGCAAGCAGAAGCCACTGAGGAGTGATGGATTCACGTAATTTTCACCGAATGTTGAACCTCGCTTGAATTTTCAGCTGCAGCTTTTTCTCTCTGCAACCTGTGATGGATCTAGAGTATCCCTGACTTAAGTTGTTGAGGGAGGACGAGGAGGACGCTTCTAGAAAAAAGTGTTCAGTCCAGGAGCCAGCTGTGATTGCTAAATGAGGAGCTTTAGACACATGAGGGGGAAAAAAGGAAAAAAAAAAAAAAAGCAAAATGACTGAAAAGTTAAAAATACAGCCTGAAACGTGAAACCTGCCTGGGAGGTGCTTTCCTATGGGATCCTCTAAACCAGGGAGGGCACTGCAACCCCACACCAGACCCACAGGGTTAAAACCCACAGGAAAGATAGGACAGGAGGAGATAAATCAGCCCAGAAGTCTCCCCTTGGTTATCACACAAAAGATTTTGCAGAATTACCCCTGGGACAGGGGCAAGGAGCAGAGGCACAGGAAATGCTTCCCAGAAAGGAGATGTTTTCCTGCTCTTCTGTTGGTCATCAGCCTCAGGAAAAGCTGATTATCCCACTAATAGCTGACCAGATAACAGTGTGATGCTGAGCTACCAAAATTCCTGGGGGATTCTCCTGAAGAAATCCCACCTGGAGCCCTTTGCTAGCCGCTTGTGGTGGTCCAGGAAGGAGCTGGTGAGCAGGGGATGTGCGGATTCCAGCAGCCCGCTCCTGATGTGGGGGTGAGTCTCCTTAATCCGAGTTTCCATTTTAAAGGAAGAATAGGAACTTCCAGGCAGGAGGATTTATACACAAGGACTTAACAGTTAAATTTATTCACGGCTAAACTGAGGAGCCCAGAGTCATTAAAGCATGAAATTGTGCCAGTCAATTAAAGCGTCAATCATAGCCAGCCTCATTTAAGAGAGCTGCTTTAATCCTGAGAAAGGAACATTTTTTTGGCCTGGTGAGAGAGCATGGCGACTTGAAGTTGGTTTTAGCGAAATAGCGGCTCCTCAGTCACCGTTCAGAGATTTGCCAGCGGTTGTTGTGGTTGTTTTTTTTTTTTTTTTTTTTAAATATATAAATATAGATTATTTTCTGCTGTGCTCCTTCCAAGGTGACTCGTGTTTCTGCTCAAGTAGAAACACAGATGCAATTGGAGCTGGAGATGGAGTGACTCGAGTGGGCCGCAGAGCAAACAAACAAGAGAGCTGATCAAAGAGACGTTTCACCCGGCAGACGGCAGAGTTCTGGGACACCTCTTGCTTTTCCGCAGACTCTCCTTTTATTTTTACAACTCAGTAATTAGATTATTCTGCCTGTCACATCATGCAACATGTGTTTATTTTATTGGCTTTTAAAGCCCTTTTTTTTTTTTCCCCCGGGAATGCTGACTTGCCTTGGTGACACGTCTTTAACAAATGGTGACCGTCATTTGGCCCTGGTCACACACCTGACTGTAGTGAAGGAGAAACCTCTCCAGAGGGGATTTACTGGGAGCTGACTGCAAGTCGTGGTGTTGGATATGATCTTTCCTTCCTCATCCACCAAAACTCAGGGAAAGGAGAGAAAAGAGGCTTGGGTTTGGGGGAGAAACAGGAGCTCAGGGAGTGCAACAAGGCCCGGCTGGTGCCGCGTCATAAGTGGAGCTTGGGAGAGAGAGGAGTTGTTCTTCCGACTCCTTCCGAGTGCACTTCATTCCCATTTCTGGCCAGCTGCAGGTATTTCACTCGGGCTGGAGGTGTTTTGGGGTATTTTTGGATCTGCTGTGCACCTTGGAAAGCTTCCCTCTTTCAGGGAACTCTCCTGTCCTGGGAGCGTGCAGAGCCCAGCTGGTGAGGCAGTACCAACAGCAGTGGTATCTAGGAGCAGACACACTAAATGTAGGTAACTTGGCTTGAAATTCAAATTCCTGGAGCCAGGGAGGTCGAGGAAGTTGCTTTGATATCTCTTGGAGGAGCAGGGCCTGTGGGTACCCCCCAGCTCCCTTTCCAATTTGTTCCAGTGCCTGGACACCAGGTGCCCACATTAATGCGTCTCATGGAATACTTTGGGGTCAAAGGGACCTAAAAAATCATCCAGCTCCAACCCCCTGCACTTTCCACTGCCCCAGGTGGCTCCAAGCCCTGTCCAACCTGGTCTTGGACACTTCCAGGGATCCAGGGGCAGCCACAGCTTCTCTGGGCACCCTGAGCCAGGGCCTCCCCAACCTCACAGGGAACAATTCCTTCCCAATGTCCCATCTATGCCTGCCCTCTGTCAGTGAGAAGCCATTCCCCCCTCTATTCCATCACTACATATCCTTGTAAAAACTCCCTCTGATCTCTTGGGAAGAGCACATCCACTTGTGTCCATGCTCTCCTGCTCAGCCAAGGGATCCAAACTGGAACAGCTGAAGGGCAGAGAGACAAAGAGTTTGTCTTGTAAGAAGAGACAAAGATTTTTTAAAAAAGGTCTTTACCTCATCCCGCTTTGACAGTGAAATCTAAGATGTTGTAGGATTGCTCTCTAAAAATATCCTGAGCAGGGAGTGAAGGGAATAAGCACTGGAAACAAGGAGCCACCTCCTGGAAAGGTCTTGCTGCCAAGCTGGAAACTGCCCAGCCCTTTGCCTCATGCTGAAGGAATCCAGACTGGGATGGGGACGGGGCTGAAAAGCTCCTGAAATGGGAAAAACACGGGGGGAGCTTATTCTTGGTAAACCCAGCAAGGTGTTGTGTAGCAAGGTGTCTGTGGGGGTCCCTCCAGCCTTCCCCCTCCTTCTCCTCCCTCTGGAATGAAGATCACAGCACTGCACGCCTGGCAGGGGGACGAGAGACCGAGCAGAGCAGCGAGGGAAGGGCACCGAGGTGTGACAGCCGCTGGAGCCTCAGAAACACCTGAGACAGCCCCATCTCGCTGTCACTCGCGGCGTTAAAACCAAGCCTCTTTAATTACCAGGCTGCAGACTATTTTTTCCCCCTTCCCACCTGCCGTGAGATATTGTGAGGAGGGAAAAAATAGCACGAGTGCAAAGAAAAACCTTAATAAAAGCTTCGCAGGGATGTAAGTGGGTCTCATCGCCGCAGGTATCGAGGTAACTTTTCTCCGTGCTCAGAAGAAGTTTCCCAAGGCTGGCTGTTTGATTTATTGTCCAGACCCTAAACTGGAACATTTCTACCTTGGTTCTGGCAGTGAAGAACAGAAGTGCGAAGTGTGAGGTGTCCACATTGTGTTTCATTTTGCTGATGGATGTTTTGACAGCCAAGAGATTTCTCACTCTGCTCTCTTCTTTTTTTTTTTTTTCCCCCCATCACTTATTTTTATAGGACATTGTGGGGTGGGGACAGAACTGAACTTCCCATCAGCTGGTGGCATGGTGTCAGTCAGAGAGATGTTTTCTGGTTCAATCCCAAATAACGTCTTCTCAGCTTTCCGAGAGCTGTGATATTTTTTGAAGTGTCACTGACTTAGTCCTTGTGGCGTGCAAGATGTTGCGAGCGAGTGTTTTTCATTTTTAATCCCCGAATTAAAACAAAGATTGCCCCTGATGACCTCATTGGAGGCTGGTTGGACCCTCCCGGGGCAGCTCTGACCCTAATTTGTCACATTAGTGAGGCTGAGTAAGCTGAATTTGCCGGTAACGAGACTGAAAAGCTGAGGAGATGTTTCTTTTAGGTCAGCTGAAGGGAAGGCTGAGGTCCCCCAGTCCCTCCGGGGACTTTTCTGCGTCCAGCTGAGCATTTGTGCACCCGTCACACTCGGATTCAAACCACGAGGCTGCTCTAAAGGGCCACTTCAGCCCAAGTTCTGGGGAAAACCAAGTGCTGGGCCCAGGGAATCTTCTGGTGCATCCCCAGGAGATCTGGCGGGGGCAGAATGGACACTGGGATCTCGTGCAGCAGCTTCATCCCAGGTCAGACCCTTGGAGAGCTTCCAGCAAGAACTGAAATATTTAAAATTTTCCCCTCCAACTGAAGACCCATCTTTATCATAGAAGCACAGAATGGTTTGGGCTGGAAGGGACCTTAAAGATCTCGTTCCACCGCCTGCCATGGGCACGGACACCTTCCACTATCCCAGGCTGCTCCAAGCCCTGTCCAGCCTGGCCTTGGACACGGCCAGGGATCCAGGGGCAGCCGTGGTTTCTCTGGGAATTCCAGCCCAGGGCCTCGCCACCCTCCCAGGCAGGAATTCCTTGCCAAGATCCCAGCCCAATCTCCCCTTTCCCAGTGGGAAGCCATTCCCTGCCTCCTGTCCCTCCATGCCTTGGCCCCAGTCCCTCTCCAGCTCTCCTGGAGCCCCTTCAGGCCCTGCCAGGGGCTCCGAGCTCTCTCTGGAGCCTTCCCTTCTCCAGGTGAGCACCCCCAGCTCTCGCAACCTGTCTCATAACAGAGATGCTTCAGCTGTCAGAGCATCCTTCCGATCATTATTTCCCCCCACTTTTCTGTGTTAGGTGTTGGAAGATTTCTAACCCATTTTGGGGTCTGATTTTAATGGTGTCACTCACACAGAGCACGACAGTCCTCACATACGTGGCGTTTCTGGGTCACAACACTCGGCAATCCCGCCGAATGTTTGGATTCAGCTTTCCAAGACGCAATTACGGCTCCAGCTGTGGCAGTTTCACACATGAGAGGATTCGAATTCAGGTACCTCCAGCGTAGCCATCTCCTCTAAGCAAATCCCTCAGGGCTCTCCTTATAGTGCCAGGAATGAAACAGCTTGTTTAGGGTGAAATTAAAATCTCATCCACACCAGACACCTCCCTTTGGTCAAGGAAACAACTTCCCAACTTTATTCCTCCCCAGCGACTGCAGTGGGAGCATTGTGCCCCTACCCCAAGCATCAGCAGAGTCTAAAATTCAATGTTTCCTCCTGTTCCTGTGGAGAATTGTGAATTCTGATGAAGAGTTTTGGCGGCTTTAGATACGAGATGAGGGAGTGGAGATAAGCTGCGTGTCCGGATACTGCAAGGATTTGGGAATGCTGGCCGGGCTGGGAAAGGCAGAAGCAGCTCATTCTCCAGCCAGGCAGGCCCATGTCCGTTTGAAGTGTTCCCTGAAAGAAATTCAAGGCAACATCTGGCCTTTAATGCCTAGACACCACCCCTTACAGAGTTGGGATCCTAAAGCTCTGCCCCGGCGCTGGGCTGAGGGAGGAGAAGGCTCTGTCGTGCTGTGATGTGACCCAGGAGAAGAAAGAGAGCGTGGCCTCCTCGCAGAGCGCCAGCTCAGGCCCTTCAGCTCCTTTTCACTCTGCAAATCCCTGTTGCTGCGTTGACAAAGCCCATTGGGACAGCCTGAGCCCCGTTCCCAAAACCTGCAGTGAACCCCGTTCCCAAATCCTGCAGTGAACCCCGTTCCTAAATCCTGAAATGAGCCCCATTCCCAAAACCTGCAATGAACCTCGTTCTTAAATCCTTCAATGAGCCCCGTTCCCAAATCCTGCAATGAACCCCATTCCCGAATCCTGCAATAAACTCCATTCCCAAATCCTGCAATGAACCCCATTCCCGAATCCTGCAATAAACTCCATTCCCAAATCCTGCAATGAACCCCATTCCTGAATCCTGCAATAAACTCCATTCCCAAATCCTGCAATGAACCTCATTCTTAAATCCTGCAATGAACCCTGTGCCCAAATCCTGCAATGAACCCCATTCCCAAATCCTGCAATCCGGGAGCGGAAGAGCCGCGGGTCGAAGGTTGGGTTCATCTCCGTGTGAGTTGTGGCAGGACAGGAGTTAATTTGAGTACAGCGCCGATTCCTGCGTGGGGAGGCTGCCGGAAGAATATTTCCCCAGGCCTGACATGCCCTAAATATTCCCTGATTTGGGAATATTTATTCCCAAATATTTAAATTCTCCCTATTTTGGGTGACAACCACGTACGGCATTGGCCGTGCCCAAGACTTGCTCTCCTCTAGGTCTGCCCTTTTCCCTCCTTGCAGAGTATTATTGGAATTCTGCTCCAATTGCAGGGTATTTTTAGGATTTTGGAGGCTGGGTAATGGAATCCCGACCTAAAACGGGATGGTGTTGATGATGGTTGCACTGGTTTATTCTTTTCTAGGCTCCAGTATTACCAGTAGCTCATCTTTGCTGATAAATCTTTCCCTAAAACTTAAAAAATCAGTGAATTTGATAAGAAATATGTGCTATACATAAAAAAAAAAAAAAAAAATAGCAGAGGTGGAAAAGTTCTACATCGCCCCGATTTCAAAAAAACATCCGGAATTGCTCTTTGCAGGATTTTCTTCCCCTGGTCTTTGATTCTGGCAGTGTTTTCTCCCAGGGATATTTTTCCTTTCTCTGTTACGTCTCTCTTACTCCTGCCATCATTCTTCTAACCACCGATGCAACCCTAGATCCTTGCTCAGAATTGCGTTTTAGGGCGTTTGGCTGCTAGAAAACAACCTTACACTGTGAACCAGTGGAACAGGAGAAGTCTGAAATGACTGTGGAAGGGTCTTGGGGCTAAAATCTGATGGTGACAGAGCTTTTCTGGTTAGGGCCAGCTTTCAGAGCTGTATTGGGTGCCCAAAAGAAAAATGCTTTTAAAAATCTTTTTCCTTGTTTTTTTTGTGTTTTTTGTTGGGATTTTTTTGTTGTTGCTGTTTTCTCTTTTTTTTTGTTGTTGTTTGTTTGTTTGGGGGTTTTGGGGCTTTTTTTCCGGGTTTTTTCGGTTATTTTTTGTTTATTTGGTTTTGGTTTTTTGGGGGTTTTTTTGGGCTTTTTTGGTGGGGTTTTTTTTTTGTTTTGTTTTGTTGTTGTTTTGTTTCGGTTTTGTTTCCCAAGCCCAATGCTAATTGCTCTTAATTTAAATGATGTATTTATTTATTTCTGTTGCTACTGCGCAGATCCTACAGCCCTGCCCTTATGCCGACAAGGTCTCCAAGGGTCTCTCCACTCTTCTCCCAACACTTTTCCACCGCACCAGGGGGATGCTGTGGCTCTGAGAGCCAGGACAGCCTCAAGTCTCATCCCAAGCGCTGTCCGAGGTGTTTCCCCAGGGGATGCTGTGCCAGGGAGGCCATGCCCAGGTCAGGGGGCAGGGCTGGGTGAGCCTGGGTGGCCCCCAGGGCGCTGAGCCCTCGGGCTGCATCCCAGGAACAAGATTTCCGGGAAACATCCCTCTGCTTCCACGCAGGATTTGTTCTTGCTCGGGGCTGTTGGCGTTTTGATGTCTCTTGAAGATACAACGGAGAGGTGGCTCCTGAGAAGTGACAGCGCTAAACTCTGATTAATGTCTCCAAGGAGAGTGAACCAGCACGGCTCCTTTGAGCTGCCTCCACCTCCATATGCAGCCCAGACTTGTCTTGACAATGCCGTAGAAATGTGATGCTTGGAAAAAGCACGGCTCGTTAGCAGGAATATTTCTCCCTCTAGCCTTTAAGGAGAGATGGAAAAAAAAAAAAAAACAAAACCAAAAACCCCCTGAAGCTCTGTCTGAAGATCCTGGGATGTTAATTTCCAAATTAGCAGGTCCAGCACTCTCCCCCCTGAGGGTTCAGATTCTCATTGAGGAGACCTGCGCATGGTCCTGGGATGGGAAGGAGAATGGAAATGTGAAGTTCAAGATCGGTGGAAGCCACAGGTGATCCACGTGCAACTTTCCTGGGACATTGCAGGACCCCGCTCATGACCTCTTATTGCTTCTAATTTACCAGAGACCCACAGAATATCCTGAGCTGGAGGGACCCACCAGGATCATTGATCCAACTCCCAGCCCTGCACAGACACCCCAGCAATCCCACCCTGTGCATCCCTGGCAGCGTTGTCCAAGCATCTCTGGCAGCCTCGGGGCCGTGCCCATTCCCTGGGGAGCCTGGGCAGTGCCCAGCACCCTCTGGGGGAAGAACCTTTCCCTGAGATCCACCCTAACCCTCCCCTGGCACAGCTCCAGCCCTTCCCTGGCTCCCGAGCAGAGATCGGAGCTGCCCCTCAGGGAAGCTGCAGACCCTGGTGAGTCTCCCCTCAGTCTCCTCTTCTCCAGGCTGGACAAACCAAGGCACCTCAGCCGCTCCTTGTGGCCCCTCCAGACCCTTCGCCATCTTCACAATCCTCCTTTGGCCACCCATAGCTTTATATCCTCTTCTTTTTTTGTGGCACCAGAGGTGGCTGCAGTTTGTCTGGACGTGCTCCCCCCAGCACGCAGCAGCTGCTGCCCAAAGCCTTGTCCTGGGAGCCAAATGCCCGAGGCATTCCACAGCCTGGAAGTGCCCATTTGGCTCTCGGTTTGTCTGCACCGAGCACACAAATCCCAGGCTCCGAGCAGAGCCCTCCGGAGCCGCGCTCACGATTTACGAGCTCACGGCTGCGTTGTCACACGCTGTCCCCAGGTGTCTGGCACTTGGCCGCTCTCTCCCTGCCTCCTCTCCTGATTGCTCTGTGAACAGACCCCTGACCGCGTTCAAAGAGTCGGGAACGTGAAGCTGAGACTGGAAAAGAAGCTGGAAAAGTGGCTCCAAATAAGGCAGCTTTAAGAGTTAATTTCCACCGTCTCCAGCAAGTGCTGGGGGTTTCCAGCTATGCCCTAGCACGGCGCACACTGAGCTGTGAGGGTTTTGCTTTTTTTAATGGCTAGAGCTGCTATTGGCCGAGTTGGGCAGCGGCAGAGTCCTGCTGCTGCTGTCCAAGGTCTGCGTGCTCGGCGGGGAGAGCAGGAAAACTCCTGGTGCGTGTTGGCTGCGCAGCCTGAGCCCGGGAAGAGTCTGGGATGTGGCTCTCTTGGAGGGGCAGGCTCAGGGTTTGGATCCAGCTCTTCGATGCTGGAACACAGCAGGGTGAGCGCAGAGATCCCGCGGGCTTGTCTGGGTGTGGTGGGGTGAACATGTCCGGGATGGGTTTTCTTGCTCCCTGCCCACCCTGGTGGTGTTTTTTTTCCAGCAGTCAGAGCTTCCCTGGATTTGTGTCACCCTCCCTCGGATTGGATGTCAGACCCTGGCGGGAGTTTAGGCTGCAGAGAGAGCCCCTGTCCCACCTGGCTGGGACACCACGATGCACCTCCACCGTAGAGAATCCCAGAATGGTTTGTGGTGGAAGGGACATTAAAACTCATGTGGTTCCATGTTTGCAAGGCAGGTTCAGCTCTTCACAGATTAAGGCATTTGTGTAATATCATCTTTCAACTCCTGCTTTCTTCTTGATTTTTTTTTTTTTCCTGAAACTGTGTGTTCTACATGGAAGATTTTGTCATTTGGAAAAAAAAAAAAAAAAAGCAGAATCGCCAGAGCAGAGCAGTCTGCTTCCTTCTCTGGGTGCCAGTGCTGAGAAGGGCTGGGAAAACTCCTTGGAATTGTTCAAGGCCAGGTTGGACGGGGCTTGGAGCAACCTGGGATAGTGGGAGCTGTCCCTGCCCATGGCAGGGGTGGAACTGGGTGATCTTTAAGGTCCTTTCCAACCCAAACCATCCCATGATTCTATGAAATATTCACCTTCTGCCTTAATATGATGATTTTAAAGCAGTGACCTGGCCCTTCATCTGGTGGTGTTGGGGTTTTGCTTAAGCTCCATCTCTCAGCACAAGATGAAGAAAATGAACAGAGAGTCAGACAATTAAAGATCTTGTGAAATGTATGTGGATCAAAATGGCAATAAAACAAACAAAGGAAAGCGTTTCTTACCCAAGGACACAGGCGGAAAGTGTGGTGTGGCTGCCTTTCAGCTTCACTGACGTGAGAGGAGATTTTCCACATGGCAGGTAGGAGATCTGTAAATTATCTTGCCAAAAAATATATGGATGATAAATCAAGTGGGAAATGAGACAAATCATCCAAATCACAAAATGCTGAAGTTGGAAGGGCAACCTGGGGGGTTCTGGATCTGTGTCATGCTCAAAGCAAACGCAGCTTTTTTTTCTGAAGCAGCCCAGGTTCCTGCAGCTGAGGTTTGAAAATGCCCAAGGGAAGGGGTTCCCCCACCCCTCTGCATCCATCTCCCCCAAAATCCCCCTCAGGCCATAGTTGCCACCATCAGCCTTCTGCTTGCCAAGCTCAGCAGAGCCCTGGGCACCAGGTCCTGCTCAGCCCCCTGCTCCAGCCTGGACCCTTACGTGGGGTTATCCAATCCCAGATGAAAGATTGGGCATTCCCTGTGGAAAAACAGGGAGCCTTGCACAGAAATCACGGATAAACAGGGAAATTCCTGAACAAAAAATGGTTGGATGCCTTGAACTTAGCAAAGGGTGGGAAGGCAATTGATCCAGGCTGTCCTTGTCCTGATATTGTTCCCAAAGCATCTCCTACCGTTGGAAAAGGAATTACGGGTTGAATAGATTTTTATTTCAAAAGGACGAGCATGGCAAAGGGCTGCAGGATCAGAGAGGGTGAACAGGGATGATCCTTCCTAGGACAGGGATCAGCCAGAGCCTAAAGAGCTCAGCAGGTGGTTTAAAGGAGTGAAGGGAGGCATTTCTTCACTTAATTTGTAATTAAATTGCGGAACTCGTTACCTCGGGCTGGCAGAGTGGGAAAAACTTCCAGAGAGGGGAAGGAGAGCACCCTTTGGAGGTTATTAAACATCCCTGGAGCACTCCTGGCTCAGCAGGGTGCTGAACCTTTAGCTGGTGGGACAAGGAAGGATTGTACAACATTTTTGTTGATTTGTCTCCGCAAGAATCCCGCACTGCGCTGGGTTCCAGGCTGGATCACCTTCCAGCCTGATGTGGTTGATATTCCCGGGTTGTCAGGGGATGCAGGAGGTGGCAGGATTTCTGTGGACATGAGGATCAGGGTGGGTTTGCTGAGCTGCCCCTGCAAATCTCCAGCCCTGCCCGTCACTCCATGAAATGTTGAGCTCAGAGTGGGGACATTCAGGCTTTTGGGGACAAACACAAGGTTTTTCTGCTTTACACCTCCAGCTTGTCTCGCCTGGCTTTGCTCAGAGTCATCATCAAAACCCTACAAAACCCCGTGGGGGTTTCTCCAAACTGCCTTTTCTCCCCAGCCCTCCCTGCCTGCATTCCTGTGTTTCCCCTGCACAGGGAGTGGAATAAAAAGCTGACTTGAGACCTTCTCATTTAATGCCTGAATTAGTTCAATTTTCTCTGCCCGAGGCTCCTCATTCTTTTCCACCGTGTTGCTGCTGGCCTGCTGGGAATCTCTCATTGTCCACAAAAGTTTCCCTCGTCCTCCTAAATTGATGATTTTCTCCCCGAGCTCAGATTTTTTGCCTAAACATGGACTCTTTCAGAGCTAATTTCTCCTCATAGTTTGCTCAGGCACACGTGTGCGTGTGTGCGCTAAGATCGGTTTCAAAATGGCTCAGATTTATTTTTAAGCCGGGTTTTTTTTTTGCAGATGCCAAACGCATTGATTCCTGTCTGATTGAAAAATAAAACCCACGGAGTATTTTCAGCATGATTTAGCGGCTCATCTACGAGGATCTTGACTGGCTTAACGAAATGCTTGCTGCTCACTGGGGCGTGGAAAAGGCCCTGGTGTCTTTGGACGCACATTGTTTTATCGAACCCGAACACAATTTAATCTTGGGGAGTTAAAAAGCCAGAGTTTAGGCTGATGTCTCAAAGCTCGAGTCAATCGCTTCTGGGAAATGCAACCGTTCTCTTTATTTTTTTGACCAAAATGTTTTGTTTTAGTGGAGCTGTCGTCTTTATATATTTTTGGATGCAAAGTTCTGGAATTGTTTCTGGGAAGAAAGCCTTTAGTTTAATTTTTTTCCCTTTATATTTTCATTTTAAGCAGTAGAAGCATTTATCAGGTAAGCCTTGAGAGCAACAAAACATTCCAAGTCAAGGCAAACGGAGATTTTTTTTTTTTTTTTTCCCAAAGACAAATAAACCATTTTGCTTGATCCCTTGCTTAGAAGAAGTTTGGGGTTTGGATCATCCGGAATCCTATTTTTCCCCCTTACTCTTTTTATTCTGGAAGAACCATCAAACTAGAAAAAAAACAGTATTTGTATTATTTTGTTTAAAAAGTGAAACATTGTTTCATGGCTCTTTTGCAGAATACTTTCAAGCAGTGCCAGAAACCCCATCAGAACAGGGATGTTAAGTGGAATTAAACAAAATCATGATTTTTTTTTCTTTTTTAAAGCAGTTTAAAAACCCATAACACAGAAAACAAGTAAAACGATGACCTCAGGCAGAGCAATAAATACACTGCAGCAGCACAACCAGATTTTGTTGCGTGCTGGATGTGAAAGCGGCTGTCTTGGGGCTCTCCCATGCTGCCAAGACAGCCTGAATTAGCAGCTGGTCAGTTTTAATCCAGACAGCTCTGTCAGAAGGGCAGGGAAGGAGCTGGAGGAGCCGAGGGAGGAAATCGGACCCTGCAGGAGCTTCATGTCCCCGTGGCAGGGCAGAACCAGTGCCAGCTGCTGCTGAGATGCGGCAGAGGAGATGCTGGCCTGGGGGCTTTCTGGGAGGAAAAGGGGTTGGTTTTGTGGAGCGGGTCCTGAGATGGGCAGTCAGAAATGCCCTACAGACGTGGGGTGTGGGGACTCCACTTAAATCCTTTAGGATCACTCCTGATTAGGTTCTCCTTCAAATCCCTGCTCTGTCTGGTCTTTAAACATCTCCCTCTGGAGACAGCAGCTACAGCCTCCCCTGCTCCTCTGCGCAATCCTGACTCCATCTGTGAGGACACGAGCTCCGAGAACATCTGGACACATTGCAGTGTCCAACCTCGCAGTCCCTCGGGACATTCCCACGGGGCTTGAGCCACGTTCCCTGCCGTGAGCCGCCGCTCTGAGCTGGAAGTCTCGTTGGGCTTCTCTAGAAAATGCGAGTCTAGAAGGAAACAGGATGGAAATGGCTGTCGAGAAGAGGCAAAATGAGAACAGAAAGCGCACCACAGGAGAAATATTGATTGCTGAGGCAAACCGTGCCAGCAGCCAGCCAGGACATCCAACACCCAGCCTGGATATGGGTGAAGGCATTGCACTTCCTGATGGTGCCACAGGTGGGACAACACCACTTGTGCTGGATAGAGAAAACCTGGAGTGAAAAGGAGGCTACAAACAGCTTTCCCTGAGCCTGTGACCAGTCAAAAACCAAAAAAAAAAACCCCGGAGGTGTTCAACAAGAACTGGGGTGGACATCAACCACCCTGGAAGTGTCCAAGGCCAGGTTGGACAGGAAGGTGTCCCTGCCCGTGGTTTTTAAGGTTCCTTCCAACCGAAACCATTCTGGGATTTTTATGATTCTGTGATCAAACGGGCTAAGGTTTGTGGGGCTGCAAGGCTGACACAACAAGGTTGGTCATGAGCAAAGAAAACTGCAGGAAATGAGCAAAGACAGCTGCAGGGAGACGAGTCCCACCACCACATAAAAGTGAAGAGATGCTTTGAAGCCAGAGAGACCAAAGATTCCACATCAAAATAAGGAAACTCGACCTTTTTCTTTTTTTTTTTTTTAGAAAAAGATAACATCATTCAGTGTATTTTTTTTTTTCCAAGCTTGCTGGACATCATACCGAAACACTGTAAAGCTGTCAGAGAAATTATATGTTTTTTTTTCTGTTGTCAACCAAAGCGTGCTTTTATGGAGTCAATTAGCCACAAATGATGAACACACGTCACTTGTCTGGGAATGAATTACAGTACAACCCAATAAACACAACCGGCTTCGCTCTCTGCTCATCGCCCTGATGAGGAGGAGGCGTCAAACTTCCCTATCCAACCATAAAGGAAACTCCGTGTTCGTTTGTGTTTCATCCTGCAAATTCGTCTCCTTCAAGTGCTGCAGTGCTACAGTGTAGGGGGAAACGGGGTCATTGGTGTTTCTGCTCTGACGTGCAAACCTGGACATGAGCTCGGGGTGTGAAATGCAATTACATCGGGGGAAAGGGTTTGGATAAGCTGGGATGGCGCGGGGGCTTGGATGTACAATGGAGCTGCTGTCAGATTCCACAGAGAAGTGCAGCCAATGTCATCTTTACGCTGGATTTTGTGTGCCCTCCACAGACCTTAGAGCCCTTTTTGAAGGTGGAGAGCCACAGTCTTACCAAGTTTTTAGTTTGTTTTTTTTTTCATTTGGTTGGTTGGCTGCGAGGGTTTCTTTTACTTTTTTAATTTTAATTGTATTTTATTTTTAAATTTAAATAACAGATGGGTAAACTGAGGCACAGAAAGGTGGTGTGACTTGCCCACAGTCGTTGTTAGACCTCGAATCCCCCGGGTCTTGCTCCCACCTGGGACAGAAGAGGAAGGGCTGATCCCAAAGTTCCCTCCACTTGCTCCTGAGGTGAGGAGACCCCCAGGGAAAGGGCGGTCACTCTCAGCAGCGATGTCTGGTGGGGTGGGACGGTTCCTGCCAGCCCCCGGGAGGCCAGGGAAGCGAGGAACCCGGCGTGGAGAGGCAGGAGCTGGTGGGTCAGGCACTACAGGATGCACTCATGCCTCTCCGTGGCTTTCAGGGCCTCGTGCATGCTGGCGGCCGAGAGCCTCCTGTTGATGTTCCTGTACCTGCAGCGCAGCAGGTTCCAGAAAGTAGTCCTCAAATCGCGGTTGAAGAAGGCGTAGATGAGGGGGTTGATGAGGGAGTTGGTGTAGCCCAGCCAGAGCAGAGTCCTCTCCAGCCGCAGCGGGATGCAGCTGCAGCGGATGCCGCAGATGAACGGCCGCGCCGTGGACATCAGGAAGAAGGGCAGCCAGCAAAACGTGAAGGCCCCCACGATGATGCCGAGGGTCCTGGCGGCTTTCTGCTCCCGCTTGAAGATGGAAATGTTCTTGCGGTCTTGCCGGAGCAGCTTGGAGAGCGTGGCGCATTCCTCCACGGCCTTGGTGCGCCGCGAGCTGTGGTGGGCGCGGCTGGAGGCCTCCAGGCAGTAGACGCCCTCCTCCTCGTAGTGCTTGGGGAAGTTCATGAAGCGGTGCTTCTCGGCGCTCACCTTGGCCGCCTTGTAGATGCGGCTGTACATCACCAGCATGACGGCCATGGGGATGTAGAAGGCCACGCCCGTGGAGTACACGGTGTAGCCGAAGTCCTGGCTGATGAGGCACACCCGCTCCACCGTCACGTTCTGGGCCCAGCCGAAGAGCGGCGGGAGGGTGATGGAGGCCGACAGGAGCCACACGATGAAGACCATCTTGGCCATCAGCTTCCCGTTCTGCCTCACGGGGTAGGTCAGCGGCCGCGTGATGCCCAGGTACCTGGGGAAAGGAGGAGTTGTCAGGGGTTAGGAGTGGGTGCTGTGGGGTGGTTTTTGCTCCTAAGCAGCTGTGAGAGGATTTTGGCCCTCAGAGGGGACAAGGAATGAAATCACCAAATGAGAATCTCCCCAGGGATGTGCTCTCTTGGCTAAACACCCCGATTTCATTATTCCCCACTGCTTTCTTAAAACCACCGCACGCATGGAATCACAAAATGGCTTGGGTTGGAAGGGGCCCTAAAAACCATCTCATCCCACCCCATGCCATAGGCAGGGACCCCTTCCCCTATCCCAGGCTCCAATCCCCGTCCAACCCAGCCTTGGACACTTTCAGGGATCCAGGGGAGTCCATGACACGAGCTGTCATCGAACTGCTGAGTGCAATCTGAACTCCACATGGTCTCCTGGGGAATAGAAATGCTTTAAAAAAAGCTTCGTTTCTGGGAATAAAAGATGCTTCAAGAAGCTGTTTTTCCCACCGGAACTACTGCATACAGAGAACATGCAACAGCTTCCAGCCGTGGCGCGTAACTCGCTCCAGACTGTTGCCTTCCCAAGGAAACCCCCAGGAGTGGGGTGGGTGATGCACAGGGGGATGTGCCACAGGACTGAAAGGAATAACTCCCACCAGTGTTTAATTGGAAGTGGGAAGGACAAAACTTCCTTTTATTTTTGGTGAAGAAATACAACCTGCGGCTGAGATGGTCCTGGGGAGAGCAAGGAGTTATCTTGCATTTGGGAAGGCTTAAAGATGGGCCCCTCAGCACATGAAAGCCGTTGAGGGGCTGAAGAGAGTCCAGGGAAGGGAACAGAGCTGGGGAAGGGTCTGGAGCACCAGGAGCGGCTGAGGGAGCTGGGAAAGGGGCTCAGCTTGGGGAAAAGGAGGCCTGGGGGGACCTTCTGGCTCTGCACAACTCCCTGAAAAGTTGTTGACCTCTGAAGACCAAAACAGGAACGACCCAAGCAGCTGGAGCCATCTGCTCCCTTGCACAGCCTGTAGCTGCCAAAGTGATGGTGTCCAGGCCTCCCTCAAGAGTGAAACGAGTGGAGTTCTGAGTGAGAGATCCCAAAAACACGCAGTGACCCAGAGATTCACCAATCCTGATGCCCGGGGTCAGCAGTTACCTCGTTATTTCGCCTGAAAGGAGCTGGAGGCTCCTGGTGGTGCCGTGGGGTGTAAACGTGAACCATCCTCGGTCTTTGTCAGGAGGGTTCGTGTGATTAAGAAATTGTGACAACCGTTGGTGAATTCGAATTGTAAAGCAATAAATCAGTGAGGAGCTGGCTGCTGTCAGCCAATGTTCCCCCTGGAAAACATCTGCCTGCTCCTCAGCTCCAATCCATCCAGCAAAAACCTCGAGCCGCCCGTATGGATTTCGGTTACGTTACAGCCTTTTTGATTCCCATCTCCTGCTGCCAGGAATTTTTAGGCAGGAACACATCACCTCGTAATTGTTCTTGGATAAACGGCGTCACTCCAGAGGGGCAGTGAGAACAGCAGCTCTGTGGGTACTTTCTGCTGAAAGCTGAACAGGCTTTTCAGCCAAAAAAAAGAAGAAAATATCTGCGGAGAATTTTACCTCTGCTGTATCATTTTTTTTCTGACAGTCGGTCTCGCTGTAAGTGTTAGGAGATTTTCTCTTCCCTGATTATTTCCCTTTTCCAGATCCTCCCCCAAGATTAGGAGATGGAAATAATATATATATATATTAAAAAAAAAAATCTAATTTTTCCTCCCCTCCTGACTGCTGAATCAATTGAGAGACTAAAGTCTTCTCTCCTGCCTCCCTGATAAAACGATTCTGAATTCATTCACTGAGTTATTCTTTCCTTGTTTTCCTCTGTATTTTTTTTTCAGCTGGGCTTGGTCACAAAAACCAACCAAAACTCTCTCTGGCCATCTATGCCCAGAGAATCCTGGAATGGTTTGGGTTGGGAGGGACCTTAAAGATCATCCAATTCCAATCCCCTGCCGTGGGCAGGGACACCTTCCACTATCCCAGGTTGCTCCAAGCCCCATCCAGCCTGGCCTTGGACACTCCCAGGGATCCAGGGGCAGCCACAGCTTCTCCAGGCAACCAATTCCCTCCTGATGGCCCTTGATGGCACCAGGCTGGGAGAAACCCCTGCTCTGCTGCTGCAATTCCCGAATTAACACCCCAAAATCAGCCCAAGCCAAGAACTTTGCAAATAAATCCACGCCGTGTTGAGTGATATCCTCTCTTACGCTATTCCTGGGTTTCTTTAGAAGCCGATCCGCCCGGGATTTGCCGCAACTTCAAGGAATTTACGCGAGGAAGAGGCGCGGGTGACAAGGTTTAGAAAGCAGGCAAAGCTGACACATTTCATCCGCGGGTGCCTCGTGCAGCCGCTGCTGGAGGAAACGGAGCCGTTTTGAGGTCTTTGTAATAATTTTGAGCAGGAAGCCCTCAAAATAGGGCAGCGTTTCCAGTGGAGCGGGAGGCGAGGAGGCACTGACAGGCGGTGGAATTCGAGCCGAGTTCTCTCCCTTTGAATTCCTTTTTTTTTTTTTTGCTATTTCTGTGTGCGTGTTTGTGTCTTGTTGCTAATCACATTTAGGGGTAAGCAGGTGACAAAAGGCAGTTCCCAGAGCAGCAATGAATTCCTGCCACATCCCTGATCCTGCAGATCCCAGCCCCCTGGGTGTGGAGTGGGAGACCTCTCCCAGGCTGGGCTGCACCCCATGGATGAGACAATTCAGAGCCTTTATTCTACACTCAGTGGGAATCATGGAATGGTTTGGGTTGGGAGGGACTTTAAATCCCATCCAGTGCCACCCCCATCCGTGGGCAGGGACACCTTCCACTATCCCAGGTTGCTCCAAGCCCCGTCCAGCCTGGCCTTGGACACTTCCAGGGGTGGAGCAGCCACAAATTCTCTGGGCACCCTGTGCCAGGGCCTCACCACTCCCGCAGGGAAGAATTTCTTCCCAATGTCCCATCCAACCCTGCCCTTGACCTGTCATCACATTTCCTGATGATCTTCATCCTCTCTCCACCTTCCCTGTAGGCCCCGTTCAATTGTTGGATCATTACGCCAGGGATTAAACAATAAAAAACGCCCAAACCTTTCCGAGGCGCCCCTTTTCCCATCCTGCAGCTGGTGAAATGGGAAAAGGTGAATCTCCACTCACACAGGAGCACAAATGAGCCCAGAACTGGGGTTTCCTTGACCCCGCAGTTTTACCGCAATTCCGCGCCTCTTCTGCAGCCAAATTCCAGCCTCCTTCCCTGATTTCCAAGCTGATGCCAGGCCTGCCCCATCCTGCTGAAGGCCGGGAGGATGCAAAAGGCAGCTGGAGGCTGCTACACCTGCCCATGCCCTGAGTCAGAGTTGCTGGAGCATCCCAGGGATCCATCCCAGATACAGAACAGGGATCTACCCGGCCTGGGAAACATTTGGATGAAGGACATGGGAAAGGCGATCCAGCAAAATGCTGTGCAGGTTTCATCCCACTGACTTTCAGGAGGCATCCTTTTACTGAGGATGACCCCGATTTGGAGCGCATAATCTGATTTTGGGTGGAAAATCCTTGCCAGGGAGATGGGAGAGCTCCAGCAGGGCTGCTTGGGAAGTGGATGGAGAATTTTTTCTCCACCAGAAGTGATATGTGGGCTTTGGGGAGCTCCTTTTGTCAGCTCCGTGGCATTTTTATGGAGATTTTCATCAAACTAAGCAGCCTAAAGAGGGGATTTTTTTCACGTTTTGTTTTTTGGTTTGTGACATTAAAAAATCTGCAACACTGGCAGGCTTTTACATAAGGAAAATATAAGAGGAAGATGGATGTTCCCGGCATTTTTCTTCTCTGATTTCAAAGGAAATCAATCAAATCTCGCTTCAGACAAGATTAGTTCTACCAGCTTCAATCGAGAGGCTTTTAGGAAGCGCTCTGCATTAATAATCAATAACAGCAGCCTACATTTTAATAGTCCTCATCATCCTGGGCAAACCGAGTTGCTTTTCCATCTAAGCTAAGCAAAATACGAGGACGCTTGAGCCATCCATAAAAACAGGGCCTCCTCCTTGGCAGGAGCAGGCCTGGCAGTGCTGACCAAGTTGGATCCAGGACAGACCCAGAGGAAATATTTCTATTTCCGAGAAGCGCCAGGGCTCTTCCTCTTCTCGCTTGCAGGGCAGGAGGAAGGGCTGGTCCCCGTCACTGGGGGAGGTCTGGGTGAACGCCTCGTTACCATTTAATAACAATTTAATAACAGTTGAATCTCTTTTGGAGCAGGTGTTTCAGGGACTCCGCAAGCTCAGCTCTCCTCGTGCTCTCGCCTCGTTGTTGTATCAGCACAGCAAGCGGGAATTTTGCTTTTGGAGACGTTTCCATCAAGAGTTAAACCAAAAATCCTGCCCGTCCCAGGTTCCAGGCATGATCCTGGATCCCCAGCCCACCTCCATGCACTGCCTGAGGGTGCTGGGTTGATGTGGAGCCGTGATGCTGCACGGGATGCTTGAGACACTGCCCTGGGATAATTCACACAATTCCCAGCCCATTCCTGGGGATCCCTGAGGGGGAAAGCAGCAGAACAGCACCCCAGCCACCTCCTCCTCTAATGGGCACCAAAGGAAATCCCAATTATTCCCATTCCCTCCTCAACTCCAGCACAGACTGACCCCACCCAGAGCCAGCTGGAGGGACTGTCCAGTCCCTTCCCTCTGCTCAATCCTTGCTGTTTTCCTCCTTTCCCACCTGGAAATACATCCCAGGCAACTGCCCTGCAACCACTCAGCTTCCCCCTCAGGCCTTTGGTGAGGAGAGGATGAAGTTCTGGGAGCAAAACTGATCACACGAGGGACAAGCCCCTGCCAGAAAATCCAGGCTCTGTGGCTTTTGGGGCATCGGTGTTCCCCTCCTCCTTCCCAGGAAAGACAAACTGACATCAGACTCGGGATCTGCCTGCACGGTGTCCTTGGATATGGATCTGCTCGCCGGAGCGGTGACGCTGGGCAGTGATGGATGAGGGGAATCAAGGATTTCTGGGGAAGGATCTGTCCTGTTTGTCTGTGTGCTTGGAAAAGTCTTTCTCCCAGGGATGGGATGGGATTGGCTGGGAAATAAGGGGAAGGGAGGGGGAAGAGAAAGGGAAGAGGGAGGAAAGGAAAGGAAAGGAAAGGAAAGGAAAGGAAAGGAAAGGAAAGGAAAGGAAAGGAAAGGAAAGGAAAGGCATGGAAAGGAAAGGAAAGGAAAGGAAAGGAAAGGAAAGGAAAGGAAAGGAAAGGAAAGGAANAAGGAAGAGAAAGGAAAGGAAAGGAAAGGAAAGGAAAGGAAAGGAAAGGAAAGGAAAGGAATTGCATGTACTGGGTTTTTGGTGACTTGGGATGGGGTGGGGGGTGTTGTTGATATGCTTAGCCAAGGAAAAATGAAAGGGAAAAAGGAAAGAGAGAAAACAGAGAGGGCGAAAAGGGGGGAAAGGGAAAGGGAAGACAAGGCAAGGATAAAGGAAAAGAAAGGAAAAAAGAAAGAAAAGGAGAAGAAGGAGAAGGAGAAGGAAAAGGGAAGGGACAAGGGAGAGGAAAAGAAAAAGGGAAAGGAAAAGGGAAAGGGAAAGGGAAAGGAAAAGGAAAAGGCAAAGGAAAAGGAAAAGGAAAAGGAAAAGGAAAAGGAAAAGGGAAAGGAAAAGGAAAAGGAAAAGGGAAAGGGAAAGGAAAAGGAAAAGGAAAAGGAAAAGGAAAAGGAAAAGGAAAAGGCATTTTTAAAGCAGAGCCAATCTGGTTGTTTTGTAGCCACTTGCCTGCTCCTCACCCATCAGGAGGAAGCACTGACACGTTTCACTCCTGCGTTCAATCCCTTCCCTGTCACGCAGGCAGGCTCCTGCCAGCTCTGAGCACACCTGCTTTTTTTTTTTTTTTCCACCGGGAGAATTATGAAAATAAAGCAAGTTCAGCAGAAGAGCTGGACCTTGCCTGTGGTCTGGCAGGGTTTTCTTCTCTCTCACAGCAGCTCTGAGCCGCCCGGGGCTGCGGAGCCAAGGGCAGCTCCCAGGGGAGCAGTGGCTGGTGGGGACGGAGGCTTCAGAGCGGGACTCGCTGCTGGCGTGCCCTGGGGGGATGTCAGGCAGCAGCAGCAGGGTTTGCTCTGTCCTTTCTGCTTTGTCACCCGGTGCCACACCTGCGGAGGTGGCGGCGAGGTGGCACAGCTGAGAGGGCACGTCTCAGGTGCGGGATGCGTCCCTTCCCGGAGCTGCTGCTCCCGGCCCGGCCCGGCAGTGCCAGCTCAGCCCAAAGCGACCCCCAGCCCACGTCAGCCCCGGCCAGGGGCTCGTCAGCGCCATGGCCCCGGTGACGCAGCTGCTAAAATTAGAACCACCGAGGTGCTGACTTGGCCAAGCCCTGCCACTGTGCCGGGCAGGCTGAGCCTTCCCCCCCCAGCCCCAGGTGTGGGACGTGAGGCCAGCAGATCCTCACGAATTGGCTCACGGGGCTCAGACAGGGGGTTTGGGCCCTTGGGATGGGGTTGGGGATGGGGTGATGCCGACATCCTCAGCCAAGGCACAAGTGCAGGGAGCAGCAGCGAATCCCACAGGATTTGCTCCAGAAGCCCTGTAACCTGGATTTTCAGTGTATCTGGGGGGGGCTTTTTTTTTTTTTTTTTTTTTTTTTTTTTTTTTTTTTTTGTTTTTTTTTTTTTTTTTTTTTTTTTTTTGTATGTTCACTTCTCCTGCAGCNTTTGGTTTCTTGAACAGTTCCATGGTCCAGGCACCTTCCATGGAGAGGGTCAGGTGCTGCTCCGCAAGAGCAAAGTGAAGCAGCTGCCTAAAGGGGGAACACTGAGGAAGGAACTTGGTGAAGTTACTCGAGCAAGCACCCTGAGCCCAGCGCTTCCAGAGGCACCGAGGCACCGAATTCCTACAGAAAGCCCTCATCACCTGGAAAAAAACCCCACGCAGAAGGCACCGATCCAACCAGGGTCACCATTCCAGAGGCCCCCAACCACCCCGAGACCAGGGCCCACCTGAGGCCAGGACCTCGCCCTCCCTTACCTGTCCACGCTGATGATGCACAAGGTCATGATGGAGGCGGTGCAGCACATCACATCCATGGCGATGAAGACGTTGCAAAACACCTTCCCAAAGAGCCACTCTCCCCCCACCAGGTCCGTGATGGTGACGAAGGGCATGACGGCGAAGGCCACCGACAGGTCGGCGGCGGCCAGGGACACCACCAGGTAGTTGGAGGGCTGCCGCAGCTTCTTGACGATGCACACGGAGATGATGACCAGCCCGTTGCCGGCGATGGTCATGAGGATGATGATGGAGAGCACGGCCCCGATCACGACCTTCTCGGTGTCCCCATAGAGCAGGATCTCCTCGCCGCAGTCCGTGGCGTTGGTGAGGTTGGAGGAAGGCAGCTCGGGCTCGGCTGGGGCGGGAGGTTCCTCAGTCATGAATGGATTCGGGAGCGGTTCCCGAGCCGGGCGCTGCTGCTCTGCGCTCTCCACGAGGAGAAGGTGCTGCTCCAGAAACCTCCTGGGGCCGGCCCTCAGCAGCATGCTCCGAGCTCGGCACCGGCGCTCCCCCAGCAGCGACACCTCCAGCGACAAAGCAGAGCATCTTGTCACAAACGGGGCGAAGGAAATCAAAAAAATCCTCTCATCGTCTCCCCCACCGTCACCACCCCCCTCCGCCCCGCTCAGCTCTTGCCTCCCCGAGCTGCGGCTGCATCTCACGTGCCCGGCAGGAAGGCGCTTCCCGAGTCTCCTTAAGGACACGCGTTTTGCCGGGGGATGCTCGGAGGAAGCTCCTCTCCACTCGGGAAGGAGCACGGGCTGCCTGCAACACCTCCCCGGTCATCCATGTGCTCTTCCAGGAGGGAGAAGGGCAGGAGATGCCCGCGGATTGCGCTTTCCTGCCGAGCCGTGCTCGCTGGGTTTGCACTTCTCCTCTGCATCCATAGATTTAATCCCATGCAGAGCCGCCTCTGTGGATCCGGGAGCGGATGCGACACCACGAGCCACAGCAGCGCTGTGGGCACACATTCGCCACCGGCCGCATCCCCTGCCCGTGCCGCGCTCAAACTTCAAAGCCGGGACTGCAAACCCCTGCTCCGGGCACGCAGTGGCCACGCACGGGCTGCCCGTAGCCACGGGATGGCAGCGGGAGCGGATCCATGGCACGCAGCACCCCGGGGGTACCGCACACATTCCAGGCATCCCGGCGCGTTCCCGGAGCCTGAGCATCAGCACCGCGCACGGCAGAGGCTCCGAGAGCCGCGACCGCGCTCCCACCCACGGCGTTCCACCCCTGGAAGTATTTCCCGGCCGTCCACAGGGAAACTTTAGGGCAGGGCTCCCCCCTGGATGCTCCGAGCATCGTGAACAACCTGCATCCTCCTTTTTTTGTTGCTGTTTTGTTTCAAACCCCATTTTCCCCACTGAAGTTCTGTTTCAATCCGAGCCGGATCGCAGCCCCCTCCTCCCCCTTTGCGGCAGCCCCCGGCTGGGGCCATGGGGGTCCCGGAGTTACCTGTGCCGAGGGGGTGAGACATCCTCCAGGCGAGCCCCTGCGAGCTCCGGGCGGGCGAGGAAGCAAAGAGCCACCCCCGGAGCATCCTTCTCCCCTCCCCGCCTCGCCGGTCCCTCCTACCGCCCTCCCCTCGCCTCTGCCGGGCAGGGACCCAGATGGTCCCCGGCTCCCTCGGAGCCCCAGGGAGGAGCAAAGGGCGGGGAGGGAAGGGGGTCCGGGCTGGATCCCGCAGCGGTGGGAGGGAGCGGGGAGCGTGTGAGGATCTGGAGGGAAAGGCTGGGAAGTTGAGGAGGTGCCTTGGAGCGGCAGGAGAAGGAGCCTGGAACGCAGCGAGCAGGGCAGGCTCAGGGCAGGGCACAGGGAGAGGCGCCCTTGCCCACGGCTTTTTTTAAAGATTATTTTACAGGAGAGGTTTTCTTTCCTCCTTCCACGCGTTTTTCCCGCCCTGCTGCTTGTAGCAGGTCCCGTGTTCCTTCAGCTCCGCACCGAGGAGCGGCCAACAGCCAGGGAGGGGCAGATCCCTAAAGATGACCCTTTCCCAATCCTAGGAAAACACAGACTGTTAAAAAACCGGGAAAGAACATGGAGATATCCACATCCGCTTCCCTCTCCACCAAATATTCAGTGGGGACTTTGAAGCTGGGATCTCTCTGATGTTCCAACCGAGGGCAGCAACCTCTGTTTGCTCCTCCTGGGCTGAAAGATGCGGAGCAGAGGCATCTCCTAAGGGCAGGTCCCTCGGGAATTCAGCCCCTCTGCTGCCTTCCCGGGGGGATGGACAGCGTGGGGTCCATCCTGCACCCCTCGGGGTGGGGAATTCAGAGGGGAGAGGTGCAGGGATGTGACTGTGGAGCTGTTTGCAGGCTCGGGAAGCGATTCCCGGCGCTCTGGGCATCTCACCCCTAGGACTGTGAACAGCCTGGCACCCCCCAGCCCTCCCGGGCACAGCCTGGAGGGCCGAGGCTGCGAAAAACACCTTTAAATCTCAGTGATGCCAAGCACTGCTTTACCTCCGGCCAGAGCCGGCATCGACCCCCAGGGATTTTTGGGGCAGATGTTCCCGGAAAAAAAAAAAAAAAAAAAAAAAAAAAAAAAAAAAAGAAAAAAAAAAAAAAAAAAAGGTGCATCTGCAGGAAAAACGCTGATGAGCTAAAACGGGGCTGTTAAAGCTGCACTTAACGCTGGGGTTTCTCTTTGCTGCTCGAGCATCGCAGCCTGTGTGGGAGGCTGGTGAAAATAGCTTCCTCGCCAGGCCAGGACGTGCTGGAGGAGCTCCGGGTTTTTTTTCCCTTTTCCCATGACAGGTGGGGTTTTTTTTTTCCCGGCCCCTCCAAGAGCGGTGACGAGCCAGGGTGGGATGGGGCTGATGCACAAACCCTGCCCCGGCCTGGGGAGGGGGAGATGCCTCGGGGCTCCCTGAGATTTGGCGAACGCACCCGGAATTTCCGAGGAGAAACGGGGAATCTGCAGAACTCCCTGCTGCGGGAGCCGAAGGATTCTGCAGTCTCCAAACCCAGACAAATCCAGCCGAGGAGAAAAACACCCCCTAAGGACCGGCTCAGGCAGGCTGTGGCCAGATGCCTGGAGAATTCCAGGGAAACGATCTGTGCCCGAGCCACGGATCTGCTTCCCCCCCCGGGACAGGGGTTAGAGGAAGGATGCGGGGTGGGGGACAGGCTGGGGGGGTTTTCCCAGCTTCCCTTGGGGAGCACAGCGCGGCGAGGAGCTCCTGTGCACGAAGGAGGGACAGGGAAGGATTTTTTCCTCTCAAGGCATCGCAGGGAAGCAGCTCCTTTGTGCCCAGAGGTGGAGTTCATGTCCTGGCAGAGAGGAAGGAAGGAGAAAAGGTGATTTTAGAGGTGAGGAACTTCCTGGGCCCTTTGCTCTGCCCTTCCAGGACTTTTGGCAGAGCCTAAAAACCCTGCAGTAGTTTCAGGGAGCAGAAGTTGCCTCCCTCTGCCCAGTTTCTGTAGGATACAACCTGCAGTTCTCCCTTTCAAACCTCCTGCAGGTCTGGGGGCTCCAGAGAGGAGATTTCCCCCCATTTTCCCAGGGGAATGAGCTGCTCTCGCAACTTGGGGAGCAAGAAAATTCCTGCAGAAACAGGGGCAGAAAGTCGCTTCCAGCTCATGGAACACTCACCGAGCAGCCCGAGGGCAGATTCTCTGCATGGGTTGATTTTGGGGAGGACAGAAGGGAAAGCGCCAATTCTCATGTGAAGGAATAATTAAAATAACAATTATTCTCCTGGCTAAAACTCGTGGTGCAGCGTTTCTCCAGCCCCAGGCCACGGTGACCTTGCTGAGACACCGCTTCTGGGACGAGCTGGGAAGCACTAATTGCATTTAACGGCAATTAGGGGAGGAAATGGCCAGCGTGCCTCAGCTCAGCGCTCACCGGAGCTTTCTTCCTTTGGGAAGCTCGGGAGGAGCAGGGATGCTGCTGGAGCGAGGTGGATGAACCCCAAGGAGAATTTTCCGTGCAAAACGAAGCTGAGAGGCAGAAAACGCAAAACAGCCAAAGTTTCCCCCTCCCCGAGGGGCGACCAAAGTCCTCCCAGCGCCTCACGAAGGCAGCGCCCAGTTCTGTTATTCCATTTTCATGTACAAACGGCCATGAAGTGGCTGTTTTATTAGCAATTAATTGTTAATATTACGCCCTATTAAGTCTAATGGCAAGGTAATAGGCGCAGTTATTAATATGCAAATTTGAAGAAATCTCATTAACTCCAAGGTCCTCAACCTCCCGGTGCTTCCAGGACCAGCATCCCGAAGGAATCTTCCCCGCAGCACAGATGTTGACATTTGTCCCTCCCAGCAGGCAGAGCCTGCCCAGATGGATGAAATTAATCACTGGGGGCTGTCGGCTTTTAAGGAGCAGCTCTGAGAGTGGATTTGCCTCCAGGGAAATTCGGGATGAAGCGGTCTGGGGTATCCAAACCCCTCTGAGCTGGAAGCAGAGGTGACAATTCCTCACCCTGTGCAGGCGCCACGGTGCCTCTGCCGTGGCTGTGATCAGGAATAATCACAGCTGAGGGGTTTCAGTGACCCAAATTCCATCACCTCCTCGCCATGGGCAGCTCCTGATTTCCCTCTGAGGAAAACTTTCCCGCTTCCAAAATCAGCCCCTGATGAGCACCAAAGAAAATCTCCCCGGAATCACCCGGCAAACTCCATCTCACAGGGATGGGAACGGGGCACCCAAGAGAGGAAGGGTTGGGTCTCCCAGACGTGAATCCCTCAGCTTGGGGTCCAATCCCATCTCCTCAGGATGCGGGCTGGGGAATGGGGCTGGCAGAGCTCTGTGGCCAAGGAATGGGAGCTTCAGGGGGAAATGAGGCACTTGGAGGGCCCAGGGATGGAGCAAAGCTCTGCATTCCAACTTTCAAACCACACACAGCCTTTAAAAACCAACTTTAAAAAGGACAAATGGGGTTCAAAGAGTCTCTCGGTAAGAAATGATGGCATTTAAGTGGAAGAGCTTTGGCAAGACTGGGACAAGACCTTTTAAAAAATCACAGAATGGTTTGGGTTGGAAAGAACCTTCAAGATCATCCCGTTCCACGCCCTGCTCCCACCAAGGGAAAAGCCAAGGCAGCCTTGATAAATTAACGATTTACCTGTGATTGAAAACGCTGAGATAGGACTTTGGGCTGGTTTTTTTCTTGCTGGACCTGCCTAAAATAGAAACAAAACAAAATCAAAAAAACCCATTAAACTTGTGAGTTGTTTTTAAAGGCTCCCAATGCATTTTGCTGTTTGAGCAGGTGGGGAATAATTGGAAATGTCATGGGAAAACGCCATCCAAAGGAGACAGCCTAATAATCCATCTCCAAAAGGCGAATTTGCTGAAGAGGGTTTTAATCCTGTTCCATGCAGCCACACTCCCTCTGCTGGAGCCTGCACGGACAACAGGCAGCATTTAGCGCTAAAATCACCGAGATTTACAAATTGTGGTTCCCTGGGAGGGCTCTCAAGGAGTTTTCCTCTGTTCTCCATCGGAACAAGATGTGCCCGCAGCCTCATCCCGATGTCCTGCGCAGCTGGGCCAGCACCAGGGAGGATGAGGATGACCTGGAGGAGATATTTGGGGATGAGGTGGAGGGAGAGAAGTCCCTGACAGCAAATTTTGGCTGCAGCCCCTCCTGTCCTACCACGGTGGGTGCCAAAAGGATTTCCAGGGGGGCTGATGAAGTCAGGGGAAACCCAAAACCTGAAAGAGGACAGGAAAGAGTGAAAAAGGAGGGATTTAACTGAATTTCCCACACAAACCCCAGGGCAGGGTTGGAGCTCCCATCCCTGGAGGGATTTACCAGCCCTGTGAATGTGGCACCTGGGGACACGGTCAGGAGTGGCCTGGGCAGTGCTGGGGGAATGGTTGGACTTCATGATCTGAGAGAGCTCTCCCAACCTAAATCATTCCGTGGTCCCATGGGTGTCCTGTTCCTCCTCTGGAGCATCCAGATTCCAGGGGGAGACAAGCAGGGGACGCAGAGCAAACACTCCTGGCCAAACCTTTCCTAGAGGACAGCAGGACGGGTCCCTCTGGAGAGCAGCAGGAGGAGGCAATTTTGCTGCAGGACATCGAGGCCGAACCGGAGCTGGAAGAGGGAGCTGAGCCTGCGGGGAGGGAGCTCAAAGCAGCAAAGCACTAAAGAAAAACCTTTTCTGCCAGATTTTTTCGGTCCCTGGCTTTGGGCACAAGGTGCCGCATGAAGGCTGAACCCTGGGAGTGCCCAAGGCCAGGCTGGACAGGGCTTGGAGCACCCTGGGATGGTGGAAGCTGTCCCTGCCCGTGGAACGAGATGAGCTTTGAGGTCCCTTCCGACCCAAACCATTCCACGATTGGCACTTCCCACTCAGGATTTGGGGCTGGCTGAGCTGGAATCAAGCCCTGCACCCACGAATTCCCATTCTGAGCGCGGGGCTCTCCGTGCTCGGTGCCCGAGCGATGGCAGCGGGGGGCGGCTGAGGCTCTCGGGAGGCTGGAGCAGATAGCGGAGGTTCGGAAGTGAAGCCCGTCCCGGTGCTCTGCTCTCTGTCCCCTTCTCCTCTCTGTCCCCTAGATGGCACCGGCTCTCAGCGCATCAAATCCCCGATGAAAACCGGCAGCTTTTGGTGCCTGGCAAGGCTCAGAGCCAGAAACAAACACAAAATCCACCCCAAACGTTTAAAAGGAAAGAAAAAAAAAAAAAAAANNCCCAAACCTTAAAAGAAAAAAAAAAAAAAAAAAAAAAAAAGCTACTATTAATTGCTTTTTTGGCTCTCACACTGAAAAATTCAGATTTCTGACCCTTGGCTGGCTGCAGCATTTCTGCTGCTTTCACTTCTGCTCCATCTCTGGGTCCTGCTTCCCCCCAAAAAATCAGGGCACAAGGGAATCACAGATTCCTTCTGCCCCAACTTTGCTGTGGTGGCACGGGGACATCTGGGGGCTGTGCCAGACCCTGCCATACCTGGATCACTCCAAGAAGAGATTCCAGTCCTTTCCAGGGCGGGGAGGTGCAGGGAGGAACACCCCAACTCCCTTTTTAGTTTCAACCAAAGCAGGAGGTTGAAGAGGGAAAAGCACTGACAGAATCATCGCCTTGGAGACACAGCCACCCTAAATAATCCCTTTTCCCATGCCCTCCGTGCCAAGCCACGGCACAGGGCAAACCCTCACGTCGCATCCCCGGGGCCTGGCTCTTCTTTGGAGAATTTATCCATGAAATTTTTGGCCAACTCCCATTTCAAAGCTCCTGGCAGAGCACCACCTGTGTCCTGGTGGGGAAAGGACAACGTGAGGGAAACACAGCCCCAGCTGAGCCTTCCCTCCCCAGCTCTGCCCCAAAGGACACCAACATTTAAAAATGAGAAAAGCTGCTTTGATCAGGAGCACTTGGCACCTGCCATGGAACGAGATGAGCTTTAAGGTCCCTTCCAACCCAAACCATTCCATGATTGGCACTTTCCACTCAGGATTTGGGGTTGGCTGAGCTTGAATCAAGCCCTGCACTGGCAAATTCCCATTCTGAGCCCGCTGCTCTCCGTGCTCGGTGCCCAGCCTTGCAGAGGCTCATCCAACAGAAATCCATGCAATGACATCCAAAACGTCCTTCCCACCTCCTCTCCCTGCTCAGCATCCATCCCAGGGATCTGCTGCTGACCCCACATCTCCCAGAAGGCTCTGTTTGAGCACAACCGCTTCTCAGCCATTTTCCCGTCCTGTTTTGGGGCTTTCCAGCCCCTGCAGGAGGGAGCAGCCCCAGGCAGGGTCATGCTCCCATTGACACATCCCAAAAATCCCCATGGCAGAGCAGGGAGCAGCTCCCATCCCAAAAATCAGAGGCAACCCCTGTGTTCTACAGCCCCCCTCCCCAAATTAACACCACCCAAACTGCTCCCCCATCTCCTGGGACCGTGCCCCATTGATGGGTTTGGATTTTTTTTTATAGAAAGATTTATATGAGGGTCACCAGCGCTGCTTCAGGGCAGCTCAGGCTGATCAAGGCCGGAGCTGGAGGAGGAATCCCACGGAACCTGGGGAGATGCAGTGGCCGGACACCAGGGACTCCAGGTTTGCAGATTGTCCCAGATCAGGCTCTGAGAGCCACACAGCGACTGCCAGCCTCAGCTCAGCCTCAGCTCAGCCTCAGCCCGTGTCCTCATGCAGAAAGCCCAGCAAAGTGAGCTCCTCCAGGATCCTCGAGGTAAAAGGAGCCTGGAGGGCAATGGGATGCTGCGATCCAAGCCTGGATCCTGTGGCAGGCAACAAATTCACTCCTTGGAGAATTCCCAGGCTCCCCCATGACGATATTCACCAGGATCTGGGCTCATCTCTGGTTTGGGTGACACCGAGGAAGTCAGAGCCAGCTCCAGATGCTCCCAGCGCACCGAATCAGGTAAAAGGTGCAGTTATTCCTTCTGCTTCCCCATTAAATGATGAAATAACCCCATTTTTGGCTCCCCAGACTCCCATGAGTCAGGCACGTGTTCTCACAGTCACAGCTGAGATGCTCAAGTGCTCCAAGTGCTGGGGATTACACAAATCTCCCCAGAGAAACACCCTCAGCACTGGGAGAGAAACCCAGGCTGTGCCGGGAACTTTGGATTAAAGAAAAAACAGGGATTGGGCAAAAAGTAGGAATATATAAACAGCGTTATTTCTTTTTTTATTTCCATTTCTAAATACAGAGCTTCCTTATACAATCAAGGAATTCCCTCTCCCTTCCCCCTCAGCCCCAGGCAACTCTTATCAAAATAAATCCTTCACTGGAAAATCAACACCGGATCAGAGATGGGCTGGGAGAGCCTCTTTAGCGAGCGCAATATCCATGGGCCAGAACTCCCTGAACAGGAACAGGTGCTTTTCCCTCACTTAAAATCCGTCCCAAGCATCCTGGGACAAACCTCCTGCTCTCCCAGTGCAGCTGCATTTAACCAGTTACGGGGGAAGATAAACCCAGCACTGCCTCACATCGCTGGAAAATCAATGCAGTGCTGCAGGGAAAGGGGTGCAGGATTGGAGAGGAGCTGGGTCTGCCCCGGGAGGTTTCTCCTCTTGAACAGGGTTTATCCTGCTCTTACCTGCCCTCCAGGGAAAGCAGGAGGGGAAAATGAGGGAGTATTTAGGATATTTGAGTATTTAAGGTGCACATTTCTCAGGCGGGACCAAGAGGAAGGCGTTGGTTTGCGTTAATTCCAGGGTGTTCTTTGGGTAAAGTTTGGGGTTTCGAGCAGCTGTTGCACTTCCGAGTGAGAGAATTTCTGTTTCCTGGGGGTGACAGCTCCTAGGATCATGGAATGGCCTGAGCTGGAAGAGACCCATGGAGATAAATGAGTCCAGTCTTTCCTGTGTGGGGACAAGGTACAAACTCACACCAACAAAGAGGCCAGGGAAAGGAGGGGATAAACACCTCCAGAAACAGCAGAGCACTAGGACACTGCACTCATTAAATCAAGGCGGCTCCACCAGACCCCACAGGCTAAACCCTCCCAGCAGCTCCTCACTCCCCAGCGGCTCCTGCGCTTTGCAGCCAGATCATTCCTTCTCCCACGGGAATGGACCCCCCTGGACCTGCTGGGCACTTTGGATCACGGCCCAGCTCAAAGTGGACACAACCAACACATCCCAGTGGCTGCAGCTTCCAGACTTGGGCTGGAATGTGACAGTGCCAGGATCCTGATTGCACTTTGGAGTCAGAAGTCATGGAGATGGGAGAGAGCTGCCAACAGCTGGGCAGGCAAAGGAAGCTCTGCAACGAAGGGCCTGGAGTGTCAGGATGAGGGGGAATGGCTTTGCAAAGACAGAGGGCAGGGATGGATGGAATATCAGGAAGGAATTCTAGGCTATGAGGGTGGGGAGGCCCTGGCACAGGGTGCCCAGAGAAGCTGTGGCTGCCCCTGGAAGTGTCCAAGGCCAGGTTGAACGGAGCTTGGAGCAACCAGGGATAGTGGAAATTGTCCCTGCCCACGGCAGGGGGTGGAAATTTAAGGTCCCTTCCAACCCAAGCCATTCCATGATTCCATGAAGATGCGAATCCCACAAAATCCTGCTCAAGCAGGCTGGCACTCCCCTGGAGGTGCCATCTGAGCTCAGTGGCACCTGTTCCCAAATTTGAGAAACGTGATGCTTTAAATCCCAGAGAGGTGGCCAGCAGAGCTCCCAGGGTCAGCAGCTCCCAGCCAGCAGGGGACACAGCCCTGGCTGTGTCAGCCCCGTGTTCATCACCCACCTCCACGAGCTCACCCCCAGCACCGGAGGTGCTCAGGGCACCCAGGGCTGCACCTTCTGCTCCAGCCACCTCTGGCCTCACTGCCGTGGGCACTGCAGAAACCACCCAGGTCATCCAATCATGGAAAACTTATCCAAAAAAGCATTCCAAGACAGCAATTGTTGCTGCTGGACAGATGAGAACTGACCCCAGCCCTCCCTAAAGCTTCCCCTGCACTGAAATCAACTTGAACTCGATACCAGGATTTCCTGCAGCCCCTGATCACATCACAAACCCCTCGGTGCTCCAGAGCTACCGGGTCGCCCCTCGTGCTCAGAACTGCCAGCATAGACCAGATCAGGAAGGAGAGACTTGAATTCCAAGCTGCTTCCCCCAGCTCTCTGCATTTTGCTCCCATTCTGTGGCTGAATCAGGGGCACTGCTTTCCCAGCAACAGGAATTTGTCACGTGAATGACAAATTCAGCTCCTTGCAGGAGATGCAGATGGGGAGCAGAAGGCAGCAGCTCCCCCAGGACAGGCTCTTCAATATTTGATGTGACATCAGAGCAGAGCCAAGAGATCCAAGCTCATGCAGGGCTTTGTACAAGGGAGGGAAGGACACAGCCAAGGAAGTGTGAAACACCCAGAAGCCAAAGAGGAAAAGTGCCAAACTGTGATCCTAAAGCTCGTACTCCAACAACTGCCTCCCCTCTGCTCGTCCCACAACATGGACGGTTTGCTCTTTGCGAGCAGCTCTGCAGCCGGGGTGGAATGGCCGGGGTTTGGCACTTCAATGCCTTAATCAGGAAAACAATTAAAGAAGAGAATTCTCTTCTAACATCCACAGGCCTCGGCACGAAGAGAGAACGAGCCAAGCCCATCGCATTATGTCTGTTCTGGAAGCTTGGCAGATGAAAGCAGGACATCCCCACCGGAACACTGGGCCACAGAGGAGTCGTGTGAAAGCGATGGGGAGGTGCCGCTGTTCCTTCATCACCGCTCACCACGGCAAAGGGAGCCCCAGGGAGCAGCCACGGCCAGGCACGGGCTCAGGTTCTCCAGAGAAAAATTCCCACTCAGAATTTGGGGAGCAATTCCACAGTGGAGATTCCAGAATGGGCTGGGGAAGTGGAGAGCTGGGTCAGGAGATGACAGAAAAGAGCTTGCACTGAGGGCTTGGGGGAACAGACACAACAGAGGTGCTTGAGCCACGCCAGGTTCTGCCCATCAACCTGGGCAGGTAAAAACCCTGCAAAGGGCAGGGGCAGAACGCAATAAACAAGAAAAAAAGCTTGAAAAGGAGTAACATGAACGATGATGTGTAGACGCCTGGTGGGACACACTGGGAAACAGGAGGTGCTTTTGGTGATGTGACATCTCAGGTCCCTTTCTTGTAGCTGAGAACTCCACAGAACAACCCCCAAACCAACCCCTTCCTTCCCATCTCCAAACATTCTTCAGCTCTACCCAACTTCCTGTTCCTCCAAAAAGTGTCCACAGTCCAGCAGCAGCTCCTAAAGCAGCCAAGTATGAGCAGAAGTTCACAAAGTCTCAGTCTTTGGGTGCAGCGGGGGATGCAGAATTTTGGGGAAGAACCTGCAACTGTACAAAAGTGCCACCATCTGTCCTGTCTTCTTCCAGAGCATCCCTGGATCATCGGGAAGCTCGTGCTGTGTCCCACAGTCCTCGGGCTCATCTTGGAACACTTCCCCAGCAGCAGCTCTGAGCCAAACCAGCTGAATTCCTCTCTTCCGTCCCCATCTTTTGGCAGCACCGAAGCACATCCAAGTGGAGCTCGACATTCATTAATGGCTTCAAACGCTGATGCCAGGGAGTGTGGGGTTGTTGCAGTGGAGTTGTCAGATTCGCTTCCTAAGCGATCCACAAAGTTCTTCCCTGCTTGTTTCAGCAAGCTCCACCTTTCCACCAACTTCCCTTCACTCACGTGGACAAAACGCATCGATTCCCACGCACAGCGTGTCAGGAACATCTTGGGAAGCAACAAAATAATTCTCAGACCAACAAAACCAGACAGGTACAAATCCAATTTTAATTGTCAAGCTCACTTCTAGCTCCTACATTCAACGTGAGGATCAAAAACTACAAGTTTGAGAGTAGAACTTTATTCTATCCCCAGTTTCTGATCATTTTGGCAGCTGTCAAACGGCAGCTCCCAAAACCCACTCGTTTCAGAAGCTTTTCCCTCCCTTGCAGTGCCAGGTGACCCCCACGGACTCTCCCAACAGCTCTCGACACCTTTCAAACTCAGGATATTGGCAACAGTTACACAGAGCATTGTGCGTATACAAAGAGCTTATAATAAAACTTCTTTTACATTCTAATTGTCTTAAACCTTCACAGAAGTATTAAAGTGCTCAATCAACGCCGAACAAACCCTCCTTCCCTAGTCAGCTACTTCCTGGAAACGCCTGCACTTAAGTCAGCAAAACCAGAAGCAAACAAGAAGAGAAAAGGCATGGAAAAATAAAAATAAATCCTCTGCAGGATCACGAAAACCCCTTGTGGACAAGAGGCCTGGAGTCTCACATCTCCCCTCTGCCCAAATATCAAGACACAGGCCCAAATGTTCAACCAGTCCAAGCCAGCACAGCTTTTTTTGCCCTCCCCAAGTTGTGCTGATTTCCCATCAGTTGATTCTTTGGCCCCTGACTTGTGCAAGAACAAAAACCCTGCAGAACAGAACCCTACTGATGCTACAAAGAAAACACGAACACTGAAGTCACACCGGTAAAGGAAAATAAAAGATACAAACGAGAGTTGTGGTGTATATTTAACCCTCCCTGCTGCCTGGATTTTAAATTCTTTCTGCAACATTTCGACACTACCTGAAATTGATGCTTTCAAAAAGGCTTTCAATGGGGACTTTTTGGTCCTTCTAAGAGGGGGATGGAGGGCACATCTCAAAACTATTTCCTCTGGCAAGACCCGCAGGCCAGTCCAGCCCACCATGGCTCTGTGCCTGAGGAAATCCCACCCACAGCCTCAGGGAAGACCAAAGGCACATTCCCTTGGGCACATCCTCTCCTTCCTCCAGCCACAGCACCCAAAACCGCCTTAAATCACCCCACGAGGTGACTTCTTCCTGCGGAGACACCAGGAATTCACCCGCAGGACACGTGTGTGATACAGCTTTACTCTGCCAGAGGATGACACCTCTGATTGCAGCTTTGCTTCAATCTTTTGACATCTGTGGGAAAAACATCTTATTTCAGCCTCAGCACTCCCTGGCGCCCAGCAGGTCCTGAACTGTTGGCTGTCACCTGCCCTTTTGCTGTTGACTGAAGATCAGACAGAGCTCTGCCCCCTCAGAAATCCTGTTTGCCCCTGTCTCTACACGCAGCCCTTGCTAACAGCTCGGAGTGATCTCAGCACAGAAACGACTCCAAAGCCAGGGAATCTGGAGGGAAGCGGTCAGAAGCCACACACAGGTTTGTAGCTGCTCTTACCAGACGTGGCAGGAGCTGCCCCTGCTGCCCCCAAGGCTGCTGAAAGCCAAATTCCCTGCCTGGCTGCACTGGGGTGGTCACCCTGACCCTGAGACTTTCTCAGATTAGGTTGGTGCCACGTCAAGGTCATGTTTTTGCTATCACATGACATTGTTTTGCTTGCTAAGCCCAGGGGTTTCCCCTACAATTCCCTCAGGGATCTACAGACCGTGGAGATTACAAACTCTCACCGCTCGCCTCCATGGAGTCTCAATACAAAGGGTTTCGTAAGAAAATGAAAGAATTAGTTCTGCACACGAGTCTGAGCGCCGTGGGCAGCTCCGTAAAGATGAAATACCTTCTGATCTTTAGCGCAAACACACCAAAGCTGCAGTGGTTTAAGCCTGGCTTAGCTTCAGCACAGGAGCTTTGCACCCAAAGCCTTCCCCTCCCTCACCACGCGGAGGATGGGGCGGGAGGAGAAAACTCTGCACCGTTTACTGGGCAAACAGCTGGTAAGAAACACTTCCCTGTGCTGATAAATTCATATTTCATTTTACATTCCTCTTCTTCCCTCATTTCTACTCTTTTGGAAGTTCATCGTCGAGGCCCACAATTCTCTGAATGCTTTTACACCCGTGACCTGCGATGTGCAGCAAGGGCCAAGCACTGAAGCTAAAGGGCAGCTTGTTTCACAGTACTCCAAATCAGAAAACTGACCATAGTACAAGCAAAATTAAATTAACTGAAATATAACAGACAGCAGAAGTTAAGATTAATCCAGAAATATAATATAACGTCTGGGAGCCGGGAAAAACTGGAAATCAGCTACACAACAGAAACAACGAAATGGCCAACAAGTATTGATCAGGTGAAAAGAGGAAAACTTCCATTGCATTCTGTACATCAAAATTAAATGGAAAATTCACATGTTGGAGCATCGAGACAGAATGATGAAGGTCTCAAGCCACAGGAAGGAGAAAGCAAAGAAACACCTTGAATAAAGCAACACACGAACAAAACCAGAGCAGGTTCCAAAGGAAAAAAAAAAAAGTGGCCACATCTCAAATGAGAGAAAGCAGCACTGAAGCAGAGAACAAGAAGGTGGTCAGGACACGGTGGGCAACACTGAGTGCACAAAACACTTGATATTTGGAAAGAACCAGGCCTATTTGTATATCTATGCAAAATATATACACAAATCCATATGTATATATGTACACATAGGCACTACTGTACATATGTATATGCAACCATTGACACAACTGCCCTCTGACTCTGGGGGCAAGCAAAAAAATGTTGCAGTTGTGCAAAAACTACAGTTCTGTGTTTGATTACCCAGCAGAAATATCCAAACTAATTCAGACCAAACAGCTCAGACCCAGATGGGGTTTCATCCACAGGGCCGTGCAGGCCCGGCCTCTGCACGTTCCCAGCTCGTTTGTAGGAATTAAATATTCATCCAAAGCTGTGGATTGTAGCAGTACACTCTGACACTGTTTCCAAACCCACTAATCTCAGAAAACAGCCACAATCTCTCCTGACATCAGTGGTTTAGCACGAGGCCACCCCACCCAGAACAGCAATTTGGGAATGCTGGGTGCCCAGGGAATTGGATTCAAAGGCCAGGACAGGGCTGTCATTCTATAAAACAAGGGTCAGTCGCTGTTCTTAGTGTTGGGGAAGAAAAGGATGTGATGCATTAAAAAAGCGCCCCCCGCCCTCAAAGAAGGGAACACAGGACAACTCTGGATGCTCCAACTGCACAGCCAGGCTGATCTTTGGGGTTTCTGGGGTTGGGGATGTGGAAAGTAGCATTTTCCATAAAGCTTGTTCGCCTCACAGCTCCAGAGAGCATCGTCCTCCCAAGTCCAAGGCTCCCTCGGGCTGGCACAGGCCCCGTGGACCCGTGACAGGAGTGCATTGCCAACGTCAGAGCACGAAGAAAGTGGTGAAAGAAAGAACTGCAGGAGATTGTCCCACGCCTTTTCCGGCCCCAAAGGAGTTGTCTTTGCTGCTCTGCATGCCAGGGACCCTTCAGTACTCTGCATCCATGGCATCCAAGTACTTGGCTTCGATGATCCTTGGGAGCAGGTTATACCTAAGGCAGAAGCAGAGAGAGGGAGTCAGGCCTCGTTTATGCCGTGTGGCTTTTTGTTTTTTTTTTTTTCTCTGTCCCAAGGCTCTCAGCTGAGTTTCTCCATGACATTCACCCAGCTGAGGGAGACACGAAATGCAGGACAGCAAAACCAACCAATCCTGCAAGAAAATACAACATTTATAGGAACCGCAGTGATCAGCTCCCTCTGGAAGGAGCCTCCTCCTTTCAGCTGGAAAGGAAAGAGAAAATCTCACCTTCACAGGAGAAATGTCACTTTCTTAGAGCTCTGTCACCACCAAGTCCTCAGGGGGACAAAAATACAGAGGAGAAGAGCCACGACTGCAAGCAAGATTGCATCCCTACCCTACCTGGTGTCTGGATTCTCCACGTGGAGACAATGATACCCTCACTTTTAGGGTTAGGGGTTTTTTTAAATTTGATTTTTTGCAGGAACATCCTCACAAATTAATGTATTTGGGCAAGAAAGGTGCTATGAAGTTGCTGTCATTAAATCCCAGTGCATATTTAGGGTGGCATTTTCCCTTGTTCAACACGGAATTCAGCCATCCTCCAGCTGTTTAAAATAAGTCATAAAGAACCAACAAATCAGTTTCAGATTTCAGCAGCCGCACAAGAGATCCCACACATCACTCACTACTGAGAAGCACCAGGATCTCCTTAAGTAGATCCATCACAGAATAAAATGCTTGAGAGCCATGGGAGCCCAGACCAGCGACAACTTGGAGAGAAGATTCCTCTCTGAGCAACCAAAACCTTGTCACCCCAAAGGTCTGACCCTCAGCCAGGAACTGGAAATACCCAAGGAGATCAGGTTTTCTTCCAAAAGGCTGATTTCCACTGCAAGAATGGATTTCAGTGGCTTCTCAGTATCTAAGACCACGAATGACAACACAAATCACTTTTCTAAAGCTGTTGGACAGATGGAAATGTGGCTTTGGGACGTGGCTGGTGTTCTGGATAGGACACCAAGCCATGGCTCTCTCATTTGTTTGATTCTTGATTCTGCCCCCTGGCAACTCTCCCATCTCTTCCTCCCTTCACTTCTTAAAAAANAAAAAAAAAAAAGAGAAAATATATTAAATTTCTTCTACTGTCTCTCATCTACTCAGAGTGCCAAATCTTTGGGAAAAAGTCATTAACTACAGAGCTCATGGATCATGGTGCTGCCTTCTTGGCTGGAGGCCACAGAAACTACATGAAGGCAAAAGAAATCAGAGGAAGGAAAGCCAAAGGCAAATTTCCGTGCTGTGCCAGGCAGCAGCAGCATCTTCCCCTTGGCAGCAGGGCTGATTATCCAGCTGCTGGGAAAAAACTGCCCTGGAAAGGGAAATGAGTTAGCAACAGAGACGGTATAAGGTGACAGCATCTTATTTATTGGAAAGAAGATATATTTGCATATTAGTATCTGGCTTTTATTACAAAATCGGGGTTTTTTGACTGCATTCTCTCCACACTAATTTAATTTTTTACGCTATGTCCAATACTTGAATTTGGCTGAGCGAGTCCCGCGTTTTCTATTCTGCACCGAGCTGCCCTGTGTGGGAAGCTGCAATTCCCACAAGAGCCACTCATCCAGCAGTGCTCACAGCTGGAATATTTACCAGCCACTTCTCCAGGCACCCGAAGTGCCACCGGAGTGAAGGGCAGGTGAGAGACTCCTACCAGAGCAACAATAATTTCAGTGTTTTCCAACACTGTTTATCCTTCAAAATCCAGCCCAAATGGCTCTGACGTGATCCTGTTGAAAGCCACGGTAGCTCTGACATTTGCTTTTGTTTCAGAAAGGACTGGAGCCATCTTCATCAGCCAAGGAAAACACCACAGCAGGTGCCTCTGCAGATCACCACACTGGCAGCCCTGAACTTTGGGATCTGAGGGAAAATCTCCCGGGCTGCAAGCTCAAAGTCAACCAGATATCACTGACCATGCTGGCCTAAAAATACCTGAGTGGACTGGAAACTTGAGCTGTTCCTTCCAAGATCTTATTATGGCTTCTCATTATAGCCAAAGGATTGAGAGCATGAATGATTTAACTGGAGAATGATGGGCAGTGGCTGCTAATGAACCCCAGGGAGGAAATTAGTTTAATTTCTCCATGATTCTCTCTCAAGACTGGAAGATATGGTGGGGTCCTCCCAGCTTTAAACATGTATTTAAAGACTAAAGGTGGCCATTCTCACCCAACTGATCACTGGCAGTGGCATTCAGCAGAGCAGGAGGTCTGCAAGGACGCCACAGCACTGGATAAGAGATAAGAATTCCTCTTAGGAAAAGCTTCCAGCTCTGCTCTGAGCACTGGCCTTAGGAAATCAAATTGCAAAGTGATAAGGAACATTATCAAATACCACCCAGAGGGAAGGCTTGGACTGTGGTTTCTCAGGAAGATCAGGCAACTCCTGGGCACTAAAAAGGAGATTTTTTTGCCTCTTGGGGGAGCTGGAAGAAGAGCACCTGCCAGCCCAGAACCCTTTGCACAACTCCCAGCAGCAGTGAAACCACGATTCCTCCTCAGGCCTGAGCAGCTGGTGAAGAAGAGCTGCTCATTAGCGACTTCCAGGAGCTGGTCAGTCTGGGAAGCGCAGGCTACCCCCCTGAACCACTCTCACTTCATGGAATAGTTGGGGGTGGAAGGAACCTCTGGAGCTCAGCCAGTCCAACCCCCCTGCCAGGGCAGTGTCACCTGGAGCAGGTGACACAGGAACACATCCAGGCGGGTTTGGAATGTCTCCAGAGAAGGAGACACCACGACCTCCCTGGGCAGTTGTTTGAGTGCTCTGCCATCCTCAACACAAAGAAGTTCTTGTTCCTGTTGAGGTGGAACTTCTTGTGTTTTACTTTATGGCCATCGGTCCTAGTCCTGCTGCTGGGCACCACCAGAAAGAGTCTGGCATCATCCTGTGACCCCTCCTTGGAGCAATTTATATGGATTGATGAGATGCCCTCTCACTCTTCTCTTCCAGACTAAACAGGCCCCGCTCCCAAAGTCTCTCCTCAGACTTCCCAGCAATCCAAGCCTGAAGACAAAAGACATGGATAACATGGAAAAAAGACAGCCAAGCTTCATACCTGATGGGGATCATCCCTATCATGATGAGGGGGAAGATCATCTTCATGTAGGGTAGCGGTGACATCCCAAAGCCACAGAGGATGAGGAGCTGCAGGACCTGCAGGCCTGTGAAATAGTGGATCTTCCTCTGAGGAACTCTGCGGATGTAATGGGTCGGAGGATAAGCAGTCTGGGAAGAGAAGAACCACATGTTAGACATGCAGGGACCTGGGATGTGGCTTTGGGACCAGCAGAATGTGGCTTTGGGACACCAGGGTTCGAGGGAAGTCATCGATCTGTACGAGCAATGCATCAGCATCAGGGTCCTTAACAGGTTCGGCAGCTGAACGCGGGATTTGCAGGGTTAATTCCAGTGCCTGAAAGCACAGCATTGGCAGCAAGACCCAGAAGATGACTGGGCACTGGGAGCCTGGAGAAAAGACAGGACACACCCCAGGGCCAGGATTGCCTCTGGGAGCATCTGGAGTGCAGGAATATCTTGGTAAGTGCAGTAATGAGATTCCCTGAGGAGGATTGTCAGGGCTCCACGGCAAGAGGTGCCTGTGGGCTGTGCAGGTGATGGGGAGCAGATGCACTCGGGTGTTGTTACTGGGATGGCTCCTCCACCTGAAACACGGCTCCTCATTGTTTTAGAGCTTCCTGAGGCTCCAGGCTTGGCCCTGGTGCTCCCATCTCTTGGCTGAACCCCGTTAGGGGAAGACCAGGAGGTGAGGGAGGTGCGGGAAGAGGCTGTGCTCAGGCTGCAGGGATTTTCTCAGCTCCTGTAAGCGACTCTTTTTTGAGAAATAAGGGGGGGAAAAAGTGACATTAATAGGCTAAAGATGGTGGTTCCTTTTGACAGTGCCTTGCTCATGTCTGAGCACAGGCTTTGACTCACTGTCTATACATCAATGAAGAGGATGAGCGACCGTCTGCTGGCACCAGGACAGCCTCAGTGGGTTTCAGATTGTGCCATGACTCATTAAAAGGTTTCCACAAAAGGGAGTTTTCCATATTTGAGAATACTTTTTAATTTTCCACGCCAAAGCCTGGAAAATTCCACACATAATTCCTACTAGAACCAGAAGCAATAAGTCACATACATCAGTAGCTGTTCAACCCTCGCTCAAAAATTGACATGACAAATGTAATCTTTACCCGAATTTCACAGTTTTAACCTCTGGGATGTAATACTGGAGATCAAGACAGATTAGCAGAGATGCAGAGCCAAATGTGGGGCTTATTAAGCCCTTGACCCTTGTTATATAAGAGAAGGTGAGCTGGAGATTGCTCCAGGTACCACCTACACTGCAAACTCACACCGTTTTAGCACCTGTAATAGAGACAGATTGAAAATACATCTTCCAGGTTTGTTTTCAGCCCACATCAGAGAGGTTTCAATAATGCAAGTAATTTCATTTTGAGTTTAAAAGCCTATCTTGCGGTGTTTCACACAAAATGAAAGTGTAAAACAGCACAGAGAAATTACCTGCCTGAAGCTTTGTTGGGGAAATCAAAGATCATAATTTCCTGATGTTGTGCTTTTTAATATTTTATATTATTATTTTTTTTTAAGTGCATGTACTCTGCGCTTGACTTGACATCATGGGGGGGGTTAAAACTCACAAAAAAAAAAAAAAAAAAAACCAACCGAAAAAACTCACAAAAAAAAACAAAACCAAACCACCTCACAAAAAATCCCCACACTGAGAGAGCAGCAGCTTGTGAAGAGTTTGTACAACTGCAGGTACCTGTTCCTTGAGCAGCAGAGCCACCCTTTCAAAGAGCTGGTTCCCATCGATGGAGGTCAGGGCGATGTAGAGGAAGAGGCCGTAAAGGACCGGCTTTGGGATCCACTGGAGAGGGAAAGGGAGGAGCAGCAGCGAGAGCCCCACAAAGAAATTTGCTGCCAGACTCGTCAGCCGGGTCTCCTTCACACTCACGATCCTGGAAGCAGGAAAAGAGGGGTCAGGAGATGGGGTAACAGCCCAGTATCCATGAGTGTTTATCCCAGGGCTGGCTGCTCCCTGGGGAGCAGGACAGGTGCCACTGGGAAAGGGAAGTTCATCCCCAGCGCACTGAAATCAGCGCTTCTGGCCCCGTGCTGACACTGAGGAGGCACAGCCTTGCTGGAGCCAGGCCAGGCACTTAATCCACAGCTCAAACAGAGCAGCTGGAAAAGGGCCAAATTCCCCTTCTGCAAAGCTCCACGGATCCTATCCTGAACTAAATTGCCCTCAAAACTGTTTAGCACAATGCAGGGGAAAAAAAAAAAAAAAAAAGAAAAAGAAAAGAAAAAAAAAAAGAACCAAAACAAATCAGGCAAGAATCCTCTTTCTGGGCAGTAATCCTTCCCTTGATTTACCCAGGGCACATGCAATTGGCTTCTATCCCAAAGAAAACTCATTGACTTCTCCAAGAACTAAGGAACCTCTTGGAAAAAAAAAAAAACAAAAAAACAACAAACCAGAGAGTCTGCAGTCTCCTGACAGCGAGTCAGCATTTTTGATGGATACGAGGATCTCCCTGTTTACATGGAAGGGAATGCTGAGAGCACCACACAGGGATTCAATCCTGCTGTGGGAAATTGCCTATTACCATGCAAAACGTGTAATTAATTAATGCAAATTTTCCAGAGCTGACAGGCCACAGATTGAGCTTTTTTGAGGGGAAGACTGACAGGAAAGCAGCGGCAGCTTTGGGAACGTCCTTGAGGGGAGACTGCTCTGTTTTCTTTTCACTTCAGCTAAACCTGTGAGCATCTCCTCCCAGTCTGAAAAAAATCACCAGAAACAACAGGAGGAAAGAAAATCCACATCTGTCAAAACTACTTTCAAAGAGGGAAAAAGAGGATTCTTAAGTTGTTTGTTTAGAAGATAAATCCAACAATTCAATGGATAAGCCAGTGAATAAATCCCCCTATTATGAGGGGAAATTTTTATCCAAAGACTGTTTTGGTGTCATTTAGTGACCTCATTCCCTGGATGAGACCCCTCAAACTCTGAATTAACCCGGTACACAAACTTCTCTGAGGATTAACACAAAGATCTATCAAAACACACTTCCCTCCTTTGCATATGCACTGCTGGGACTTCATAATCCCTTCTGTCCCAAAGAAGATCACTTCCCAGTCAATTATTTCAATATTCAGTTGGAGAGCTTTGCTTGGAAGTAAGGTGAGGTTGGGATTTCAAATCTGTTTATACTTTCAAGGAGCAAAATGAAGCTGAGGGGATGAAGGAGCCTTCCACACCTGTATTTGGAGAGGGAGGGAAAGGGTGACAGCCCAAAGCTTGCTCTGAGGATTGGGAAAACAAGGCAGAATTAACACCAGCAGCCACGAGACCTAAGGACCAACAGGTACCACAAACAGCACGCGCAGTCCTGAGGACAACACTGGGATTCTTCTGGGAGCAGTGGGGCAGGTCATTCACATCATCCAGGATTAACAGGACAGGTAACCTTCAAATGGGTTTGAACAGCAGAAACCACAGCTTTCCTCCTTCCAAAGAGATATTGTTTGGATCCTCTTGCAAGTCTCCTGTGTCCAAGGGGTCCCTGTCAGTGCTCAGAGAAGCTGAGGGAGAGCAGAACACTTCACTCTTGCCAGCTCTGGTAGAACTGGGGCATCACCGAAACGGATACAGTTTGGTATCCTTCCCACTGCCTCCAGGGATGGATCATCACAGAAATCTTGGAGATGCACAGAGCCAAGCAGATTTAAGTGCAACTGGAAGTGCTGTGCCAGAGTAATTCCACAGTCTGGCCACTCCAGAGCCGCCAGAACCACGATGAGCCTCTGTGGTGGCTCAGAGAAGCAGGAGTTTAGGGATGCACTGATTTAGCATCACCCAGGTACAGCAAGAGTTCCTTCAGCACCAGCTCAGCCACAGAGGGAGAATTTGGGCCATTTCAGACAAAGATCTCACCTCCTGCTGGGGATGCTCCTGCCCTGCAAGCACACACAATTCTGCCAGGGAACTCATGCAAATGGAAGAGCTCAGGAACAAAATGAGCTACAAACCCACCAAATTTCAATCAGATGCAAATCTGCAAGCTCAGAGTAGCAGCCCTTTGGTAAGAGATTCCTGAAGTTCATGGAATTTTCTACAGCCATCTCTGAGGCATGCAGCAATCACAGCAGTGTGATCACAGACAAGATGTGCTGCAATTACTGCCAGCTCCTGCTAATGCCACTTATTAGTTTGGAATATTTTAGCAGAACATAGCGAGAATTGCTCATAATTGGCCAAATGTGGTATTTTTAAAACTGATGTTCCCAGCCTCAGATTGGTCTTCTGCTAATTCCAGCACCTCATTTCCAGGGTGAGAACATCACAGTCACATTAAGCCAAGAGAGGAATCCCTGATTTCCCCATGTTCAGAATCTGGTTTGGCCCTTGAGGAAATGGCTTCAGAAAGTCTGTGCTGGGATGGAGATAAAGTAATTAATGGAGATTAAAGAGCATAATCCAGGCTCATTTCCCCAAAAATCCACTAAATATGGCTAGCATGGGATTAGCCATTCCTGAACTTCTCCATGTGAGCAACAAGAGCCTGTTTGCAGATTGCCACAGGAAACTTAAATCGTTTCTTTACAGGGGAGAAGAAAATTTTGCTTTCGCTGTGACAGGTCTTTATCCTTGTTTATATCATCATCCTGTAAGAGCTTTGATTTGAGTGCAGGGAAGGAGCCTGCCAAGGGAGACAGAGCTGATTTTCTAATTGAGCTTCATTTCTTTTTCAGCAGAGCTGGCTAAGAGGGGGAAAAAAGGAAAGAAAAGGATGACTACATTGCTTGGAGCCTCCTGTTATAGCCCTGGTGCTTTGCAGGGAACAAAAAGCTTTGGTCTCAAAGGGAGTTCAAAGCACTAGAAACCCTCATTCCCTTTCTCACTCCCAGTATCCAGTTCCCAGCACCGATTTGCCTCCAGCAGAGCAGAGCTGTGCCATGAGGGAACACACTCAGGGAGATCAGGGCTTCCCTCAGCCCTTCCAGGAAAAACACTGGAGCTGTGTCTAGGTCAGAGTGGCCAAAAAAGGCCTCTCTGATGCTTTTTCTGGGCAGGTGGGTGAAGGAGGAGAGGACGAGGGTAGGAATTAGTCTTTAGTTCAGGCACGGGACTTGACTTTGTCAAAGATAAGTCAGAGTGCAGAATTAAGATGGGGGAAAAACAGGAAAAAGAGGCAGTGGATATTAAAACTGACAACAGGAGACACAGGAGGGAGGCTTGGCACGTGGGTTTCAAAGAGTGAATTCTGCCTCTCAAAGAAACAGAGAGTGGAGGTATCCCAGAGCAGATCATGGACCTGAGGAGCAAGGGCGTGGATTAAAACCCTACAGAACTCACATTTCAAAGTTAATTTTTTTTTTAAAATAGGGTTTATAATTTATTCAAGACAGAGATAGCTGTGGAAAACAACTGACAGCAATATATCCTCATGGGAATATAAACCCAAGGGACTGATCTCCCGGGAAAAGATCTGTAAAAGAGTTACAGGGAGCAGCAGGACTCAGCAATTTCCAGATGTGAAAGATGAAATCTGTCCATCCCTGACCCAAAAGTCAGCTGTGCCTGGTTGGGCTGGGCCAACAAGCACGAAGGCAGGACTGAAATTAAGACAGACTCACTCCATCCCCCAGAGCCAATGACCACTTAGCCTCACTTTTGATAAGTGGCAACTCAGAAAATGGAAACCAAGGCAGGATAATTAAAACTAATGGTATGGGAGTGGAAATTACCACTTCTGTGGTTAAAGCACTCAACTGCAACGTATTGAGATCAAACAGGCCAGATCTGCTCCAGAGCAGAGATTGCTTCATGAGAAAAAGGTTTTTAATTTTTTTTAGTAGGTCTCTGATAAGAATGCGTAGCTCAACTCAGAACAGCAGAGGAGTTGGTCTTAAATAGAAACCCGTGACCCAGCCATGGCTTCACAGTTGTTTTTGCTTAAAACCCAGGGAATTTAAGCATCTCCTTCCCAAAATGTGGTGGGAGATGTTATGGGAGCTCTGAAATAATGGTGCATTTTTCCTCCCCTTCGTAATAACCACCAGACAGGTTTCAGGCAGTGAATCAGCTCGGATTCTTTCTGGGGAAGGCATCCGGAGAGATCTGGCCAAAGCATCTCCTCTGCTTTCCACGAGGATGAAACCAAAAATGGCCTTGGCTGACCTTTCCGGAGGGGAATTTGCAGTGGAGAGGGTGGGAGCATGAATTTGTGTCTGTCCTACAACGAGCACTTGAGCCAAGTGGATGAAGCCAAGCCAAGGCTCACTGGGTGCATCTCTCCATCACCTTCGTATCTGGAATACAACAGCCGTCTCCCCAGCCAGGCCACCCACAATTCCCAAAGGACTGGAAAGCCACAAATGAATCCACTTACGTCTCGTAGATGTGTCCACTCTCCACCCTCTCCTCCACGTAGGCCAGGGCCCGGACGTGCATGGGGGAATGCGGGAAGGCCGCGTGGATCCAGGGCAGGCCGAAGACCGACAGCCCCGTGTTGATCAGCGCCACGAGCAGCAGGTCCCAGTGATAGGCTGTGCCCTTCACCAGCCTGGAACAGAGTTGGTGACAGCAGTTACAGCTGGTGCAAAGCCTACAGGCTGCCCTTGGTGAACACTCAGCTGTTCTCACACACACGGAGTGATTTCACACCTCTGGGTTCGCCATCGGCACGGTGTGGACACTAAAGGTGGTGAAATGTGATCATTTGTTCCCAAAGATGTTGTCATCTGGAAAGAACAACTCTGAGAAGAAAGGCAGCCCACTAAAATATCAGCCCATGAAAATCTCATCAGTGGTTTTTTTTTATCTCCCACATTTATTGCAGAGTCTACACAAAACCCACGTGTGTGTTTGCTCACAGAGTCTACGCAGGGAGCGGTTAAAAACCTGAGCATTTGTTATCCAAGCACTGACACTGAAGTTCCCCATCGGTCTTGTTTGTAACCCTGATCTCTCTCCTTCCCCACGAGCAGAACACGTGCTCGCTATGCTGCAGTAATCCCCTAATTATGTAATTGCTACTGCATGATAAGAAAATGGGACAGGAATTCATTAAACTTCAGCTCCTCCTTGGTAGTCACAGAAGCATGGAATGGATCAGAGAATGGTTTGGGTTGGAAGGGACCTTAAAGATCATCCAGCTCCAAACCCCTGCCATGGGCAGGGACATCTTCTACCAGCCCAGGTTGCTCCAAGCCCTGTCCAACCTGGCCTTGGACACTTCCAGGGATGGGACAGCCACAGCTTCTCCGGGCAACACTTCCAAAAGGTTGGTAGCCAGCCAAAGAGATTTGCTCCTAAGCTCAACAAATGCTGCAGAGCCTCCCTGTTTTATTTTTTAGAGGATGGGGTATCTGGCAGCCTTCACTGAGGAAGCTGAGCACACCCACTTTGCCAGGACTGTGCAGAAAGCAGCACTAACACTGATCTCACATCTACTTTAACCTTGCCATTTGAATATTCCCATCTTGTACCAACTGCTGAGATACTTTGAGCGAAGTTTAGAAAAAAGGCTGGGGAAGGATTCAGAACCCAGACTTTAAACCCTCACGGAAAGGTCTAAAGCTGTATTTCTGCCACCGGAGCACTGGACATCCTGAATCAGCTGAATTCTCTCTGGGCACCTTCCGCTGGAAAGGGACCGCCATTGGGGTGTGTCAGTGCCACCCAAACAAACTCCACTCAACACCTCAGCACAGATCTGGAGCCATCCAAGATTCTCAGGAACATGAGGCACGTGGAGCTGGTAGAGCTGACGCAGCACATGAAGACCAAAGCTGTTGTTTGGGCAGCAGAAATCTTGGGTGGGGCTCAGTTTTGGGACAAAAAGCCTGGCCTCACTGGGAGTGTCCCCTTCCACGGACTGAGGAGGCTGTGGGGTGGCCAGGGCAGGTAGGTGTCTACCCTGCAATGCTTCTGGAAGCTGCTGGCAGGAAGAGTGGGATTGCAGAGATGCTTCCTGTGTTGGCTCACGCTTTGGAAACGCAGCCCCTGCTCATGTGCTGCTTTCTCTGAGCAAAGGCACCTCCAGCACCCTCAGGGTCATTGTTTGTTGTCCTGCCCATTTATTCAGAAGGCTTTAAGGACATCAGCCTGGTGGGGTGAATCCAGAGGAGGCCACCAGGACGATCAGAGGGATGCAGCACCTCTGCTGTGAGGAAAGGCTGAGGGAATTGGGATTGTTCAGCCTGGAGAAGAGAAGGATCTGGGGTCACCAAATTACAGACTCCCAGCACCTGAAGGAGCTACAAGAAAGATGGAGAGAGACTTTACAAGGGCCTGGAGTGACAGGAGAAGGGGGAATGGCCTCAAACTGCCAGAGAGTAGGTTTAGATTGGGTATTAGAAAGCAATTCTTCCCTGTGAGGGTGGGGAGGCCCTGGCACAGGTTTCCCAGAGAAGCTGTGGCTGCTCCATCCCTGGAAGTGTCCAAGGCCAGGCTAGATGAGGCTGGGAGCAACTTGGGATAGTGGAAAGTGTCTGTGATAGAACCACAAACAGATGGTCCTAGTTTTCACTCTAAAAAACTGGGATTTTTACTCTCTAAAAATCCATGCCCCGTTTTTCCATCTCTAAAAATCCCTGCCCCAATACCTGAACAGCATCAGCTCAGTCCTGTACTGAGGCACCCTAAAAAACCCTCTGAAAAACTCCAAAGAATATTTTACATTCCTTAAAGACCTTCCAGTGGAAAATACCGAAAGTTTAGAAGAAATTCATATTAGCCAAGAGATGACCCACTTACACACAGACTTATGCAACACTTAAAGGGATATAATAGAGATAAGAGGTGGTCAAAGGAAACTAAATTAGTGTAGCTGAATTTGAGCTTGTCTCCTCTCTCCTAATAGTGTGTCACTCCAGCTACAACATGGAGAATGCTAATGGATATTATGCAAGGAGAGAACCCTCCCACGCATCCCATTAGCAAAAAATCCTCGGAGACATGGTGGTTTCCCTGGAAAAAAGTCATCCACGTTCATTCTTGACATCGTATCTGATTGCAGTTGGCACAAAAACATCAGAGGGAATATTTTAATAGTGCAACATCTCAAGTTTGCACATAAATGAGACTTATCAGACAGGAGACATGTTGGTTTATTGCACTTCCACCTTCTTCTGTTGGAAATTACCAGCTCCAAACACTCCCGCTCCTCAGCCGCAGCACACGGTGCTACAACATTTCTGTAGGTCATTGACTTCTCATTTCCAGCAAATTCTCTGCACTGCAAGGGCAGTGCGAGCGTCCACATGTGTCAGGCACTAAATATCCTGAGGTGCATCCAAAGGCCTCAAACCACACAAAATATCCACTTCACATTCACCACGTCACCTCTTGGCTCCCAAAACTCTTCCTGACAAACGCCTTTGAGAGTTTTAGGGGCCAAAAGGTGATGAGCAGAGGGTAAAGAAGAACCAGGCTGAGGTGATGAGCTCATTGAGGATTTGTGGTTTTGGCTCGCTGCCACACCACTGGGTTTTGGGGATAGTGAGGAGTTAAGCAGCAGAGTCACTTCCACCTGTGACAACAGGAATTCTTTAAAACACGCCCTGAATACATTTTCTGGTGCTCAGACAAAGCTTTGGGCAAGCAGCGCTGGTGACAGAGCCAGGGACATCCCTCCATAGAGGGAAAAGCAGCAGCAAAGGCGTTACCTGTTCTCCGGGGCGTTGGTGAGGGACGCGACGATGTTCTGCTCGATGAAGAAGAGCATGGAGAGGAGGAATCCCAGCCCCATGGCGCTCATCACCGACCCAATGGACAGGGACTGCACAGGGGCCAGCACAAACAAGCTCTCGGAGGCGTTGTAGTTAAATTTGGACACTGCAGAGAGGAGGGGAAGGATGTCAGGAGCCACCTTCTGGTCCAGCCATCAGCTTTATACCCACTCCACCAACATCTGGGAACCAAGAAGGAAACCAGACGTGATGCTCTGGCATGGAGGCCATGCAAGATGGGTCCACCTGGCTGGTTTGGTTTATTTTTGGACTACTTTTTAAATTTATTTTAATTTATTTTGGTTTACTTTTTTCCTCCATCCACTTAGGACTTGGCTGCCATCCTGCTGGGACAGATCACTGCTAGTCCTAGTGAGGCATTACAGGTATTTGAGCAAAACAAAAGAGGGAAACTTGTTTTCCACAGATGCGAGGTGTTTTCAGATGAGGAAACCTTATTTCTAAAGCAGCACCATAATGCTCAGCTCATCAACCACTGAGGCATTTGAAAACTTCCTCATTCCAACAAGCTGTGCAAAGCATTTTAGTAAAAAATCTAAATCAAAACTTTGCTGCCATTGGAAGCAATCCATGGCCAGGGATAAATCACACATGGCCACACACGATTTTGCAATCCAACTGGATCTGGCCATCACATGAAATAGAACGGCCATCACAATTAAAAAAAAAAAAAAACATTTCTTATTTGTTTCCATACATTTCCTCACATCACCCGCCCACGTCACTGCAGGACAATGCAATTCCTGTCCCCTTTATCACTTCCTGATATGGAAAAGTTGATCTATCTGGCCAATGAATGGTGTCTCATTTTTAGATTTCCTTGTGTGACTTAGAACTGCCCAGATGCTCTGCACCATTTCACCTAAATTAGGAAAACAAACCGGAGACAAAGAGGGTAAACTGGGATGACCAACTCCACGTTGATGTGACTGGCAACAACCCTTCCTGCCTGCTGATTGCTCTGCCCTTTGTTCTTTGCTAGAAATTGTTCATCTCCCTTATTGTGATACACACCTCAAATTCATTGAAAAGACACATCTGGAGACATTTTCTTGCCTCAGCCTCATTTGATCGGGGTTTTAAATAAAATAAATCTAATGGTGAGGAAATCTGAGCTCATGGTGGGAGGTACACGCAATATTTGTAGAATTATTTGGAAGAACTTTATTTTTTCAGCAAAACCTTTCCAGGATTTCACTTTTCTCTCTTATAAACCCCAGTATTCCAGAGAACAAGAACAGAACTTACTTTCAATTTCCTTGAAGATATAGGAACCCACAACAGAGAAGGTCAGGACTGAAATGGGTAAGGCACAGTCGGATAGAATTTCACGTACCCTCGCGTGCAAATACGGGCTGCAAGACAGACAAAAAAAATCCCATCAACACACCCCACTGTCGGGTCAACACTCAATCCAGACAACAGGAGTGCTTTAAAAGTGAAAATTCACTCCCATCTTGCAATTCTAAGGAGATACTTGGAGGGAAGAATCAGTCTTTCGTTCAGCCTTAAATCTTCTGGAACCTACAGCTTTTGAAGGCTGATGAATGCATAAGCAAAACACAAAGAAACAAGAAAATAAGATGCAAGTGATAAAAAAAAAAAGGCCTTCAAGAACAATTTGAGTCTCGTTTCCACTTTAATTGCTCCCTGCATTTCAAATGAAGAGTTTTAAGAGCGATAGGAGCAAAACGGAAATTAGAGCTGGTGTTTGACTCCCATGAGCATGCTGAAGGTACATTCCCAGTAAACCTTCCTGCACCATCAGGAATTTCTGCCCAGCAAAACTGTTCAGTCCCTGTTTGGAGGGAGTTACAGGCATCCCAAGGTGAACTGGGAACCCAAAGCTTTTATAGAAAGCCATTTGTGAGGCCAAACCGAAGACGGGAGGGCATCGTCCACTGAGGGAACATTTTGTTCTGCTGGGAACATTTTCCAGGTGGCCGTGCCAAGCTCATCTCTGGCTTTGGCTTCCACCTGATTCTCCTGGGTTGCAGAATTAAGATCTAAGCTGTTAATGAAATAAGCAGCAGCCTGAGCTCTGAGTAACTCACCTTTTCTTAAACTGATAGAGCGTGTGGCCGAGCCAGAGGGTTCCCAACATCAGCATGAGGCTAAGGACAGCAGTCTCACGCCCATAGTGCCCGTCGTGAGTGCAGGTCTGGTTCTCCAGGGCCATGGATCTGCTCACTGATGAGTTCATCAAGAAGCTGGTATTGATGCTGAGGCCTGGGATGGCATCAGGCCGTGCTTTTCCCGAGTAACTGCCTCCTGTGTGCCCGTGGTGGTAATATTTCTTAAAAACTGCACAAACAACCAACAGGCAAGTGTTAGGAGAGGGCTGTGACAATCAAAGCAAGTAAAATAAAGTGTTTTTTTTTGCTTGATCATGCAGTATTAATGCTATGCTTCATCAGGTTTATAGCTCTGCCCCTCAACCCAGCAAAAAGAAATAAGGGCTGTTGCTCTCAGTGCCTCACAAATTGATTTTTTTTCACTTATTTTAAGAGGTAAGAGTTAAATTAATCCATAAAGCAACAGCGTAAGGACTTCCAGTGCTAATTATGTGGGTCTGTTCCCAACACTGGAAGCACTGCTCTTAGATACACACATAAATATTTCTGTATAGACACCTGCTTTCAGCAGCCTGGCAAACAAATTCCATCAGGATTCTCTGAAAACACTAAGAGCAGCCAGGCTGCACAGATCCTTAAGTGGATTACAAAGTGTACAGTAATTACTTTTCTTCCAAGGCTAGTGCAGATTTTAAAGTTAAGTGTTGATGATAGGCAAAACCTGGCAGAACATTTACATTTACAATGCAAATTGGAGCTACAGAGCAGCTGAAGTAAACCAGCACAAGCAAAACACGCAGTGAAGCCCCGGGAACAGTCCATGAATGTTTTAGATCGGCTCAAAGGCATTGATAAAAGGACTGGACAGTTGTAAAGACCCTCTTGCTCCTGAGCATTTAGCTGCGTTCCCATTTCTCCGTCACTGGCTGGCTCCAAGTGCATAAATACAATTTAGGATCATTTAACCTCTTTGGGAACAACAGCCTGAAGAGTCACAAGGCGCAAGCAGAGCCAGAAGACGGGAATTGGGTTCTGCAGCCTCAGTGTTCCCCACAATATCTGTTCAGACGGCAGCACGCAGCATCCACGCTTCCCTAACCCATGGGAAATACAGGAGCATGGAAACCACCACGCCAGAGCTCTGCAGTCCCTCTACCTTCCTTTATTTTAGTCAAAATACCCCTTTCAAAGTTTGCATAGAGAACTTCAGGGCAAGATAATCCTCTCTAGGCAAAAACACAACCACCACCTGAAGCTCAGGCCATGATGCACCTGGGAACATTTCCCTGCACCCTCAAATAATAATCCGGGTTCTGAAAGCCCCAAACACTGCAGCTTTTCCATCTGCAGCAGCCACAGGGAAAGCAGGGAAGACAAACCGTAATTCCAAATATTTGAAATCAAACTTTGAACTTTCCCGTGCGGCACAGCTGGTATTTGCAACCACCTTGAGTCCAGCTGAAGCCCAACTTGTGTCACTGCTGGTTTGGAGCTCAAAATGTGTAAAATGCCTCGTGCTCAGCCATGAAGCCATTTTAGATGCAGTAATGACCTTTCTTCTGCCACCTTTATGGTTTAAAAGGAGCCTGGCTATTCCACAAGTGGACGAGGTGAGCGTGGCAGGTAGGCCACAAGAGACAAGACTGCCTCACATTCAGCACATAAATTTCAACATCGCAGAAGGTTTACAGTTCAAAATTTAACCTCTCCAATTGCACCAACAGCCTGCCAGGAGCGAGGAGATCACCTCAAAGCACCGGAAAGGTTCTCCCAGTGGGGAGCAATCCCATCCCCACCTCTTCAGTGCTGCACAATCCCCATCGCGTGCTACGGAAGAGGCTCTGCTGTCCTTTGTTTCCTCCCTTCATCCTCCAGCTGCCTCAGCCCTGGCAGGACACACACACACCTGCTCTGCAAGCAGGTAAATGGGGACCCACAGCCTGGCACAGAACGGGTCGTGGGAGGATTTGCACTTTCCTGCTCTGAACGTCAAAGGACGCTTTTGTCCTGACAAAAATGGTTCTGGTAGCATTTCCTGGGAATTCACAGCTGGCCGGGGGGAAAGCCTGCTCACCCTAAGTGCTACTGAGTCCTAGGGACACATCTGAGAAACCAGCAGCACAAACAACCCAGGAACCGTGCAGAATGTATTTGCATTCCTCTATATTAAGATTTGGACTGGAAATCGTTTAAAAAAAGCGACTTTGTTTTGGGTCTTGTAGATTTTCTCAAGCTCCCACACGTGATTATATTGCAATAATATATTTAGGGCTGATCCGGAGCTGCAATTCAATTTATATGCACCAACCCAGGGAAGATTGCTCCAGTCCTTTCTGGACAGAGGAAAAAACCTTGCTTTGCTCCTGTATTTTAATTAAAGCAAGGAGAACATGCCAAGATGGGTAGTGGAGGTCTTCATCCTGTACCACCTTGCTGAGAAGGATTTATTCCTGCACATTTATAGTTTGTTTCTGCACCAGAGCTCAGTGAACCTCGCTGCCAACATTCAGAGAGAGCAGCAGAGCCGGGGGTGCCCTGGCTGAAGCCAAGTCCTTCTCCAGCCTCCAACAACACGAGCTGGCTTTGTTTTGCTCTGCCTGCTCACCTCCATTTCCTGCCCAGTGCAGATGTCAAGATCAAACAAACACAGCCTCGGTGGCCAGGCCAGGCAGTGAAAACAAAGTGTCACCGGGATGGCGCGAACGCTCACGGCTTTGGTTCCTCTGCAGGGCAGGTCCCTCCCCCTCCTTTCCTGCATGTCAAAAAATCAAGGCTGGGAAAACATCTGGGCAGAGGTGGCAATGTCCCCTGGCACTCAGGAAGCCCAGAGCTGCTGTCAGCATTACCAGGACACTTTCAAACAGCATGGAGAACACAGCGGCTTTCACTTCCTACTTGACTGCTCAACCAAGGTTTTGAGTGGGAGGAGGTGGCGGCAGCAGCGAACCATCACCTCCTCGAAAACAGGAGGGAAGAAAGATGAGCCTGCAGCCGTGAGTTGCACTGGTGTCATGGTTTTAAATATTGGGTCTGAGAGGGGTAAGGATAAAGTCTGTGCCTGCCAGCCTCGGTGCCCTCCCGCATCTGGAAACAGCTTTGGTCCCATCTATGGGTGCCCTGACCACTCCCAGAGGCAGCTGAAGCCAACACGGGCTGGCAAATGAGAGCTGGTTTGACTTTGTTACCATCATTCCCATAAATTCATCCCTTCACAAGTACAATGAGAATTCAACTGGTTCACCAATTACACAGAAAATCACAGAAGGATTTGGGTTGGAAGGAACCTTGAAGATCGGCTCATTCCATCCCCTGCCATGGCAGGGACACTTCCACCATCCCAGGCTGCTCCAAGCCCTGTCCAACCTGGCCTTGGACACTTCCAGAGATCCAGGGGCAGCCACAGCTTCTCTGGGCAACCTGTGTTGTCTCACTACCCTCACAGGGGAGAATTTGTCCCTAATATCCAATCTAAACCTGGTTTCTGTCATTAAGGCCACTGCCCCCTGTCTCACAGGATCTTCTCCTGTTCCCACTGCAATACCCTCAGGATTTACTTGCACATTCCTCAAAGTCTGCCAGACAAGACCAGCGGATGCTTCCTGCACTTTTAACATGCACCCCACACACCTGGTACAGAAGATCAGCTCTGTGCTACAGAAACTTTGTGAATATTTGCAGGTTTTTACAGAGCAGCTGAATGTTCTGTTGAGGACCACCTGGAGACTGCCCCATGCCTCCAGGACAGGGCTGACAGCACACACCGAGCAAAGCTCACAGCCACAAACTCAACAACCATCCCAGAACAGCTTCTCCCTCACCAAGCTTTGTCTAAGCAGGGTATTTAAAAGCTGCAGGTGTTCCGCAGAGGGGAAAAAAAAACCTTTCTGATTGCACAATCAAAGCACACCAGCCAAATTAAGGATTCCCAGTGAAGCGAGAAAGTATCTCACTTCAAATCGCTCTGCGGTGTCAAATCTCTTGGAAAGCACTCCCTTGCAAGCCTAAGTGTCTTAAAAACAAGGAGTGTGCTTAGATAAATCCTGAAGGATTTCAAGGGATAGCCCAAACTTTGGGATGTTGGACAACAGGTCATAAAAATCAAGGAATGTCCAGCTCCTCCCTGAGATGAACAGAAGGGCTGCCGCTCACAAGGTATTTCTGCTACCGTGATTCACCTTCTCAAATACCTCCTGCCAATCCCAGTGGGGAGGGAGAGAGGTGTCAGAGGAATTTGTAAACCCCAAGGCTCTTCATGGAGGCTTAAAATTTAACCCAGAAATGGGAACCAAGTGGCTGGAAAAGGCAGAGGAGCTTTAGGAATGTGCTGAAGGCACTGCAGGCCTTGCACTGCCACTAAGGAAGGGTCTCAGAGCTCAGGTTAAAACCAGGAAATCTCAACCCATCTGTCAACTCCACAGAGTTTGGATAATGCGTCAAGGAATAAGGACTACATACACTGCATTTAAGTTGGACTTTTTTTTGGTGGTTTTTGTTTGTTTGTTTTGGTGGGGGTTTTTAGGGGTTTTTTTGTTTGTTTCTTTGTTTTAGTTGATTTTTTGTTTGTTTTTATTTTTTGTTGTTTGCTTGTTTGCTTGTTTGTTTTTTGTTGTTTTTTTTTTTTCCCATTTGTTTGCTTTTTTTGTTGTTGTTCGTTTTCCCAGGACCATTCAAAACCGCCCTGGTATCAGGAGGAGACTTTCACATCACGGTCTCTCCGTTCGGTGCAAGTTTAGAAACTGGTTCTGTCTCAACCACCTGAAATTGGAGCTGCTAAAAATTCTGCACGTCCAGGTAAACTGCTGACAAAGGGCTGCTTCCATCTCTCACACTGATTTTCTTTCTTTCCCTGAAGACTTTGAATGAACACAGAACAAGCAAACATCACACGTTTTTTCAGCCTTGTGCTTGCCTCTGACAAGGCAGCAAAGCAGAGATCAGCACTGGAAAAACACAGTTGCCAGACCTACCTTTAATAATGCCTTTGATGGCATCAAGCACAAATGTGATGGATATAAAAAGTGCAATTATTTCTTCTGTTGACCTGTGGAAAAAGCCCAGGCATTAATATAGCTGCATTCAACTCTGTTCAAAGAAAAATCAGCATATTCATCAATTTACATGAAAATATACCAATTTGAGTTAGATTCCAACTTAGAAACAAAACCCAGTAAATCGGAGAATTTCTTTCAGGCTGGAACAATGAACCAAAATGATACTTGCCTCATCTCACAAAATACATTTTGCAGCAAGTTCGTAATTAAGGAGCTCGTGGAATGTGTAATTTTTCCATTTGAAGAATAATCTGATCAAAATATGACTTCTTGAAAATAGCTACCTTTTAAAGAGCTTCATCAGAAGGCTGAAATTAAAGAGGGAGTAGATGACAAGGAAAAAGCTGTTCCACAGTCCAATCCAGGCGTAGAAAGCACTGAAATCCAAGTGGTAGTCATCACAGATTCCTCGGATGACTGCAAAAGTGAAGCATTCATGTGTCACAATAAACTCCTGTCATCACCACCCAGTGGTTCCCATCTGCTCCACGCCAAAAAGAACCATTTTCGAGACTTCACCCCGATGCGTTTGTTACAGACACCACTAAATTCCTGCACTTCCAGGGGGACACAAACTGTTCTCCCTTTCCATCATTAGAAATGGGGAGAGACACTTGGAAGAATATTCTTCCCCACTGCTCAGAGCATCTTTCCTAGGGACTGAGGCCACAAAAGCTGTTGGAATTTGCCCTCGCTGAGATTTTGGGATGCTGTTGAGCAAGGGCTCTCATAGCTGCTCCTTCAGGCTGGTCATAGCCCATCCTCTGACCACCCCTGCAGACACTGAGCTTGTTCCTTTGGTTGACTTCTGCTTCACTAAGATCAGCTTGTAGTATCTGGAATGCTGCTGGCCGTACTTTAAAACATCGATTTTACAAAAAACCCTCAACAAACCAACCCAAAAAACTTTGTCTCGAGCTGATTAAATGCAGCCACGTGAGAAAACCATTCATGAACCAGATTTCCTCACTGAAGCTGAAGAAATGCTTATTTTCACCAAGTTTTTTTCCTATGCAAAATGATTTCTTTAGACAAACAGCTTGAACTAAACCAGGAGTTGGCCTCTATGATCCTTGTGGGATCCAGCTTAGGATATTTTGATTCTGATGGTGATCAGAAAAGATCCCCTGGAAAGGGGAGGAATTTGATTCAGGTTTTGTAGAATCCCAGAACATCCTGAGCTGGAAGGGACCCGCAAGGATCATCCAGTCCAACTCCTGGCCCTGCACAGGACACCCCAACAATCCCATCCTGTGCATCCCTGAGAGCCTTACCCAAGAGTTCCCTGACTTTGCGCCCTGGCACTTCCCTGGGGATCCCGCTCCAGCACCCCACCACTCCCTGGGGGAAGAACCTTTCCCAGACAGCAGCCCTTTAATATTAATTTACTGAACAAACACAGCTCAAGCTCTACCAGGACTGCAAAGTTCCTGTACAAATTCCCACCCCACCCATCCCTCCAGGCCCTGGTGCAGAGCTGCAGGAGACTCACCGTTAATGTAGATTGCCAGGGGAGCTGTGGTCAGGAGCACGACCAGGGGCTGCCCCGAGAAGAGGGCGTAGAGCAGCCCCCCAATGCACTGAGCAAAGATTGTCTTCCGCACATCTGGAGGTGGCGAGGATGGAAACAAACGGGGATTTCGGTCAACAATTCCACGATCAGGGAGCATTCACAGGGCAGAGAAACCAACCACTCATGAGTAAGAGTGTTCAGCTAAGAGGGTGGACTCTGGGAGTTTTTTTTGTGGAGGCCTTCAGGAGAAGATTTGACTGTAACAGTTGCATGAACTGCTTCCACAACTGGGATAAAGGATGATGCTTAGCACTGTCCCAGGGGTTTGGATACTGGCAATCAAATCCAGGTCAAAAGCACAGGAGTTTGTACCAGGAAAAACATGCAGATCATTACATAAAGTCAGCATAATTCAAAAATACAGTAGCACACATCTGTATCAGTCCAAGTAAGATAATACCACCCAAAGCAGCATTCTGTTTTTCTGGTTTTCTACAAAAGTCATGAACTTAATTAGAAAAAGTCCCCTCAGTCGTGGTTTTGGGGTTTTTCCCCCCTGTAAACAAAAACTATCAGAACTTTCTGTGACCAGAGCTACCCAGTTTGAACAGATGGAATCAGACACACAAAATAAATAAATTCAAGAAGCACAAAACTGAGGGACTCACCAATAGCTCCTCGGGTATTTTCATCATTGAGGGACCCAAAGGCAATGGATGGAAGGAGGCAGGCAAAGTACAGAAAGATCATGGTGGTGATGTATTTCCCTATAGCTTTGTTGCTCCCAATAATACCTGGGGAAAACCACAACAGAAACTACCTCAGTAAAGCACTGAAAGCCTTCTCACATCAGCCACAGGCACCTCAGCTCTTCTCATGTTGAGGAAAAATAGAAATTCAGTTGCCACTTGAAACACTGAACTGTTAATATTTGATGCTGCACAACCACACTCTTCTGTCCACCTGGGACCCGAAGCAGCAGCAAAATTGCCACCAGAAATTTCTGACATCATCGGAACAGGAAATACAAAAAGCCTTTTGCTCAGTTTTGCCAGTCCCCAAAGCTTGGAAGAGGATCAAAACATAAACTGTATGTTTAGAGTTCATAAACCCCCATCCCCTGCCTTTTTAACACCAACTTTTCAGGCATTCTGGACTGTGTCCCTCATGAGCATCACGATGATCTCGTCTTCCCAACTCTTGTCTTGGGCAGGAAAACATGAAGCACTTTAATTTTTCCCTAGGCAGAAGTCTGAGGTTATAGGTTTGAATCAATAAAATGCTACCCTGAGCCAAAAAATGGCAGCAGAGCACAAAAACAAACAGCCCCAGAGGTCAGGAATTGGTAGGCTGAGATTTACTTTAACTGAAAGAACAGCTTCTCTCTTTTCCATCCACTCACCCTTCTCGTCTCCATCGGAAAAAAACCACACCAGGCCAAAACACAAAGCAGCCAGAAAGAGAATTAAAGTGTCAGAATATGAATTTAAGAGCCTCTGAAGTAGCTTCCCTTCCCCTTCCTGTTTTCAGGCTGATGTGTGATATGAGCTCACTGGGGATGCACAAGAGAAAGGATGAGATGACAGCAGCTGATCCTGCTCCAGGAGAACACAAGTTTTTCCACAGAGCAGAGAGGATGCACTGGAGAAAGTCTCTTCAGCCTTCAGCCTGCCTGGGCCACCATCCCTGATGGTGCTCTCCCTTTGGGCAGCTCCAAGCTTTTCCAGTTGTCTCAATTCCCCTTTCTGGAAGGCTCCAGCGCACTGAATTCCCACAGTGGAACCTGCCCTGGGCTCCCAAACGCCCATCCTAAGGTTTTGCAGCATCAATCCCTTGCTGAGGGATGTGAAAGCTGAGTTGGATCAGAGAAGGGAGGGTTTGGCTTCAGAGGTTATTGGTGTCAGGTTGAAAATCTCTGTCGTTGGAATGAAAAGAACAAAAACCTCTCAATGACTTTGGGATCTTATCTAACATCTGCTTTCTGCACCATTTGCAGGGCAGAGATAAGGATGGGAGGAGGATGAAAAACCCAAAAATCAAAGGTGAAGTGGAATGAACAGGCGGCCACACGAATAAAGGACACCTTGTGAGGAGCCTGTTTGCAGACAGGAGAGGAACAGACACAAACAGGACTTTGGATGCTCAGCATCCTCAGACTCCAGGCTAAAACCTGACAAGAGACACCTCAAACATGCAAATATGAGCTTGACCTTTCCGGGAGTCATCAGACCAGCTGTTCCCAGGCAAATTCCTTTCAATTTCTTGGGAAACCACAGGTCACATTCCTGACCACTCCTGGCAACCCAAAGGGCCTGAAATTTAATTCTCACAGATGAAGACTTCCCGTGATCTCAAGTCCAACAGCTGCAGGCTCCTACCTCACGCTCCAAACTGCCCAAAACCTTTGGAGAGAAGCAAGGATTTGGCAGGAGAAATGGGACTGAGGGGTGGTTTCATAAATAGACACGACCACACGACCTTGTTCAGAGGATTCTCTGTCACTCCAAAATACTGCTTTTTGGACAACGGAGTCTTTCCAATAGGAAAGGTCAGGGGCAACGATGCCTGGAAGCTTTGAAATCATTTCTGAAGGGACAACCAGGTGCAGAGAAGCAAAAAAGATGTTGTTTTTAAAAGGTTCAGGTAGTTAAACCACGGTATGAGAGGGCAGAAGGAAAAAGCCTTGAAGAGCATCACAAAAGCTCATTTTCAGTTTCAGTCCTGGCCGAGGAGCCCTTGCTGGTCATGGAGGTCGTTATGGCACACAAGGACATGGCCTCAAGCTGCACCAAGGGAGGTTCAGTTGGACACCAGAAGGAATTTCCTCGTGGAAAGGGCTGTTAAACACTGGACTGGGCTGCCCAGGGAGGTTTGGAGTCCCCATCCCTGAAGGTGTCCAAGGAAGAACTGGATGTGGCACTCAGTGCTCTGGGCTGGGTGATAAGGCGGGGACTGGGCACAGCTTGGACCCAACCTTGGAGGCTTTTTCCAACCTCAGTGATTCTGTGATTCATCCTGGCTGGGTCCAAGACTTCCAGCGCTTTCTTTAATCCATAATCAGCCAGGTAAGATTCTAGGATCAAGAATCCTTGCGGTGGGCAGCAGAATTCACTTTGTAACGGAGACAATAATTACACCAGATAAAACACACTCCTTCCCAAAGCCGATTGCTCACTCTTTAATTGCAGTCACGACCAAACACTGCCTCTCCTTGTACAGATCCGCCTGACACAGACACTGAAATCCAGCATTAACCACAATTTACCTTTCTGCCTTGGTGAAGTCAACACCTGGTGAAACAATTTTAGGATGTTTCGCAGCCCATGACTTCATTCAGAAGAAGGTGTCACATTTCGTCTGTGACAGGCTCTGAAAAATGTGTCACTCCACCTGCACCACGTAAATTCAGAGCAGAGAAATCAGCTCTTGGTCCAGCTGGGAAATTTGAGTAGCTGACAATTACAGGAGCAATCCCCTGAAATTAAGGAATAGCTACACTCTGAAATGGGGAGTAATTATGTTCATCAACGTGACAGTTCCATTTTACCTGCTTGGATTTCTGAAATGTCACAGTTTGTAGAGACAAGGTCACAGTTTCGGGGAAAACTGCACCAATTCTGGCCTCACTTTGCTTGGGATTCTACAGCAGGACATTATTGACCAGGAGTCCCAAAGACTGAGTTTACAGCTCCTTCAGTCCATAAATCGTGCATTTACTAAATCAAAACCACAACTGATGGACATTCCATGAACTGACTGTTAATGTTCCTTCTCAACATCTCTGAAATATCCTATGCAAAGCAAGTTTAATAACACTGACCCACAGCACAGCAGCAAGGCTGTGTCTGTGAAAGCCCTAATTAAAATAAATAAATAAATAAATAAATCACTTTTTAGTATTAAAAACACTGTAAAACTCAGAATTACAAACTTCTCCTAATGCCCTCAAGCTGGGCTTTCGTTTATGCGATGGCTGCTGGACTCTGCCCAATGTTCTGAAGATGAATCTTCCCTGAAGTCCTGTGAAGAGCAAATCACAGAACAAGTGGGACTAAGACCTTAACTGGAAAAGGAAATCCCCTCAGCGAGTTTGGAGCAGAAGCCAAGCAAATGCTGAGAGCAGAGAGGCATGAAAAATCAGATCAAGGGCTCAGACCTTCCCCTTCCTATCTTGCTTCCTTCAGCCCATTTCCCAGGAATTCCTGGGTCTCTTGAAAGGAAACATCCACAGAGAAGACAAGATGCTTTTAGGCACCTTTAGAGCATTCCTGCCCACCGCTGACACAAAGAGACCACAAAGCAACCCAGGCTGGATGTTTTGGGGCATCACAACAAATGCAGGACTTTAAAATTTGGTACCCAGGTGACATTTAGAGATGAAGAGCAGCAGAGTGATGCAGGAGCTCCCTCGTATCTGCCCTAGAGCAGGAGAAGCATGGAAGAGAAGGGGAAAAGCCTCTCTGCAATCCCTGTATTTCCCCTCCTTCCTCAGGAAGGGAATCCTGCCAGACAAGGGGGCCAAGGCAGCCAGGCAGGAAAGCTGATGAGGATTTGGCACACGCCGAAGTCCGTCCATGGTCAACATTTCAGCTCTGGGTTTAGGTCAAGGTTTAAGCGCTGAGCTACCTTAAACAACCAGCAAGACAAGAGTTCTCTTTCAAATCCCATTTTTCCAATGTTTTCAAGCCTTCCACCTAAGCATGCCCACATTCCAGGGAGTTTTGGAGGTGTCCCTCCTGCAAAACACCACAGCAAATCCCAAGGATGCTGCCAGCAGATGTGCTGGCTCCTAACCTCAGGAGCTGGTCAGGGGCCCTCTGCAGGACCAAGGACAGGGAGAAATCCACACTTCCTGCTGAATTATCCATCTACCACAGCCACGCACCAAATACACATGTCCAGAAAAACTGGGAGAAATAGAATAAGCCCCAGTTCTCCTCTTTTTCCTTCATTTTCCCTCCCCAGGAGGTGGAGGGATGTGGATGTGTAAGAACACAGCATCAAAGCTCACCAGAAAAATCTCGGGCACCTTGAATTTCCCACTGGGCACTTCAGGCACTGCATTTGTGTTTGTTCCTCTGTGTTGCACCAGAAAACAACACAGTGAAGAATGAGGACAGCAGCTTTCAGGAGTTTCAGAAATCTTGTATGTGAGTCCAGGCAGAATCAAAACAGTCACTCAAAACAGCCTCAGTATAAAGAAATTTCGGGAAGCTCCCACAGTTTGAGTCTTAAAGAGTAATAAAACTGATGCACAAGTGCTTTGGGCCAATTTGACAGGATCAGGATGAAGTTCAGTCTCACTTTAGGATAGACTCCTGCACACAAAGATCACGGTCACATGCCAAATGGAGTAAATTCCAGTTTAAAGGAGAACTACAGGTGTTCTTAGGCTCAGCACAACCCAATTATTCACCTTCAGATGCTCCTGCTGGAAGACATCTATTACAGGCCATCTTTATCACTAAAATCCTGCAGCAAAAGTTTAGAAAACTCTTCCTTGATCCTTGGATATATTCAGTAAAATGAATAAAACTTTGTCACAAAATAAAGTTGACGAGTTCCTAATCTGGAGTAAAGGGAAAAAAAAAAGAGAAAGACTATTCCTTTCTTTCCCAAATCATGATGGCTGGGGATAATTTAACAGCCAGCTTTGTGCAGTGTGTGCTGGGGACCAATCCCACAAAACTCCAAGAGGCCAAAGATTTGCTGGTCCTACAAAAGCCTCATTATTTATCACCCTGCCCTTTCTGGGTTTATCTGTCTAACCCCAAAGCCCGGGCAGCTCCTGAGATTGAGGATTTAGAGACTCCAACCACTCAAAACCCAGCTTCTTTGTCATTCAGAGCTCTTTGATGGTGCACATGTGGCTGTCTGGAGTGCAGATACTCGGACAGTTCAAATCCCTTGTGTTCTGATGCTCTGCTGCTCTGAGATGCTCCAGGAATTCCACATTCCTGATCACCTTCGGTCTTGGTGGTTTATGGCAGATGCTTCATGCTCCATCTGCTTTTCATTTCAAGCAGTTCCTTAAATAATTCATCCTAATTTCTGGCTTCTGGGAAGGAATGGCCATACTAATACAGTGTTTTTTAGAAAATCCCCTTTCCCCATATCCCACTGGAAAGGCACAACTGCTCCTAAGGTGAGAACCTCCCATTTGAGCTGAAGCAGTTCTGGAGTTTCACTGGGCTCTGTTCTGCTCTTTTCCACTCTCCAGAAGCTGTGCAACAAAACACTGACACTTCTTCATCTGTAGCTGCATTTTATACCAATTTTATGACCATTCTGTACATCAACGTCTGCAAAGCTTGCAGAGCTGGCAGCCAGCAGCCCAGGGCTGAGGCAGCACCCACAGGGTCCTTTGGATCCATCCAGAGCCTCCACATGGACCCTAAGGTGGGTTTCCCAAGCTGCTGACAGCTGGAATTGGCTGCAGGACCATTATGGGATGTTTTGGTGACACTGCTCTTCCTTGAGGTGAACTTGGGTCCCCACAAGGTGCTTCAGCAGCAGTTCCCTTCTCAAGTGCTCAATATCCCTCTATAAAGAAAAATGAGCCCCTGGCAGCTCTAGAAAGCAACAGCCAAAGGGATGAAGTGTCCAGATTGGGAGCTGAAGTCCCCTGCCAGACCTGGTGCCAGTGACGTGCATGCCAAGGGACAACGTTTCTGTTTAATCAGAATCCTTGCTGCTCCCCTGAAAATCACTTTATATCCCCCCTCCTCCACAACACACCCTCAAATCCCCAGAAAATCAGCGTCACCCCTCCCATCACACCGAGTCTCCTGAAAATACTTCTGTCCCAGCAGTGACAAAGCACCTGGAGAAAGCACCCAGCACTCAGCCCCTGCGCTGAGCCAACATCTCATGCCAAGCTCCTCTGCTGCTGGTGACCATCCTTGCTGGAAGGCAGTGAGGACACACACCCACAGCCCTGGTCGTGCTTGTCTGAAGCTTAAGCTGCCTGTGGAAGGTGGTTTTGCACTGGAATGCTCTGAAAATTGGGGTTTGGGTGGGAATCTCGTTTTTCTGAAGCCTAATCCAAGGAAGATCACCCTCATCTAATGAGGCTTCACAGCACTCATGCGCTGAGGAAGGAAGGGACACAGGCTTGAGCTAAGGTGGATTTAACAGCAGGAAGGGATAAATCCCTGATTTAGCTGATACATCTCCAAGGTTCTCCCTGCCTATACTCTAATTCTCTATTTTATCCACACTTTCTGGCTATGATACTTGAATGTATTAACCAGCTCCCCAACAAGTTGCAAGAAACACGTTTGGATGTCAGGGCTCTGTAATCACGTTTTGCCCTGAAGATTCCTCCCAGCCTTCAAGAAAGGGAAAGTTTGCAAGTGAAAAGGGAGAAAACAACTCTAAAAAGCCCCAAGGCCACTGTGGGAGCTGCATCAAGCCCGAAAGCCGAGGCTCACTATAAACACTGTGTGCTGCTCCTGTGATCTGGAGGCAGCGGACGAGCTGCATCCTGTTTTTCACAACACCGAGCTGAAGTTACTGCGGCTCACATTTTGTTTAAGCATTCTCAGCTCCCACAGCATCACTATAATTAGTGTTGGGCTGGCTTGCAGAGATGGCAGAAAGGGCCTATCAGGCCAGTGCTGACTAATTAGATTGCAAGGAGTTGATCTGCGTCCACACACGGCAATAATCGATTCATTTAATCACTGCTTAATAAAAATTAAAATCCTCACACAGCCAGCGCCTTCATTAAGGAAACGCTGCAGGAGCCTCATCCTGAGCGCTCCACGCTGCCCATTCACAGGCTTTTCCCAAAACACCCTTTTAAACAAGGGGCAGGAGAGCTGTCACACATCTCAAAGCACACACTGAATGCACACTGTAAACAGGACATCACATCACAAAAAAAAAAATCCCAAATCGGGGCAGCGCTTCCATAAACATTGGCCAACGTACCATCGGTGAAGTCCAGCGCGTACACTGGGAATCTTCGTGCAATGTCATCAGAAATCCCCTTGCCAATATTGAGAAACTCGTGCAGCTGAAGAAAGGAAGGAAGTGCTGTGTCAGTGTAAAGGCTCATGCATTGTTAAAGAGATTAAGCTCCTTATTCAGCCCTGATAGGAGTGAAAGGGCTCGTTTTGAATAGGGCATTCAAATCCCATCTTGTCATGATATTAAAAATAAACTCGCCGGGATTCAATTTATATCCTCATAGCACTGTAAAAGAGAAAATCCCCCAGACCACTCTGTTTTCCTCCCTTCCTTCCCTTTTCCCCCTCCCATTCCTATCTGCATCCCTGTTTTGCAGGTGAGGGAGATGAAGATCCACTTGGAAGGCTCAGATCTCGGGTGCCCAGGGGTTAAACTCATCAGAGGTGCCTTCCCCATCTCTCCAGACAACTTTTCCTTTAGATGCCAGCACAAAAATTGCCCCAAATCCACGTGAAGCCTCTGGAAGAGGCTCCCCAGGAAGTGCTTCTTCCTTGGCATTGCCATGGGGAAGGGAGACCTCAAAGAGATGTGAGGGAATCAATGCTGTGTGCACCTCAAACTCCATCAACAGGGACAAAGCTTGAATAACTCCACATAACCAAGCTGTAATTTCTGCCCATTAGAAGACAGTAAGAACACTGGGAAAGAGTTCCAAAAACCCAAAGTGTTCCCTTTTCTTCCTGGTTTGGGGGCCTGCAAGGTGCAGTGGGATTCCTGATAGGATCTGATGCTCAGCACAGGCCATAAGGAGCTTGTCAGGAATATGTGACAGCTGCTATTGACTCTCAGCCTCCCAATCCTCACAACTCCTTCCTTATGGAAAGCACACGGAAAGCGTCAGGGTAGGCAACACTTACAAGTGAGGCACCTGTCAGATTTTTCCCTGTGATTCTCAGAGCACACAAATCACTCTGAAAATCAAATGCACCTTTATGCAGCGATAACAACCCCAGCTGCCTCAGCTAAAACATTTCATGTATTTGTTGGCAGAACCAGACACAGAATACTTATAACCTCTGCTAGGGAATGTAAGGGGGGGGGAAATAAAAATCACAGACGCAAAATTTACACCAACAGATCATCTCAAAACAGCAGGGAGCTCTTCCTTTGGCTTGTTTATGTGGAAACTGATAAAAATGACTGCTTTTGAAAGGACTTGACACCACAGTGCTCATTTCAGAGACTACACACAGCTTTGCCTTCTCTCCTGGGACTCAGCTGTTTGCAGCACCTGGAAAATCAGAACCATCAACAAAATAAAGAAGGGAATTTTTTTCCTTTAGAAGGAATACACTGGGCACAGCAAGCACTGGGGTTTGGGAAGCAAAAGAGGATCAGCTCCTTTATCTGTGATTGTACCAACTCAGATTTCAGCTATTTAAGTCAGCTCTGTTGCAATCTCCCAATACACCTGTAGGACTTTTAGAAGTTTAGGATAGTTTCAACTCTAACCTGAACAATCTGGATGAGCAGACAGATGTTCTGCCAGCAGACACCAGCAAAACATCTGCATTTTAGGCATTTCTGAAAAATCCCTGTGCTTCAACCATATTTGGTGGCAGAGTTGGACATCAAAGCCAGATGCACTCGAAAAGCAATTTAATTCTTCCCCCCAGAAAGAGATTCCTGAAGGCATGAGTCAACCAGAGAATCACAATAGCCTCGGACCGGGATGTTTATTTATCATGCTGCAGTGAGCACAGGGAAAAGGATGCTCGGGGTGTCTCATCTTCCAGGGAAGGAGGAACGCAGCTGCTCCTGGCCTGGGGCAGGAGGGAGGGGACTTTGGGGCACAAAGCCCGTTCCAAGCAGCTGGGAGTGTGCAGAGGAGAAAAGCAGTGCCTAACTCGTCCCACAAGGCATGAGGGTTATGTTTGAGACCCCCCCCCCAATTCCTTCATGCACTTATTTCTTGTGTGTGTGAGTGTGAAACAAGCGGATGTCAGTGAAACCTCACCAGTGGGAACTATGGGGAAAGCTGTTCCTTCTGTAGGGCTGATCCTCCTCCGAATCCTCCTCTCTCCTAACCTCAGACTCAACCAGAGGTAGCACAGAATCACAGAAAGATTTGGGTTGGGAGGGACCTCAAAGCCCATCCAGTGCCATGGGCAGGGACACTTCCACCATCCCAGGTTGCTCCAAGCCCCATCCATCCTGGCCCTGGACACTTCCCGGGATCCAGGGGCAGCCACAGCTTCTCTGGGAAATCCATTCCAGGACCTCCCCACCCTCACAGGGAAGAACTTGTTCCTAATATCCAATCTAAATCTACCTCTTTCAGCTTCATGCCATTCTCCCTTCTCCTGCCACTCCACGCCCTTGCAAAAAGTCCCTCTCCAGCCCTCCTGCAGGCTTCCTTTAGGGACTGGAAAGCTGCTAAAAGACTGAGTTACAAAAGATTAAAAAATATAAAAGACCAAGTTTAGTGACCTCCAAAGTTACAGCCCGTTTTGGTTTTATCCCCTGAACTATCCAAATAAATGAAGTCCATGAATTTTTCCACTTTCCATTCTACAAATCCCTCCAAGTTTTTCACCATAGGTGAGCATTATTTGGGTTAGAGGAAGAGGCTAAGCCAGCACTTAGCAGCTACAAAGCCAAACAGAAAATATCTGCTCCAACAACTCTGACCCTTGCTCAGCCCTCCCCAAAAATGCTGGGGGGCTACATAGGTATTTTAGAGAAACCAGGGACACGAGTCTGTGCAAAAATACTGCATCCTCTGTATCCTCCCTTCTGCTGCTGAGCACACACAGCCCCCTCAGCAAATCCACACAGGACACAAAATCACAGCCAGAAAGACATCACAGCTGTGAGGGGCTCCTCCATGAACAAAATCACAATTAGATGCCTCAGTAAACAAGAGGATTTCAGGCTGACTTAATTATGATTGAGTACATAGCCTTGCCTAAATAATCCTCTGAGATGAGCCAAGGCAAAGCGCCGGTGCTGTAGGCACAGCAGGGAATGTGACTGTCACATCCCCCTCAGTATTGCAGCAGAGGTAAAAACAAGCACTTGCAAAAATCCCACTCACACACAGAATTTAATGCCCATTTCCTCTCCCATCACTGCAGGACCCAGGGAAGATGGGAGGCAGGAGGACAGATTTTCATGTCACCCAGAGACTTTACACCTTCCTGGGAGCTCACTTGTCAGAGCCCAGGGGCTCCAGATGAACGTATTTATTTCTCTGGGGGTGGCTGACAGGTTGAAATTACACTCCTGGTCTCACATGGGTTTGTGCTGGTATGAAATGCTTCCTCTCCAGAAGGGAGAGGAGATGCTGGAGATGGCTCTCAGGAGCTGAGGAATCAGACCCCGGGGCTCAAAGCAGCCTCACTTCTCCAGACAAACCTTGGCTTGCCAGGAAATCTCCTTCCCTGCTCATTGTGTTGGCAGGGCAAGGTGGGGATACAGAGGCTGCATCTCCCAGGAGCTCAAGGATAAAAGCGGTTAAAAACAACATTTCAGCAAATCCAGGCCCACAGCTGTCAATGCCAAGAACAAGAGCAGAAGAAACAAGTGTCACTCTCTACAGCACTGGTCTGGAGAAATCAGGATCCTGCTTGGTGCTTTTCCAAGCAGGAATCCCCAGTCCCAGGACCAACAGCTACAAGCTGAGGGTCTCACCCAGCCCTCCTCAGCAAACAACAGAGCAGAAAACCCTCTGGAGACCATTTTAAAAAGGTTATTTTTAGCAAAAGACAGAGCCAGGCAGTTCAACTGCCCTAAAAAAAACTCCTTTGAAAGGCCAGGTGTAAAGGGTTAAACCTGCTTTAGGTAAATTCCTACTCCTAATATCCCTGCCTTGCGGGAGCTGGGTTTAAAGAGGGTTTCAGGACTTGCTCTGCAAACTTAAGAGCAGGTATGGGGTCTAGCAAAGTTCAAAGCACTACCTATAAGCAAGTGGATTCTGCAGGAAAAACATGAGCTTTGCTCACTTCCAGATGTGCAGATCAAACCCCTTAAATCTACTCCAGGGGGGAAAAAAGAAGTGATAAGTGAAGCAGCTCCTGCACTACAGGCAACTCAAAGCTTTAGGGTTATTTGTAATGCAGGGACAGGAGCAGCATGCTGGGGATGGCACAGTTTGTTTTTCAGGTGAGCTGCCTGGCTAAAGAATGGATTTCTGAACGGAAAAACAAAGCAATGACCAACACACAGGAAATTCCAGGAAAGAAAGCTGAGTTACAGCATTTCCCTCGAACTTTAAAGTACAAAGCAAGTAATGTTTTACAGAGCTACAGATCAAACAGGGAGAATTCAGGCCAAATACTGACAGGCAACTTTTAAGTGAAATTACCATGCAGGGATGGCCAAGAAGTCTTTTGGCTGCAGGAAAGACAAGCAGCAGCTTCCTTCAGAGCCTTCTGATTGTAAGGATTAAGCACCTCAGACTGACAACTGCACAGTGATCCATTAATCCCACCCTCGGCTCAGCATCTGGAATCAAAGTCCTGTAACCATTTCAACCCCCAGCTGCTCTGCATCCCTTCAGCACCTGCCTCTTTGAAGTGGTTTTTTTTTTCCAGATTTCCAGCAGAATCTGAGGAAAGTGGATGTGCACACAGTTTGGGGAAATCCCGGTGCTGGGGATGCTGCTTGCACACACTGGACTCAAGCGTTCACCTCCTCAGCCCAAAATCCCCTTGGATCGATGCATTTGGACACCAGGGAAGCAGGGGCACGGCAGAGGTGTTGGCCGAGCCTTACCTTGAGGACTTTGCTCCCGTGTGCCTTGTGCCCGTCACTCATCCCTGAGGGTCTCTGGTTCACCACCGTCAGCAAGTGGCGTTGGTGCACCAAGGCCTCCTTGAACTCCTCCTCGGTTTTGGTTTCCAGGAGCTTCTGCCGGAAGGTTATGTCTGAGAACATCGTGGCAAAGGTCCTGCCCACTTCTGTGGCCGTTTTGGTGCTTTTCTGAGCAGGAAAAATTAAAAAAAAAAAAAAA
>VZRN01003256.1:627858-680300 GCA_013397935.1 Dasyornis broadbenti
AGAGAGAAAGAGTATTTGTAAAATGATTTTATTTCACTTCTGAAAGGTAAACCCCCTAATTTACCCCTCTGAAGAAGAACCTGCCTGGCTCCCAGGATCCCTGGGGAACCTGAGGGAGAAGGGCACGTGTGGAAGCTGCTGCAGATGAACACACACCCACAGCAGAATCCTGTGGAGGCACCAGGTCCTGACCAGAAGTCCTGATCAATCTTTACTTGATCAACTTCCCAGAAATCAATCCAAAGCTGAATCATGCTCAGCATGCATTTTATCTCTGGTTTCCCTTCAAGACTAGACAAAGAGAAGCCCTTGCTATCTCACTGCACCTCGGCATTGCTGCTCCTGGGGTGGGAAGATGCTGTAGTCAAGGTGCCTACAGCTACCGATGTCTTATCTGAAAGACTGAGATTATTGAGCTCATCTGCTTCATCAGATACCCGTTTTCTGGGCATCAGAACTCAATTCACGTGGCCACTCTGGGGCAATTCTGGCAGCACAAGTGGAGACTGAGAGCTCTCAGCTCAAGTAACCACTGGCACAGGGAAAAGGATGGGAAAAGGCAGCTGAGAACGCACACAAGCAGCACTTGTCTGTCTTCACTAAAGGTTTGGAAGGGACAGAAGATTCGCAGACATGAGAAAAAATCCCTTTTTTCAGGTTTTGACATTTCTGTGAGACACAGGTCTGAACTTTGGTGGTCCAGCTTCCAACAGAATCCAAGCCGCTTTCCTACTGCAGGAAATCACAAGCAAAGGGAACAGTAAAGGAGGCTGAGCTCCCCCTCCCTGCACAAACCCAGCAAATCCAAGCCCTCCAGGCGCTGACCTGCTCATCTGCTCCTGCCACTGCAGCCAGGACAGGTAAGATATTTGCCAAGGCAAAGTTACACAGAACCACGGCTCTTTAAAAGCTCATTTGATGCCAAGTTTTAACCCACCCACCCTTCTCTACACTACACACTCATCACGCAGCAACTACCAGAGACACCCAAACATTCCCCTCCCCAGCCCTGGAGAGCCTCCAAGCTCCTCACACTGCTGGGAAAAGAAGAGTGAGCATCTGTGATTGATCCCAATTGCTTCTCATGATTCACAACTGAACAGATGAACAATTTCTCCATGAACACAAGCAAATAACTCAGTGTGGGTGACGCAGAGGCGCAGCCGTGGGTGGCACTGAGCTGCTCCCAGAGTCATTGCTAAGGCTGCACTTCCTCCGTCACTCACATCACCCTCCTCTCTTCCGTGTGCTCAGAGAAACTGTCGCAGCTCCATCCCTGGAAGTGTCCAAGGCTGGACTGGATGGAGCAACCTGGGATCGTGGAAGGTGTCCCTGCCCATGGCAAGCGGTTGGAACGAGATGATCTTAAATGTCCCTCCCAAGCCAAACCATTCTGAGATTCCATCACCAGGAACGTCCCTTCAAACACTTGGCAGGACACATGCAATTTAAGTTAGTAGGGAAAGGTTTGGATTTAAGCAAAGAATTTTCCCTGGAACATGCTTTTAAAGTTTGTGAACCAGCCTGAATTTGCCATCAAAAGAGAGGCTCCACCTTTCCCCTCCAAGCAGCACCAGTCTTTGTGCTGGATACTGCAAGAACTGCTTCAACATTCCCAATGCTCTTCCCATTTCTCCTTTCCCAGGGAGACAAACGGTTTAGAGAGGACAAACATTTGCACCAACGCTCAAGTTTTTTCCAGCCTCCATATCAGCAAGGCCAAGGATCTGGATTCCCAGCACAACAAATGCCCATTTCATGGACTTTTTTTCTCCCCTCCCCAGCAAAGCTGGTTTAATGTGTTGCTGTCAGCGGGTTAATTATTTTAACTGCTGCACCAGAAATGCGCACTTGGGGCTGGCTCCACCAACCCATTTAAAATAAAAAAGCACATTGGCAAGTGCAAGCTCCACTTGGCCTCCACTCCCTTCCCTTAATTTGATGCTGACCATTGGAACTGCAAACTCTCGGGATCGGAGCGGATGCGGAGCCGTTTGCCGGGTGCTTTGCACGTAGCTGGCCCGAGATAACAATGAGGGAGAGATCCATGGAACTGCACACAGCTCCAGCTGTTCTCCCTCCTGCTTTTCACAAGAAACATCAATATGTTTTCAGCCTGTTGGCTTCGAGGTCGATGCCAAAAGCATCGAGCGGCTCGGTTGGGGAAGACCTGCCAGAAATCCTGGGAAAGAAGGAAACACCAGGATTCCCATTTAAACGAGGGTGGTGGTGATGGGGGAAGGGTGACAGGCCAGACCAGCGGGTGCCAAGGTCACACAGATAGCATTGAAGAGCAGGAAATTGAATCAGGACATATCCTGTCCCACAACAGGTCCCCAGCCTCTCCAGCACCTCCCAGGAGCACAGACCCAGCAGCCCCAAGGTGGAAACAGCCAGCTGAAGTGTGAAAAGGTCCTGAGCTTTGAACCAGTCAGCCATCAGCTGTAAGGACCACCTTGGGCAGGCCAGGGCTTTCCAGGAAGACAGGATGGTAATCCCCAATTAACCTTGATACACCCCATGATATCAGAGTCAGACTTCAAGGATCCTCGTGGGTCTCTTCCAACTCAGGATATTCTGATTGCAGTAAATGCGTTCTGCTGTGCCATTCAGCGGCTTTGCCTACACACCAAAGAACCAGAACTCGAGCAAGCTTTAATCTTGTTGTTCCAAGTGCTAAAAGCTCTGGAAACACATCCCAAAGGGCCTCAGGGACAGCCTGACCTTAAGAGCACCCCAGCTCCCAGAAAGCCTCACCCTTACTGCTGCAGAGCTCAAAAAAGAATCCTCTTCCTCTTGGCTACATCACCTCCAGCTGCTGCAGCCACACGTGCAGGGTGAATGTCAGCCCCATCAAGGAAGTTTGTTGGGAAGCAACCCAGGCCTTTGCTGCAGACTCACAAGGGCCTTTCAAAAGCCTGGCTTTAGCAAGGAACAGCCTTTCTTACCTCTAAAAATAGCAGCTAAAGCTGGAGAGGGGAATCCATGGAGTGTTAAGTGCATCCCAGGTATGCACGGGGACTACACAGTGCTCTCCCCCCCATCAGGATCCAGGCCATGAGACCAGGACACAGGCCACTAATCCACCCCTCACTGACAGGATAAATCACCTTGACAGCTGCTGAGATCATCTCAGGCCTTTTCACATCCCCTTGTGTTTCAAAAATAACATTTATTAACCCTAGGAGGAGACCAAGGAAAAGCAAAGTCAGGAGAACCCCACAAAGTTCTGGTGCAAGCAGACAAAACTCACCATCTTGGGAGGAGCCAGGACCAGTATCACAAATCTGACTTCACAGGAGTTTTCACCCCAGTTCTGAGGCCTCTCCAGGCGGCTGATGCAAACGTGACGTCGCTGAAGGGACTTTATAGTGCAACTGTCAGGGAGAATGGGATCGTTAGACCGGGCCCCACAACACAAGGCATGGTCTCCCCTGGTGCACAAGGTATAAAACCACATTTATGCTTCGAGGAACGCATTATGTTGCTGGTTTAAGACAGCTGAAGTGCCTTAAATAGAGACTTTTAGTTACTATTAGCCCAATTCTGCTCCCTCTTGTACAATCTGACACCCATGTTTTCATGGGAAATACCTTTCAAGATCTCAAGGTGTATTCCACCTTTTCCTCCATCTGCTTTTTAACAGCCAAGAAAACAAATTACAGAGAGTGCAACACACCGAGTACTTGCAGAGCTACAGAAGCTGCTACAGGAAAAAAAAAGCCTCTTATTAAAAAACACCTGCATTATTGGAAAGCAGATTACACTTCATTCCACCTGATCTCCCAAAGTGCTTCTGGAAACAGTGAGGCAAAGTGCCAAGCCAAGATATTCCCACCGCTGCCTCAGGCAGACCTCTCTGCTGTAATGGCTTTCCCCATTTGCTCCCAGCTGTTGTTTTCCCCTTTCTGGCTCACGAGTGTTACAGAAACCAAGCTGACCTCCTTGCTCGGGATCCACAGGGGCAGGATTAGTGCTTGGAGGGAAATCCTTGGCTGTGATCCAGGGGATGGGATGGATGTTTGACTCCCAGAGCAAAGACCAGCAAAAAATTGTGTGAAATAAACACAGGGATCATCTCCAGAGGCAGTGAAACACCAGGTCTGCCTCCACTCTAGGATATTTAAACAGAGCTGGGACCTGGTTAGCTGTCGTTTCTCCTGCTGGGAAACTCTGGGGCTTGCTGCAGTGGCAGGAGGTGGGGAATGCCAGCCTGAAATGCAGCTCTCCCGTTCCCTTGAAAGCCACTAGGCACTTCCCAACCCTCCTGTAAAACCACCGCCGAAAAATGCGCACAGGGTTTGCCAGCTGATGCTGGAAGAGGCACGGAAGTGTTTTCCTACCTCAGAGAGACTCTGCCCCTCCTTTTACCTGGTTCAAAGTTATTTCAACTGCTTGCTTCCTTTTGTTCATCTGACAAGCAACTATCACAGTCCTCCAATAGGAGGATTTATTTCTCCAGCTTCTCTTCCACAATCCCAGCTTATTTCTTTCCTTTTAAGATGTATTCTCACCCTCATGCACCCCAAAGGCTGTTCCCTTAACAAGATCTTCGGCTGGAGATGCCCCAGTCAGGAGCACGTTGAATTTTCTATCAAGTTCCTCACAATTTGCATCAAAAAAAAATTGAACATCTCACCACCAAGTATTTTCTTACTGAGTTTGACTTCCTGATCCCAGATTGGAAGCAGCCTGCTTCTATCAATTAATCTGAGAGCGGCACTTGTTTGAGAGCAAACAGCTTAATTAGAACAACAGAGGGCATGAGAAAGATGACACTTTCATTTATTTCCTAACTCTCCCCCACCACAGCCTCTTGTCCTTTTTATACTTGGATCAGCTTTGGAAGAGAGAAAGATCAAGGCAGGTCCTAAGGTGAGGAGGAAATATCTTTTGAAGTAATTGAAAATAGAGTGCAAGTTGTTTAGTCCACGACTGCACCAATAAATTGCGCCTGCAACAATCCTTGTCCCTCCTCCCGAGGAATCAAAGGAGCGCAGACAACACTTTCGTTTTTCCAGCCAAACCCAAGCCCCTGGGTGCAATCCAGCTGTGCCTGCACAGCAGACAAATGTCCTGGTGTTACAGCTCAACAACCCAGTGGGGACACGAACTCTGGGCTTTGGACCAACTGGCGAAGCTTCAAGTGGCCCAACACCTTCAGTCCTCTCACCTTCACCCACCTGGTCACCAGCACTGAATGATTAATGCCTCATTAGCTTTCATTTCGAGCTCAGTTCTCAGCATTTCCATAGCTCAGCTGCTGAGCTCATCGATTGATTTGTTTTGAAAAGGAAGGTTTGCTGGGCATTTTGAACATCATTTCTACCCCAGACATGGCCAGAAGCAGATATCAACTACCTGTGGCTCACAGAGCTGTACCAGCACTTCCCAGACACCATCCCTTCCCTACCATGTCCACCAGGCAGGATCTGACCAAGCAAGAAACCACTGAAGTACAAAATAATTTGGAAAAGCCTGTTATAAAGTGCAATAATTAAGCAAACCACATGTTCTGGAGTTTTGCTTTCTCCCTGAAGTCAGAGGGTTATGTTTCAGCTCCAGGAATTATCTCCAGGGCTGTGTTTTCCAGAGACAGGAGTCCTGCCAGCAGTGCCACAATCCCACTTCGGCTCAAGAGCTGCTTGGGTACAGAGGGGAAAACTGGACTCTAAAAGCTGATCTTTGCTATTGGGTGTCTTTCACATACAAGATAATTTTCCTGGCAGCCACCAAAAATTTGTGTTTCTCCTAGTGAGGAGTTCACTTTTTCCTTAAGTTGAGGGGCTGGGCAAGATGAGGATCTCCCAGCACTGAAAGATTTAAGACTGGGCACATTTACAAGACACCAAGAAACTCACTGTCTTTATTAACCATTATTTTTATCTGGAGTTTGAGGTTTCTCACACCCCTGAGGGTTTCCTCCAACTCCTCTGCGAACAGCTCTGTGGACACATGGATCTAAATCCCAGTAAAGCTGAGGATTTTCAACCTACTTAGGTCAATGTGCAGATAATTTAGGTCAACAGCACCTTTACAAATCAGGCTGGAGTTGATTTAGTGAGGACAAACCTGATCAAAACCAGATTTAAACACAGAGAAGGTGGGGTGTACCTGAGCCTGGCTGCATGGAGGGGATGAACAGTGCCTCAGTGCACAATGCAGCCTCATCTGAGCCTGCTCTCCTTCTCTTATATCCATTTATTTGGGGAAAAAATGGTGTCTCAATAGCTTCAGTGCAAGGCCGAGTCACTTCTGCCCATGCATCATGCAGCAGCTCAAGCTTTTCTTCAAATTTAAGTCATTATTTAGCTGAATCCTACTCCCTGTGTAGCACTTACAGCTCCCACTTTTGTTTTAATTCCACAATTCAGATACAAATACAATACAAACCAAAACTGCTGTCCCAATTAGACTTGTGCAACTATTTGTAAAGGACAAAAAAAAAAATAAAGTTCCTGGTTCACATGGAGAAATCCCAAGTCAAGCAAGACTGCAGGTAAAAGCTAGCACAGCTCAGGCCAAGAAGAAAGTCACTTTCAAAATGAAACAACTTTTTTTTAAGTAGTACTTAAATAAATCCCCATTAAGAGAAAAAAAAAAGCTGGAGGGTAAATAGCCAACGTCCCAAAAAACTGAGAACTAGCAAGACATTTTCAGCTGACTCTAAATCAAATCTGGTTTGGCCAAAGCCTTCAAGTTCCTTTTTGGTTTGCCTTGAGCTACATTTGATTCTTCCTTGGTTTGGCCAGAAAGCTGAAAAATCTATTTTCACTCAGTATTAGTCACACCAGGGAATGCTGGACTATGATTTAATGAGATGCCAGGTTGTGTTCTCAGCAGTTTTATCTTGATCCCCCAATAACTGAGCTCATAAAAAGGGCATTTAAATTATAGCACAAATTCTGCTTCCCTGTCCTCCTCTGTGCCTCTGGTGGTGCAGAGGGTGGCACTGGGATGGTGAGAACTGGCAGTGCTCCACCAAAATCCCACATCCACCGAGTCCCACGTGCCCCAGGTCTGCCCCACACCCAAGATGTTATCAGAGCTAATAACACATTGCTCAACCGAATCATAAAAAAGGTCAAACCATGGAGACCTAAGAGAAACAGAAACCCTCTTTTAAAAGGGCAAGAAAGGAAGTTAATTCAGAAACAAATTATCCCTTGCAGTAAGAAAAAGTGCCCAGCAGAGGTAATCAGCCAGCCAGCCTTTTCCTGTCCCCACACAGAACAACAATGACACTTCTTGTTCTCATCCACTGCCAATAAATCTTCCTCTGCCGAGCAGCTCCAGGCACAAGCTTTGAGAAACCAGGATCTGAAGCTGTGGCCAGGCCAGGCAGCTCAGGCACAGCTTGGCACGGGCTGGGCTCAGCCCCAGCTCCAAGCTGCCAGGCAGCTCCATTTCCCTGTTGGCCTGGGAAATGCACCTTGCTGGGCTCCAGGAAGACTCATCCTCTCCAGGGGGAAGGATTTCATCCAGGGCAATGCATATTGAGAACTGCTGTCCATCACACAGCATCTGCAAGAGCTTCAGCTCTCCAGCACCACCTGGGATGGCCCAGGACATGTGGACAGGCCCTTAAGAGAAAATTAATTGGCTCTGAACTCACAGGAGACTCGCCAGATGTTGTGGCACTTGGGGACATGGTTTAGAGGTGAACACAGAGGTGCTGGGTTAATTGTTGGACTTTTCCAACTTTAATGATTCTCTAAGGAGGCATCTCATCCCTGGACAGACCCTGAAGGTCAAAACAAGCCATCTTTCTTCTTCAGCACCCAAATTCCTACTGCAGAGTTTGAATCTGAGACTTTCTTTTCGTAAAACAGCACCTGCAAGAGCTTCAGCCCTCCAGCATAACCTGGGAAAGCCCAAAAAGGGTGGAGAAGCCCTCAAAAAAATTATACGGTTCTCTGAGCCCAAAGAACACTTGAGGGATGATGGCTGTAAATTTTGGAGAAGAGGCTCTTGCTTACAAGACTCCAAATCTTGTAATCATTCCTCTAAATGAAAATATTTGTTTTAAGCAGTCCAACTGTTTATTTTCCCATTTTGCCCTTTAAAAGAATAATCTGAGGAGGAGACAGCAACTGAAGCATCTCTATTTGAAATTTGTTCAACAGCTGAATCAGAGGCAATGTGACTTTTCTAGACACCCACAGACCTCAGGGTCTGGAAAAATCCGTAAACACACGAAACGGACTTTGCATCATTTCTGATGAGAGAGACAACAGTAACATCTTTCACACAGTTATACATTAAATTTGGGATTTTTCTCCTCAAATTTGACTATTTGAACAGCAGCCTTGCTGGTTGTCCACCATGATCTCACAACACCCATTTCTGAAAGGCTCCCTGGGTTTTCCTGAGTTGACTCCTCCACAGGAGTCACTGCCATGGCGGGCTACATCAAAGCCAGGAATCCTACAGCAACACAGAGCACACAAACCACTGAACCACTCTTTGCTAGCAGAGAGGCTTTTTTTCCCCTCTGCTCTGCCTGTTAAAGCAGCTTTAGCAAATCAGTTTAATGCCCAGTCCACGTGCCCCGGCAATCCAGGCAGAAGAAATGGCTCTACAGCTACTCCATCCAGACCAGGGAGCAGCCTGATTTTGTGTTTTTCTAAGGATTCAGCTCTGGAAAGAAGCAGTTATGTCTATCTGCTGGCAAGGAGAACAGAGCCTGGAAGCTGGGATGGCTGGGGAGTTCCATCAGCTCAGGGATGTTTGCTCCATGACCTCTCCAGCTGGTGTTTCTCCTAGCAGGACATCAGTGAGAGAGATCTACCGGCTCCCAGTTAAGTTGCTTTTACATCACATATCCCTCACTCCAAGAGGAAATAAATTAAAAATCAGGCATTTTCATCTCCATTTGTCAGACAGTGAAAGAAACATTTGGGTGGGATAGGACTTGGCTCGTGATAAGAGTCACTTTTGGACATATCCAATGGAAAAGGAGGGGCTTCCTTGAGCTTTCTGAGGCACAAAACCGCAACACCAAAACCAGCAGCTCCCACTGGAGCTTCCTGCCTATTCTTCCCAATCCAGACATGCAAAGCACTCACTTTACCCCTCTGTGCTCTGGATCACGGCAGGTCTGGGTGGCTCAGGGGGAGCTCCGAGCACCCTCCTGGCAGTACCTCTGCCTGCTTCAGTCATTCCATGCTGGAGGAGCCCCAGAGCACCTCCCCGAGGTCCTACCCACAGCTGAGCTTCCCCACTTAAATAACCAAGGAAAGCACTCCAGCACTTCCCTTTCTGGGGCAGGACTGTCCCTCATCCCAGGTTTTCCAAGGAAACAACCACCAGCAGCTTCCCAGGGAAGCAGCAAGAGATCTCTGGGCCAGGCTGTGTCTTCCTGCTCTGGCAAATGCTGGAATAGGAGGAGAAAAAGGAGTGCCCATGGTTTCTAAGGTATGAGATCATGGCCTGGACTGAGGAAGCTCTTCTGTAACTCTGAAGATTTGCTTTCAAGTTATAAAATAACCATGTACATAAACAGAAACTTTCGTTCTTCTAGAGATGTTTCCTGCTGGCCACTGGGGCATGAAAGGCTTTGCTACTCTCAGCTCTCATTTTAATGGAAGAATCCCAAGTTTTCCATGAGCTGATGTATCCTGGTATGGCTGCAACAAGACCAGATTTTGGTCTTTTGTGACGAAACCAGCCTTAAAGCCTGCTGTGAATCAGAATTAAGTTGCTTTCCTGGGCTTCATTGGAACATTGAAACCTTGAGATCTTCAGTTCCTCAAGGGTTTGTTCTGCCCTGCGGCTAAAGCCCAGATCCATATGGAATGGCTGACCTTGCTGGAGCATCCCTGAACCCGAAACCATGAGGAAAGCACCAAATCCAACAGAAGCAGAACTTCTATTTCAACCCCAGGTTCTTCCCACTGAGCGTAAGTCAGGTAAGGAATAAGAGCCTCCTTTCCGGCACAAAAGAGAGGGAAACACATTTTTGTCTCCATTAGGAACATTCCTCTGCAGCCAGGCTCTGCACAACTCAGGGAAAATCCTACATAATCCTCCCTTCCTCACCCCAAACTAATTTCAGCTGTAATATTTCCCCTCATAATCTATGCAGAAGCAACACCACCAAAACCTTCTCTCTGAGCTGCTCTTCCTCATTAATATCACCTTATCATGATACTTAATTCTATCTCATCCACCACAAATCAAAAGTTGGTTAAGGTGCACCAAGCCTGCAGTGTTAATTTAAAATTTAGCAAAGAGTATAGACCAAATGCAAGGATAAGGAATAGCAGATATCTTAAAGGTTCTTCCCACTCATATGGAAAATTTTTTCATCAACAAATTCCTTTTACTTCAGAGGTTTGGAAGCTGTTTTGCAATCTGACTTCAAGAAAAATGTAAGATCTAAAAATATGGTTCACAATCTGTTGCACAATAACTCCAGCAGAAATACATTGCAATAATTAGATAATTATAGTTAATAACTCATCATTGCTTTCCCACCACTTTCTTCTCCCTTTTCAGAGCAACAAAAGGAAGAAACAAGGAAAGTTTTGCACAAGACACCTTCAGGCTGTGAGCTTATTTTTCAAATCATCTCTTGTCATGGAAGCCAGGATTACTCACATGGATGCATTTAAAGCTCTGGCTCACTTTCCTAAGAGGCTGAACCCACCCTTTTCAGTCTCATGTATGTAATCACAGCACTTGTATCATGACCTTTAGAATGTTCTGGTGTTAAGGCAACTCTCCCCCAAAATCCCACAGTAGAAACTTCCATCCTCTGCATCATTGCTGCTACACTACCTACGGCATCCAAAGTGGAGAAAAATGCCCAAAAGTCCTCTTGGCTGAGACCATTTTATCGTATAAACTCATTTTCCTTGTGTTCCTGCTCTGTACATGCCAGGTGTAAAAAAAGTAGCACACGGAGCATAAAGTATCATCCATCTCACTTCTTTCTCAGGACACAGCCCTGATATGCAATCATTTTCACACTGAGATCACATCCTTCTCTTTCATAAGAAGTTAAAAACAAGGGTGAGATTTTTCCTTGTTTGCTGATGGTGTTGTTTCCTTTTCGCTTTGTTTGTTGTTATTTTTTTTCCTTTTAATTCCTCTATTTCTCTCCATTTTCCCCACAAGCCATAAGCAGAGGGCATCAGAAGAACTGCCAGCAGAAGGAGAGCTATTGTGACAGTTGTCCCAGCAAACTAGCTGTGAAGGCTAAAATATGTGCATGCCTTTAGGCACCTATCCGACATATCCCAGTAATTTCTCTGGGAATTACCATATTTCTTGACAACTTGACTTCAAGACTGCACAGGAATAAAGCTACAGAGTCAAAAAGGCACTGCTTTGGTTGGCTCAGGGACTCAGGTCCTGGCCTGTCCCCTGTGAAGGGACAGCCTGGCTCACCCCACAGGCCTGAGCTGGAATCAATAACTTCAAACCCCAGTTTTGGTCAAGTGCAAGCTGGGGCGGAGCCACCACATCTCATAAATCCCAGGTGACAGAGTCCTTACTGTGTTAAGGTCTGCTCCAGTGTTTAACAGTGCTGACAATTAATCAGCATCCAAATTAATTGTCAGACAAAGTAATCAGTGTCTAAATAGCATGGAATGTCTGACTCCAATTTTCAGCTACAAAGTTTGGATGTTTCCATCAAAGGACCTAAGAAATCTTTTGGTACAAGCTCCCAGACCTTGGCAGGCAGAGCAGTTCATGAACCAGTTTGCTTGTCCCTTTGAGAAGTTCCTTTATTAGCATTTCTCAGTAATTAGCATTTTCTGGCTCGTTTTTTTCGCATTCTTAGCTTGTTAACAGGAGATTTCTATAGCATCCAAGAGCTGAATGCCCTGGAGAGACTGTGGTCACCTACTGCATGGCTGTTTGCAAAGAGGAGCAGCCCAACGAGAGACTGAGATCCCACAGGATGCATGGAACAGGCACCACGATCTCAAAGGACACATTCCGACCCTCTGTTCTTCCCAGCAGCTGGAAAAGGTTTGGAATGCAGTGATTCTGCTCATCCAGCCCAGGTACTTACATGATACAGAGCCAGGACTGTTGATACTGCACCCCCGTGACTGTGGCTGTGACCCCTTGAATTGTGTCTGATAAGAGGTGAACTGGGAAAAGAAGAGAGGGAAACATCACAGGCTGTCCTCGTTTATTCTGCAGCTGTAAATAACATTTCCTTTCAAATGGAAGCTGACTACTAATCCCAAGCATTCCTATCTGCCCAGTGGACTGATGCAGGGGTGGGGGCTGACAGAGGGAGATGGAAACATTTGTCCTGCTGCTTTTGAATCCTGTCCCTAAACTATTCACAGCTTAGAAAAGCAGCTGCTTTCTCCTCCCAACATCATCCTACTGCAATATTGGGTTATTAGATTAGCATTATCCAACACACACACACAGACAGGACTGGAAGGGCTGTCACCTTCCCAATCCCCTGCCCTCTCTCCCCCTCTTCCCAGCTACTGCTCTCACACTATTTCATGGCACTACTTACATTTTTTTCTTTATTGGCAGAAAGCCTAAATTAAAGGGATTATAAATGCGAAGCTCTAAGACAGGTAGCAAGAAGTAACCAAAGCATGAACATGCTTACTACATGCTCAGGACTTGACATATCTGTTAAACAAATTCACTCAGGCTGTGACAGTTACATTTGAGGTGCGATGGACATGTTTGTATATTCATTCCTGTTGACAGTGAAACATCAGGGGTGCCTACAGAGAAACAATGCTCAGTTAAGCTTCTTCACATCTTGGGCTAAAAGGCAGAGTTTTTAGACTACACTATGACATTTGTTGATAGCTTAAGGTGATATCAGAGCCAACAGCCTTGGCTAGGGCTGTCCTGGTTGAGCTTCTGGAGGAAAACCTAGTGTCTCCCATTTCTTCCAGTGGGCTGGGAATGACACAAAGGCTCAACCCTCCCCAATTACTCATCCAAAGCAGGCAAAATTCCTCAGCCTGTGTGAATTCAGGTGGAGAATCACAAGGCAAAGGAGCCATTGCTGAAGAGACAGCAGAAAGTCTCTTGGCTGAGCAGCGTTGTCTGCGGACAAGCAAACCAAAAGGGTCCACACAGACAAGACACCCCAGTGCTGCAGACCCCTCACCCCAGAGAGCACCACAATGGGTGATCTTAATGGGACAGGGGCAAGACTCCACCGAAACACAAAAACCCTGGAGAAGTGAGACCCTTCAGTCTGAGTGACGTGGAAAAAAAAAAAATCAACCCACAGTGCCACATGCAACGTGCAAGCCTGGGGACCACACAGTGAGTGTCCAGCACCCCACCATGGCAAGGATGGCAAATGAACAGCAGCCCACCACCAGAAGCAAACCAAGAGCTGATTACCGTTCCCTTCCCGTGGGGTCCCTGAATCTGTGAATAAAGTGCTCATGATTTTTTCGAAGTTGCAGCTCGGCTCCATGTTCTCAGGATCCTCCGCGAAGTGTTTCAGCATCTCCCGAAGAACATCGTCCAAGGACGTGGCTGTTTCGTCCAGGATGATGCTGGCTCTGGCCAAGAACCCATCCAGGTCTCTCTGGGCTCTGACCTCCTCCTCAAAATTCTTTAATTTCAGGTACTGTGTTGAGAAAAGGCCAGAGCATGAGACAGCTGCACACAATACCTGACAGTGAAGTAGAATCTTCACAAGCAGTTTTGCTGAGGTTACCACCCAACCAAAGATTCTATTGGACATCCAGATCAGAGGAGAAAAGGCATTTTATGCATTAGTGCATTGAAAGTTTGCATTTTCAAGGCTTATCCTAACAGAGTGCCCATAGGTGAATGCCCAGGTACCATTTATACCATTACGAAGAAAGTAGAATTTAAAAAAAAAATTTAAAAAGATGGTTGGGGGTTTTTTAAGCCTAGAATAAAGTAGGGTAAGTTGGCCTAAAAGCAAAAATGCTTAAAAGGTAGCATTTAAAATCCTCTTTAGGTTCAAGTAATTCAAGAAGTTTTAAAAAATGTGGGGAAGTTATTTGGTAGAAAGGGACACTGAGCTCAGCAGCATGAAAAATTGCCAGTATGAATCTGAGTGCCAAGTCAACCCAGTTGTTCTCAAACTGGGAACCATCTGTCCCCAGTGCTCCCAGTTAGGGAGTCTGAAGTGGGAAGTGGGGAATGCCATCCAGCCCATCATCTTTCTTGACACTTGATAAATTTCTGTTCTTTCCACTTCCATGGAAGTTTTCTTCCTTTGTGGATTCAGCTTTAAAGCAAAAATGAAAAAAAGACAGCAGAGGCTGAAACTATCCCAGCTCTCTTCTGGTTCCTTGTGCTGTCCCAGACTTACTGGCCTTGAGATGGAAGAGACAGCCCTGGTGTATTCCAGAGCCTCAACTCCTTTCTGTACCTGTCAGCTGTGAAGGTGATTAATTGAGTGATCAACCTAGAAATGCCTCGTTGCCATTGCACAGTCCTTGGGAATCCACACACAGAGCACGGGACAAGGAGGGCTGGCAGTCCTGTCCCTCTCCTTCAACAGCTTAAGACTGAGTGAGGAAATGGGAACTGCACTGTTATATGGATCTTCCTTCCGATGGGAAAGCTGCCAGGCTGGAATTCGTGATGCTGAGAACCAGATCGTCAAGAGATATTTAAACCCTCAGCTCCCCTCCAGCTCAGTGAGAACCAAGCTCTGAATTGCCTTCACAAATCTGATCCCCAGCTGCTTCCACAGCCAGGACCATGCCATGCTCCCCCCAGGGTAGAGGGCCATCCCAGAGCCTGACTCATGGGTCCCCTCCTTCCATGCACACTCTCTCTTACCTTTTCCATTTATAGACACAAGCAAAAAAGTGCCAACATCTCCCTAATTACTGTAATTATCACAGCAACTATCAAGTTGTCAGTACACATCCATCGCAATTAGCACTGTTTTACTTTGCATCAATCACTTTTTCCACAGCATCCTTGAGAGGGAGGATTCTCTGAAGCGTTTCAGCTCCCACCCCCAAGGTTTTGTAAGCATCTGCTCGTAGGAGAGGAGTCGGTGACACAGCTACAACTCCACCTCACAAGAGCAAGCAGTGAGTCTGTCTCAAGTTGAGAGCAGATGAACACACACCTGGAACAGGAGTTTTCGAAATAGCAAAGGTGGCTTTGTGTCACCAACTTCTCCCCTGCATGAGAGAAGCAACCAGAAGCGGAACAGCAGAAGGAGAAAGTTGAGGGACAGCTGAGGGACAGCAAAAACTAACGTAAGGCATTCACGTGGGTTATCTGCTCAGATTACAGAATCACAGAATGGTTTGGGTTGAAGGGAGCTTAAAGATGATCCTGTTCCTCCCCCTGCCATGGGCAGGGACACCCTCCACTGTCCCAGGTTGCTCCAGGCCCCGTCCAGCCTGGCTTTGGACACTTCCAGAGATCCAGGGGCAGCCACAGCTGCTCTGGGCACCCTGTGCCAGGGCCTCCCCACCCTCACAGAGAAGAATTTCTTCCTAATATCCAATCTAAACCTACTCTCTTTCAGTTTGAAGCCATTCCTCTTGCCCTGTCACTCCAGACTATTGTACACAATCTCTCTCCCTCTTTCCTGTAGCTCCCTTCAGGTGCTGGAAGGTCCCAGTTCATCTCAACCAACACTGATCCTGCAGTGAGCAGTGCATGGCAGCAGCATCAGCAGATCACTGCAAGGTGTAATGATTCAGCTCCAGCTGTGCCACAGGCTTCAAGCTACGCCCTGGGAAAATAACTTCCCATGCCTCAGTGCTGTTTCATTTCCCTGCTCCTGGTCCCTTACAGGAACTACGGGAAAGATCCATATTTATCACCCATTATTCATTATTATCACTCCCCTATCATTAGGGAAGATATCCCAGAGTCATGGAATGGTTTGGGTTGGAGGAGACTTAAAAGACCATCTACCTCCAACCCCCTGCCATGGGCAGGGACAGCTTCTGCTATCCCCAAGCCCCATCCAGCCTGGCCTTGGACACTCCCAGGGATCCAGGGGCAGCCACAGCTTCTCTGGGCACCCTGTGCCAGGGCCTCCCCACCCTCACAGAGAAGCATCTCTTGGTAACACCCAATCTAAATCTACCCTCTGAGCTTAAGGAGGCTTTATGCCCATTAAACATCACAAAGCACCCAGCCACCATGAAAGGAGAGAAATCCATCGCTCCCTGAGACACATCACAATCAAATTACTGGAAGCACTGGCACAGCAAAGCCTCAGCAATAGCTCAGGCACAACTGTTCCAGCCAGGATCCCCGCTGGTTTCAGGGGAGATTAATGAATGCTCCCTCACTAATATTTTTAGCTGGATAGTCAAGCCACACCAGGAAACCTGATGCTGGAAACTCGATGCTGGAAACTGCTTAGGAAGAAACCCAAGCCAGCTACCCAACAGCCTCTTGAATAGCTCTGGCTATCCTTGATCGCAGAGCTCCACGTTGCACCGTGACAGGAACAGAGGTTGCTGTGCCAAAAAAAGGGGAAAACACGGAAACAGCCTCTCCTGCCTACAGGCAGGCCAAAATCACACACTCTAACTCATCAACAAGGCTCAAAATGCAAGATCTCTCCTGGCTGGCTTCTCTGGAGACACCTCCACTTAGAACCAATGGCAAATTTTTTGTGGTGTCCAAAAAATCATGCTCTCCTGAGCAGAGCTCTACCTGGGCTGCTGCCATGGTGCCTTGGGCCAATTCCCTCAGAAACTCTTTGTGATGGTGATTAAATAGTTCAGTCTGTGTGAAGAAGCCTTTATTTCTGCCCACCCAGTGCCCTGCTAGAGAGCAACTTGCCTGAGACACAAATTGCCCTTCCAGAACCACAGGCTACCACCAGAGACAGGGACAACCTACAGGGAAACATCTCTAGACAAAGCTTCTCACTTCTCTGCTGGTGATTCCCCCTTTCCCAGACACTTGGAGCCATCTCCTCCATGAGTCAGGTCCCAATTTCCTTTGCATTTGAAGCACAAAATTTCCACTCATCCTCCCTGGAGGCAAAAACTGGCAAAAGTATCTTTTTCTCAAGCCCTGCTAAAGCTCTCTGGTATTTGTGGCTCCACAGCACACTAAAATGCTCAAGCATGAACTGTAGGCCAGAAAAAGCAGGAATCCTACAGCTCTGAAAAGGAAAAACAAAATAGAAGAGACACTTATGAGTTAGCAGTTTCCAACTATTTCTTATCAGAGGCAGATCCTGCATTTGGGCTTAGAATTTGCACTTTTAAGTGATTAAGTTCTCAGGTTACTTTCAGTCAAGAGTGTATGACTGAGAACCTTGGCACTGGTATTAGACAAGACAAATTAGGGATAAAGATATTTTCATTCCTGAGCATGGGATAGCTTATTTTAACTTCCATGACTCTATACCAAACAAAGTTTAATTTTTTTTTTGGTGGTGGTGGCTTTGTTTTGGGTAGTGTTTTCTTTGGTATTTATTTGCTTTGGTATTTTGTTTTTTTGTTTTTTTTTTTTAGCTTGGGAAAAAGGTTTCTAAAGCTATTACACATTTTTCTCCCACTTCTAATTCAGCCTTCTGGGATATCTTTGCAGGATTTGAACTGTCTGAGAGGCCTAAAGCAAAGCAGAATTAAAGAGCTCTCTGGGATTCCCTAAAAAGCCCCCAAGGCTCACAAGGCTACACAGACTAAACCCTCAAGTTACAACCTGCAGTGAAGCCTGAAACACAAGATCTCAGGCACTGGCACAGCTGCCCGGGGCTGTGGTGGAGTCCCCATCCCTGGAGGGATTTAAAATCCGTGTGGATGTGGCACCCGGGGACATGGGTCAGTGACGGCCTTGGTGGTGCTGGGGAATGGTTGGACTTGGTGATCTTAGAGGGTTTTTCCAACCTGAATGATTCCGTGATTTACCAGGATCAGTGATGCTGGAGGTTCCCATGACAACAGCCACTCCCTCCAACCATCAGGCAAGAAGTCAGGACAACTTAAAGCACCCCGAGCCTCACAAGCCTGAAGACAAAACTTCACTGGAACTAAGCACAGAATCAGAGAACTAAAGAATGGTTTGGGTTGGGAGGGACCTCAAAGATCACCCAGTCCTACTCCAGTGCCCTGGGCTTCCTTCCACTGTCCCACGTTGCTCCAAGCCCTGTCCAATCTGGCCTTGGACACTTCCAGGGATCCAGGGGCAGCCACAGCTTCTCTGGGCAGCCTGTGCCAGGCCCTCCCCACCCTCACAGGAAAGTTACCAAAATACCAACCCAGTTTCTCCCTGAGTACTTTCTGTGCACTTCCAGAGCTGAAGGTTTGGAATAACAAAGCCTCTACAAGGTTTTTTTTGCACTTTCACCTTATCATTACTGAGTTACAGTCTCAGGAGCAAGTGTAAACTAAGTGTGGGCTCCTAATCCTCCTCCTAGCCTGCTTGTTTCCAGGGATTTCACTCCTGCTGAACCTTGTGAAGGATGACTGATTAGCTGGAACAAACAGAGAACCAAATCCCAGCCATGGCTACTGGGTGTCTGCTTCCAGCTCCAGAGGAGCTCAGCAGCCGGGATCTCTACAGCGCACGCTTGGATCCCTGTGGCGGCAGCTGCAGAAGAGAAAGTGATGAATTAACATGTCAAGGAATTGTCTGGGACAAAAAGCAGTGGAACAATCAGAATTACAGAGAAATTGTTTGGAGAATGAGCAGCACGTGGCTTTTTAGGTTTAAAGAAAGGGAGAGGAATTCAAGAGAAGAAGCATTTAAATGCCTTTTGCTAAAGCCAGTGACAAACAGCCCCACAGCGAGCTTCGTGATCCTTTTCTGTTCTTCTGGATGATGAAAAAAATAATAAATTGGCCACAGAGCACCCGTACTTACCTTCCTTGATGTGTGCAGTAACACGCAGCCAGCACCTTCACTTTCAGCTGGAAAGCGGGGAAAAAAAGAAAAACAAAAACCACATCAGATCAGTGTTACTATCAGAGGTACCTGACAGGCAGCAGGAGCCGAGCAGGAGGCTCAGGAGGAGGTGAAGCATCACTCTCTTGGCAGGGCATGATCTCTAGAGAAAAGCAGAGATTCAATTTTTACAACATCTCCCATTTTGGAAGCGTGAACCAAGCACAGGATTGGCATTATCTGATCACTTGGGGATTGTGTCTTGCAGCTTTTTTTGGGCCGGATTTTTGTAATTCTGATATATTTTTACCCTTCCCTTCTCTCCCCAACCCCCCCAAAGCTCCACCTCCCCAAAAATCTAACTCCTAATCCTTTAAGTAATTATTTAATCCAATGCATCGTTGTTTGATAGATTGAGGCTACGATTGCATGAGTCACCCTCGTTTGGAAACCCTCCTTGTCCTCGTTAAAGAGTCAACAATAAGAGCCAGGCACTTCCAAGGGATTGCAGGCAGTGACTCCGAGATGAGCACATTAATGTCCTGTCAACTCACCACGCTGCCTCCATAAATCTGAGGAGAAAGCAACACAGCTCTTGGGAAAGAAAACTGCTGTTTAGGGACAAGTAAATGTCATTTAATACATAGCCGAGACGCAGAATGGGGGAACCCGGGAAATTCCCACTTCAAACTTCCAAGCGCCAACAATAACATTTTCTTAGAGTATCTACGAAGCGTTTTTCGGATATCAGCTACAAAACAAAACCAAACCAAGCTGGATTTGCCAAAAGCCGACTCCTCGCATGCAAGGAAGCCTCTCTGTAGTGTCACTTGTCCCACAGGCTGTGCAGAGAATCATGGAATGGTTTGGGTTGGATGGGACTTTCAAGACCATCTAGCTCGCCTTCCACTCGCCCAGGCTGCTCCAAGCTCCATCCAAGCTGGCCTCAAACACTTCCAGCCTGGCATCCTTCTCCTTAAGTTCTCCAAAAAACCCCCAAGACTGAGCTGCTACCAAAATGAAACACGTGAACAGCTTTAATTCGGATGAGCAGCATGGAAAAAACCCACTGAAGACCAAAACTTTTCCAGAGGCCAAGCTGTGGAAAACTACAGAGATGTAACACGGAGTTGCAGCTACTCAGATGAGGGTTTTGCTTCCTTTCCAGATCTCTACTTCCAAATCCTAACCTGTAAGAACTGCTGCAATCCCATGACTTGACCACACACCTTCAAGCCAAGCCCTGCTACTCTCCCAAAAATAAGCGGAGGATGCAACTCACGTTAAAACTCCAGAACTCCGGGGAAAAAAAGCAATTATTTTTTGCATGTAGAAAGCTGGTTTCATCAAAAACACCGTTGATCACACAGACATTGAGTCTTGCCCTCGATGGGGTTAAAAGGCTGCAACTCAAAGTGGGAGCAGAGCAGTGGAGAAGGGGGGAAAGGATTGACTTCATCTCCCTCCGAACAAAATGAGGTGGTGGTTCAGAGGCTTTGGTTACATCACACAACTTCTCCCCAATTTCACTTGGATGCTGCACATGTGATTAAAAGCATCACTTAACCAGACAAGTCTGCTGCTGCAAGAGTCCCAGTTATTCCTGCTTTTGACACGCCTTTTGGAAAACACAAGCTGTTTCATCTAAAAAGTGCAATTTATTATTAAAAAGCAAGCACCCAAATAAACCAGAAACATCAAGCATTTTCCCCAGGCTCTCACATTTGTAGTTCTCCAACGCTCACTTACCCAACTTCCAGCCTAATTACACATGCAGAAGTATGCGGGGAGACTTGGAAGCCCATAAATATTCATTGAGGAGAAAACATGTTTTGGTTTATCTGCTTTTGCAAGAAATAGTTCGGGAGAGACAAAAAACACCCACAACCCCTGAACAATAGCAGGCACACGCTGAAGAGAGATCTGCAGCCTGCCCTCACGGATACATGGAAATGCAACAGAAATTCTGCTTGTGCTTTTATCAGGCAGCAGCTCTCGGCCCCTCTTATCACTTTTGAGGTGGATCAATCTTTGCTGACAGCTCTCTCACGTACCCAGCTGAAGGAGAACCAAGTGCTGCTTTATCAACACAAGCAAAACCATCTAATTAGAGCTGTTGGACCAGGATCTTTCAAACTTCTCAAAAAAGCTGTTCTGGGTATGGAGGTGGTGCTGTGGAGAGCCCAGAGCCTCATTTATCATTCATCCCAACAACTCACCGCTGGGATTTAATCCAGGCCTGAGATGGATGGATATGGCCATCCCAGTTGTGGGCTGGTATCTTAAATGCTCACTGGAGTGCTACAACACCCCTCAGGGATAGCAGCAAATCCACTGGAACATGAAAAAGGGAAGGGAAAACTACACAGAGACTTCTCAAGTGCTCTTCTGCATTGCTCACATGAAATATCCATTTATTTCCTGCAGAGCAGGGTGGGTTCAGACCCTGCAGGAGGCTGCCCGTGACACATCCAAAGCTCAAGTCCAACCATCACCAGTCTGCCACCCATTTTCTCCTCCTTCACAGCACCATCCCTGCCTCCCTTCAGCCTAGGAGGGGGTGAAAAGATTCATCACCCACGCACCTCCATGGAGGAGCCCTTCATGGGAATGACACGGATACAGAAAACCCTGGATTCACCCTACAAGAAATTCCCCATCAATCACCTCAGCCACATCTCACTACCAGGAGTAACAACTTGAAAATCTCAGTAACTTGAGATTTCACACTTGAACACCACAATGAAGCACAATGAAACCACAACAAGGAGGTCACAGCTATACAATTTTCATGTCTATTTTTGTGGCCCTCCTTGCCGGACAGAACAGGCAGCAAAAGTCTATTTTAGGCAAGTGAGCGAGCGAGGGGCATGACTGTGTGTCCTCACACACAGCTGAGGGAGAGCTGCCAGGGGTGGCTGAGCTTATCTGTTGGGCTCTGCTCCAGGTCCTGCCCAGGGGAAAGCCAAAAAGTCAGCAACGCATCCCCGACATCCTTGGCAGCCACATCAAGGCACCACGCGCATCCCGAATCTCTGGGATGCGTGCGCGCAGGCACGAAGCGTTACTGGGAATGCCACCAGTGGCTCCCTGGGAGTTCAGTTCTGACAGCGCCGAGGAATTGGCAGCATCGGAACTCGTGGCACACTCAGGGCCCTGCCTCTCCTTTTAATCTCCCACCATTCTCCAAACAGGCCCCATCCAACTTCAAAATGAACGAGGAGATTCAACACTTGAACGTTTATTTGCTCCGTTCCATCCCAGCTGTGCTGATAACATCCCTGAGACCAGCCCAGAGAAACAAAATCCCCTCCTTGCTTCCCCTCCAGTCCCTGCTTAGATAACAACATCTGCCATGCAAGCCTGAAAACGAACCCCTGAAAGTCAAATACCAAAGTTTAAGGCTTTTCACCCTTTGCCTTAAGAGATCTCCTTTCACCCAAGATCCCCTTTCCAACCTTTCCCTCATCCATGTCCCCAGTGCTGCCCTTAACACCTGAGAAGATCCAAAAGCCTTTGGAGCAAAGACACCACTGGCTGCCTGCAGCATCTCAACACAGTAATTTTCTTTGGGATAAAGGGAGTGGAAATCAGAGAAAAGGAGATTTTTGGCTGTGCATATTTCTTTAGATCTACAAATGCTCCCTGGTGCATCTTCATGATAAATATATATATGCGTGTGTGTGCAGAGTAAAATAAATCAGAGCAGAATACTATATAGCACTTGCATGATTTTCTCTGAAGAATACCAAGGATCTGGTGGGAGTGGAAATATTTAAGGTTTGGAGGGGTTGTTTAAAAAAAAAAAAAAAAAAAAGCTATTTTATCTTTGTTCTTGTTTGGGGTCTGCCCAAATCTAAAACTCAACCATTTGTGCTGAACTAGACCGCAAGTAGAAAACCTGTTCTGCTTTTAAAATCTGCCTTAAAAATATATAAATAAAACCACATCATGTGGCATGGCACAAATTTGTCAGGAGCAGCAGAGACACCTCTAACACACCACTGGCAGTGAGGGCTTGCACAAGCAGGATCTCAGAGAGATTCTTTGCTTTGCTGAGCTGAGCCTGGACTCATCACCATCAGATTTGAGTCATTTTGGTTAAATACTGTTAGATAAATAACTGTGCCTTCATTATCCCACATTCCCACGCCACAGTGATGGGCTGAGCTGCAGCAGAGAGCCTGAAGTGAGCTGGGTTCATCCCACAAATCCCCAGGTTACAGGCAGGTGGGAATCAGGACTCTGGAGCAGCAAGAACTGCTGGGCAGGTGAAGGATCAGCCCCTCACACTCCTGACTGGCGGAACTGGGAAGAGAGGGAACAGCACAGAGACTGACCAGGGACAAGGTAGCAGCGCTGAGCGTGGTGTCACTTGTCGCACCCACATGCTACAAACGCCACATATTTAATGAAAAAGCCCACCTGCAGTAGGTTTTGAATTTGGGCCGGGGGAAAACGGGCATTTTTTTCACACACTCTAAATCCCATGGGAAGGCGCTCCAAAGGAGCAAGGTGAAGCATGGAGAAGGGAGGACGCTGCCTCCGTGCAGAACCACCCAGCCTCCCCCCCCCACCTCCCTCGGCTTCCTAAGCAGCGCTTTGAAAACACCCTCGCCAGGAAATTCGGAGGGAGGCCGTCCCCTCCCCGGCACACAATCGGTATATCCACTTTCCATTAGAGGGTAGGAAGCCTCGGGAGCCCAACATCCCACTCTGACATCAAACTGCTAAAACAGGAGTTATCAGATGGAACGCGTGGGTCAGCATTGTGCCTCGAGACATAAAAAGGACCTTGGTATTAATGTGAGGAAATGTGACTATTGTGTGCAGAGTGATACCCATTCAAGCCCAGACCACTTGTCTCTGGACGCTACTCTCCCTGGAATATCCTTGGCGCCAGCATCCAGCTTTTCTCCTCGTCCCCTTGAAGAAAAAAGTCATCTGGGCAGGGGCTGGGCCAGGACTTGGAGGCCGTGTTTTGCCGGGAGCAGCAGCGGCAGGCGTGCACGTGTGTGCCTCTGGAGCGGGACACAGGAAACTGTTGATTCTCTGTATCTACGAATGATCAATTGTCCAGAGGGTGGAACAGCTTTTAATTTCTCCTGAAGCGTAATTCGTGTTCCGCTGCTTCCCCCCCACACCCCAGCGGAGCCACATCCTGCTTTCCAATTGGCTTCTCGCTGCCGTCAGGATTTTGCCTTCTTCTCCCCAAAACTGCTGCAGGCACCTCTAAAATCACCACTCTGAGCATCAGCTGCAAGTGGGGAAAGTTAAGCAGCTACAGCTCCACAAATCCTTTATAAATTGTGCCTAAATTTAAGAAAATCCTGTGCAAAGCCCTCTATCGTAATCTGTGTAAAGAAAAGGTGAATTATTTCAGAACCTCAGACTACAAAAACGACATCCAAAGAACTGTTTTATAATCCCAAACTACAAGAACAAGGTCCACACGATTGTTTTAAAACCTTAAACTGAAAAAAACCCGAGATCCAAATGATGCAAATTATGTGCCTGGCTGATTTAAGGGAGCTGCCAAGGAGGTAAGAATGCTGTGAGTGATGGCAAAGATGTGTCCCCACATATTCCCAAGACTCACTTGGCATCACCTGTCCACCAAATTTAAGACTCAGCCTAAACAAAATTGCTGTATTTATTTGCAGGGATTTAATTCCAGGAGTGCTGCAGATGAAGCTTTCTTGGGCAAGGGCCTGGAGTGCCAGGACAAGAAAGGCTTCCCACTGGCAGAAGTGAGATTTATATTAGACCTGAAAAAGAAGTTTTTTCACAATGAGGGTGGTGAGGCCCCATCCCAGGTTGCCCAGAAAAGCTGTGGCTGCCCCTGGGTCCCTGGAAGTGTCCAAGGTCAGGTTGGATGGGGCTTGGAGCAAACTGGTCTAGTGGAAAACATTCCTGCTTACTGCAGGGGGGTTGGACTAGGTGACCTTTAAAGGTCACTTCCCACCCAAACAATTCTGTGATTTTACTTGCAAACATTTATTGTGACTTCAGAAAAAGCCTCAGCCTAAAAACCACCCTGATCTTCCCCCAAAAATGCGGATCCCAGGTCCAAAAGCCTCCAGCTTCTGATAAAAACCCACCTTCATGTCAGAGCTACTAACATTTGCTGAAAACAAATGTTCCCACCAAAATCTAAGTTACAAGGACGAAAAGCAGAAAAGAATAACAAAACCTTTCAGCAGTTAACGCAAGGAAGCACTGAAACACCCAGGAGAAATGACCCAAATGTCGCTACTGAGCAGCATTTCAGTGCTCAGGCATCTGCACTGCTTTGGGCCCAGTATTCCCTGCAAAGGCAGCCAGTATTAATTAAAAATAACACAGGCCATGCCTTAAACACCAGATTTCTTCAAGCCATCCTGCTCTTCACACACCTGTGCACAAAGCCCAGCATTTTACACCAACGGTCAAACATTGGAGTTTTATGGGTCGTGCTGCGTTTCGTTGGCTCAAAGCTTAATCCCACGCAGGGATCTTTTAAAAACAGAATTATAGTGAGGAGCATCCAATTATGCTCACGGAGAGCTGCACACACATCACACAGAGACCAACAGCTTGACAGGACGATGCAGAGCTCTCCCTGCATCTCTAATTCCACTCTCATTGCCTGCCAGCACCCGGACCCCGGGGTTCCAGCTCATGCCCTTCCCAGATGGGAATTTTGGATCTTCTAGCCCCACACTAAGCAACCTCACAGCAGCTGACCCAAAAAGGTCTCCAGCAGGAGAGGGTTTGGGCACCACATTCAGCCAAGAGGCCGCATTTCAGCTCAAACATTTCACCCAGCTCGGAGAACGCAGGAAAATAAGATGAGGCTGCAAAGATGTCATTCCCACGCTTGGTTTTCCTCTGTGTTTTCAGAGCAGCAGAGGATCTTGTAGGACCCTGGGGCACCAGCTCCCTTGGGGTAGGAAATGAGGTGTTTGGGGCATCTGGCATTGCCTGGAGAAACCTGACTTTTAATTCCCCCTCCTATTCAGTTTGTCTTGTGCTGGACAATCCCTGCAAAGGCTCAGCTCCGGAGTTTTGTTCCAGGAAATTGAAGCCTGAGTATAAAAAACAAAACCTCCCAAAGCTTCCAAAGAGTGGCAGCAATGGAAGGGAATTTCTCAACAGGGAACAATTCGCTTCCAGACACACCTTGGCTATGGCAAAATTAAACCTCAGTTTGGGAATAGGATATTTTTTTCATCAGTTCAGGGTATTTTTCTTAGAAGAGCTTAAGGGGCTCATCTCAACCGCCTTCAGCCACCCAAAAAGTCACCCTTCCAGGAGGATCAGCTGTGCCCTCTGCAGCCACAGACTGATTTGATATGTATAAAACCCACTCTGGAAGAAACTCCAGTAAAACCACCTCTGAAAAGGAACTGATAGCCCAGATGACTCCAATGAATTCTATGCCTACCAGTGAAAAAGTTGGAATTTGGCTACCTGGATCACTTTGATGTTGTAATGAGGGGAGAAAAAAGTTTAAAAAATATTTCTGCACACTTGTCATTATTGAAAGTCTGGACTTTTCTTCTGCCTGAAGCTCATTTTAAAAAATCTCCATCCATCCATCTGAAAATAGGACCCCAGCACACCAGAAGTCAATTTTTCCTTAAAAATCCTAAACATCTCAGCTGAAAAAAAGGATACAACTAATAGCACCATCACAAACAGCAGCGCTTCAGGGAAATAAGGAAGCCTTTTTTGGTGCTGTTTTGAATGGAAGGGAAAACACAAAAAGCCCAGGAGGACACACAAGGAAAGGGAACTTCTTCAGATGCAGAAGAATCCACAGCACTCGCATTCCTCATCCCCTAACAATGCACCCCACGGCATTAAGTCCAGACTTGTCATAGCAGAGCACAGTTCCCTTAAATCTTTCAATTAAGATGGCATTTGTAAAATTGCAGGCTTGGAAATTGCTGGATATTATTCCTAAGTTCAAGTCATCGCTCAGAGTCAAAAGGCAGGCTCTGAGATAGTCGAAGCGGGGTCCAGGCCGTGCCTAATCCGCGTCACCATTCCCAAAAACTGCTCGCTGCAGATCAATTGGGATTTGCACGTCACCTAAAAATAACTTTTAACGAACTTAAAGGACTCTCTGATACCATGACACCAAGAATAATCCAGAGCTTGTGCATTTAACCTCTAAAATAGTCAGTGCCCACCCAGGCAGCTTTGGGCTGCTGGGACAAAACTCAGGCTGCTGCTGTGTCCTATTTTCCTGGGTACATCCCACAAAATTCAGCTTTCACAGAATGGTTTGGGTGGGAAGGGACCTTAAACACCATCCCATTCCACCCCCTGCCATGGGCAGGGACACCTTCCATCAGACCAGGTTGCTCCAAGCCCCGTCCAACCTGGCCTTGAACACTTCCCAGGAATAAAGAAGGCAAAGTTATGTCTAACTTCAGAACTATTTATCTTACTATAACTGAAAACATTTTCTAGAAAACCAGAATGGTTGCTACAGCTAAGCAAGATTGTCACAGCCACCAGCCACAAAAGAAAACTCTTTAGCTGTACGACTTGATCTCTGTCCTCTCCTAAAACCTCTCTTTCTCAGGCCTGGCTTGCTACCACATGAGATCTCAGTTCAGATCTGTATTCCCTACCTCTTCCAGCTTTACTTTTCAAAGGATTTACTAAATATCAGTACCGGGTTTTATGGGAAATTACGTGGACGTGATTTTGTTCGATTTTGTGCAAATCAAAAAGCTTTAAAATTGCGTATGAAATGAAACAGAGAAAATGACAGAAGATTTGGTGAAGGGCTTGGCTGTCTTTCTTCCTCAGCGTTAATCATAGGCAGTACTTAAGATATTAAAACACCATGAGAGAAGCAAGGTTCAAGGACGGGTTGGATGGGGCCTAGTGGAAGGTGTCCCTGCCCTTAAAGAAACGATGTTTAAGGTCCCTTCCAACCCAAACCGCTGTGCACCTGTGAAATCCCACCACCAGGAACAACCACCCCTCCCACCCCCATTTTTTTGGGGTCACTCACCGGTGGTGCTGGGAGCGCCCTCGAGGTTGACGTTGACGAAGAAGCGGATGCTGTCCCCGGACACGATGGTGGAGTTGACGCCATCGAAGAGCTCCTCGCCCGCCCCCTCCTCCTTCGCATCGTCCGTGTCGCACTTGAGGTACCCTGACAACGAGATGGGGGTGCCATGAGAGGGCCGCAGGGTCTCCTTGGGTGCCGAGAGGGGAGAGTCCGAGTCCGAGTCCATGGCTGGAGAGGCCTGTGCCGCCACCAGGGCCTCGTGAGGGGCCGCTCCCAGGCCGCGCGAGGGCCGGAGGGTTCAAGGAACGGCCCCCGGTGAGTTTTGGGGAGGCCTCAGGGGCTCATCCCGTGCCCAACAGTGTGGGCAGCAAGGCCCAGCCCCAACACTCTGCTCCCCTCGGGTAAAAAACACCACAAGGTTGAAAATGCTGGCTGGGAACCATAAAAACATCGCCAAAAGCAAGAGTTGCGCCCCAGCCTACCCCAAACCCAACACCTCCACCGGCCCAAGGCCGCGCCGCTGTTTCGCAATGCAGCAATTTGAAACTACAGGTGGAAAAATTTCAAACAAAAAAAAATTAAAAAAATAAAAGATGTTTCCAAGGAGACACCTGATACGGACAGAGAGACTCAGCAGCTCCCCACGGGGCAGAGGAGCAGGTCACTGGGGGTGGCAGCACTGAGAATGCGAGACAAGTTTCTTAATTACAGCAGACAACTCCTTAGCCTTTTGCAAGGCTTTAATTAGAGTTTAACCCAGCCTCATCCAACAGCAAACTGGTCCCTGCAACATCTCATTACGGAGCAGCTGGAGGACTCTTGTAGCACACTCATGTATCATGTTTAATTAGGAGAATTAGGGACATTATAGAATGTTGATTTTTACATTACCAGGATTATTCAGCAGCTTCTCCTCATCTTCTAACAAGTCTTTTATGCCTAATTTGAAGCAGGAGGGAGATATTTCATTAGCTGGCTTTAGGCACTACAGTGAAATGAAAAGGGGGGGCTTCAAGGCAGAGGCTTGAATGGAAACTAAAATATTGATGGCTTTTTTTTAAAGCCTCATACAAGCAAATGTGGAGGCAGCAGCTGAAAGCAGCACATGCTGCCTCTGAGGGATTGAGCCGACAGTTCTCCACCACAAAACACAAACCCAGAGAAGTGAGGCCACAAAAAGGAACTCAGTGACACAGGACAGGGGCTGCAGCATTTCCTGCCACGAGCTGATGGAGCTCAGCATCCCCCAGGAGGGCTCAGAGGGTGCAAAGGGACTGCAGGAGCTTCAAGGCCTCCAGAAGAATTCCAAACTGCTCCTCCAAGGTGTGGGAAACCTCATAAAGCCCCTCTGATTAACTCCCCTCTTGATTGCTGCCTCCTTCACCTTACAGCTTGACAGGAAGAAATGTGAATGAGTCCTTTCAGAAGTGCTCTGAAGGCTTCAAAAAGCATCCAAGGTGCTGCTGTCCCCACCCAGCAAAGCCCACCGAGGATATCCTCTGTTGCTGGCAGAGCTTAGAGTGTTTGCATCCCTGCACGATGGAAACTTGGCCAGACAGAAAAAAGTGAGGTGAGGAAAGTACAGGAAACAGCTGAACACTGTGGGTACCACCAGATATGAAATCTCTGCTGGCAGATGTGGCAGGTTGAGGGATGGACAACAGCCAGACAAGGAGCCTGCTGCCATCAGAAGTACTACAAAGTCCCACACAAGCATCTCAAGCCCAAACTAAGTGCCAAACTTGGAGTTTGGTTCCTTCAAAATGCAGGATGGACACCATAACCTCTCCTCAAAGCTGAGTACCCACAGTGCTGACATCCCCCCCAGTGCCAAGACAGCTTGGGAAGCCCTGCAAAGGAAAAAAAATCAGCCCGGGGAAGGCTTTTTCCACCTCAGCTACATCCAGAATTGCAGCCTCAGGGAATTTTTGAGCTTCTTCTCCAACCTTCTCACTCGCTGGGTCAGACAGGAGACACATAAAACAGTTCGAGCACCCAGCTCTGAGAACATGGGTGAGCTTTTCCTCCCTGTCCTAAGGGAATTAGAGACCCAGATAGGTAAACAGGGAAAAGCCGAGCAGGAAAAGCTATTTATTCCCCTCCCCACCCATTGAAATTAGTTCGATAAAAGGGTGGCAGAGGTAGCTCCTGAAAAGGGAGAGGGCTGGAGACAGGAGAGAAAGCAGTCCAGGAGCTGGAAGAAGGGCAAGGGTGGAGTAGGATCAGAGGGTTGGGCAGAGGTCAGCGAGGACTCTGGCAAGGGAAGCATCCTCTGTTCCTCCCTCTTTAGGGGAGGAAAGAGCAGAACAAAAGGCAGCCGAGCCTCGTGTCCCTTGGGCAAGGGACGGACAAAACACTCGGCTTGCAAATAATCCCCAACCTGGGCTGGACAGGAACTGCACTCGCAGACAGGTGTCTGCTTTGTCACTAAACCACCTCCAGGCTTCAGACCACTCCTGTTTGGAATCCTTCAGCCTATTCGGTCTGCCAGGAGTTGGAAACCACGGCCAATTTACGCCTGTCAAACGCAGGGTCACCTCGAGGTGACACGGGCTGTGTGCATGGCAGATGCACCTTCCCTCGGAGCTCCAGCCCTGCCTCCAGCCCTGCCAGCTGATTCCCTCCCCTTTCCCTGATGTTCACCGAGTGCCACCCCCACTGCTTGAAGGGCAGCGGATGCCACAAGCGACAGCAGAAGCTGTTCAGCTCCTCTGGAAGTTTGATGGGTGTTCTGCAGGAGTTCAGAGCAGGATCTGATGTGGCTGTTGCGTAATTTGTGCAAATACCAATCAGGTTTCCACATGGAAGCGCAGTCCCAGTAACACTTTACAGGTTTTGTCAGGAGCAGTTGCTTCAGAGACGGAGGGCAGAGTTAAACCCCTTTCCATTGGCATCAGATTTCCTGGGGAAGAGTTTAAGATCTCCAAATTGCTGCTCCCCCATCTCTATCACTGCAAATTGGCACCCTCAGATGAAGGCAGCGTTTTCTGAAGTGCCACAAGCTACATGACAGGGCCAGTCAGAGCTCTGAGCACAGAAAGTGCCCCTTCAGCCCAAAATATGGTCTAAAAGCACTGCAGAAAAAGAGGTTTGGCTGAGGAGGAGCTGGGAATTCAGTTAAAGCTGGCTGAGATCAGTGCAGCCCTGCTGCACCATGGAGAACACATTGTGATCAGGACAATCCCCCTCAGTCTACCCTGCAGGACTCATCCTATGCCCAAGAGAAATGGAAAAATATGGGAAGCGCATGAGACCAAGAACAGCAAGCAGCATCCTTCAGTGCTGCAGGAACAAAACCCACTTCTCACTCTCTGAAATGTTTTCACCTCACATCCTCCTTTACCTTAAAGGCTTTCCTCAAGCCATCCCACGAAACATGAAAATAAGCCAACCCTCATTTTATGTAGGTGCTGGGAAGGAAAAAAAAAAAGAATAATTACGATTTCTCTGGTCATTCCCCTCCAAAGCATCACCCCTTTCCCTGTAATTCATCGCTGGCCCAGACCTGCCGTGGTCTAATATCTCAATATCCACCCAAGACCAGGCTGGACGGGGCTTGGAGCAGCCCGGTCTAATGGAAGCTGTCCCTGCCCATGGCAAGAGGGTGGAACTGGATGATCTTTCAGGTCCCTTCCAACCCAAACCATTCCAGGGTTCTGTGATTCCATCCCCAGCGCTCTCTCTTGACTCTCATCACATTCTCAGCACCACTTCATCTGCTGGCTCCTGCTGCTCTCAGCCCTCTCCCAGCTCTGACAAGGTGCCTGCCCTGCAGCTATTTTGCTTTTGAGCTGAGTTTTAGTGCCCAGGGCTCTGTAGGGAGCAGCAGTGACTGCAGCCGCTGCCATCGGAAGTGGCATTACTGTCCCACCGCTGCTCTGGTGGCACCTGGCAGCTGCACGTGGGGCAATAAAATCAGCAGAGTCATGGCGAGCAGGAAGCTGAGCCTCAGCCACATCAGATAAATTCCCTGGAAAAGCTCACGTGGGAACAGCACTCATAGCCCAAGGGCTGCGGGCTTCTCCAGGAAAGCCAAAATTCTTAATCAAGCTCAATTTCCTGGGAGAAAAGCAGCTCTATTACTAAAAACATCCTCTCACACCCCAGGTGATGAGACTTATTCCAGCCACAGTCCCTGCACGACCTCTCGGGGTGTCTCAGGTGCCAAAGCCAATTGTGGAGCTTTAACCAACATCTGCAGGCACGAGCCACTGGCTCAGAGTTTTCTGGAAGCAACAGATTTTTACCCACAATTTCCAAGACAATCTCCTCTCCAAGCCTGGAAAATTTATAGCAATGTCTATTCCCTCTGTCAAATTCAAGCCCCAGCTTCCAGAATCATGGAATTGCATCTCCTCCTCTTCACAAGTGGGAGTTGCCCTCTCCCAGAAAATCTCCTCAGGAACCTCAAGCTACATTAAAAGAGGCTTTTTGAGCTATGACTGGCAGTCCAACACTATCAGCTTGTCACGTTAAAAGCCATTTCGGATTCCTCAAGTGAGTTTTTAGGCACAGAAGGCAGCAAATTGTTTTGGAGAAGCCCAAGAACCATTTATGCATCCATTTTCTCAGAGGAATTACAGGTCAAGTACAGAAGGTCAAAGGAATCAATGGTAACAATATGGATTCAATAATGCTTTTAAAGGTAAAGGAGCATCCACTGGGACGTGGGCATTACCCTAAGAACCAGCCTGGTTCTTCTGAGCACCCCAGTGCTCAGATGTTACAGAGCATTAAGGAACTCAAGAGAGATTTAAGTCCTGTATCAACCTAAAAATTGGTGATAATACCGGCATTAAGTTGAAAAAAGTCAGTCTCATCTAATTTTTCTATTCATGGATTTTCAACTTGCTCTAGCCAAGAACAGACACTAATTTTCAAGAAAGGCATGAAGTTTTAGTTAACCTGAGCTGATCAGCCTGAGCTCTCAGCTCTCAGGGGGTTTGCTTCGCTCCCTGCAGGCTCCGATTCACTGCGTCACTTGGAAAGCACCCAAAATGCCCAACTTTGGGTGCAAAAGGAAACTCAATTAATAATGGAGCCTCCACCCCCATCCTGACCTTTACACCCTGCACAGAAACACGGATTCCTGGGGCCTCCACAGGTTAGGTAACCTTACAGTCAGTTAACACTGGCAGGGAGGCAGCAACCAGAGGATTCAGGAGAGACCTGGAAAAACTTTGTGCAAGTGTGGTCAGTTCTCCGACCTCCAGAGCATTTGAGAAAAAAAAGAAAGGTTTAAACAGCACCCCACGTGAACCAAAGCAGGTTTTTGGGAACATGTCGTAGGCTGATTCCAGCATGATCACCTATTTGCCAAAACAATTATATTTTTTTTTGTTTTTTCAGCTAAAATGAGAGCAATTACATTGATGTACCAACACTTTTTAGGTAAACATGCGCCTAAAATTTTACACATCCCTGCTGAGGTTAAACTTCGACATTTGGGGCTTACTTATTCATCTGAATGACAAGCGAGTCATGAAAAATTCCTTCCTTCCTAACAAATTACTCCCTTTCACAGACAAGAGCAACCGCAGGGCTGCAGCCACCAGCAGCACCCAAAGCTGTCTCCCACCCAATGAAAACTGTAAGCCATGCTGATTAAATAAAGCTGGATGCTCGCTAGGATTTTAATTTTTCCCTTTGGTTCACAGCTGAGAGAGGCCCTGGCAAGGTTCACTGTTTTTGTCCTGAGGAGATTTACCCCTCGTGTGGCTGGAAGCCATGGGGACACTGGGCCAGCCCAGGAGATAACTGGGGGTGTTCCCAGACCTCACCTGGACTGCTGAGGCTTTGCTGGGACCATTCATTGGCGACGAGGCAACCCAGAGCTTATCTTGAATACCTTGGTTGGAACAACTTCTTTGTTAAGATTCCCAGAGAAGCCATGGCTGCCCCTGGATCCCTGGAAGTGTCCAAGGTCAGGTGGGACAGGGCTTGGAGCAACCTGGGATAGGGGAAGCTGCTCCTGCCCATGGCAGGGGTGGAACTGGTGGTGTTTAGGGTCCCTTCCAGTACAAACCACTCTGTGATTAAGCCAAATAATTCGGGTTGGCACAGGCAGACTACTGACTTCTTCAGAGCACGTAAATGGGATTTAGAGAAGCATCCCCCAATGCCAGACCTTCCATGAGTACCTCAAGAGCCAGGGAAGTGCTGGGTGATGCCTCTTGGCTCTTCAGCAGTCCCTGGGAGCCCATCAGAGCCCGATTTTCTGGGGCAATGACCACCTGCAGTGATGATGTCAACCCACAACCTAAACTCAACAGCACAGATTAAATCACAACCTCCTCTCGCAAAGAAAAAAAAAACACCTAAAGCAGAGGTAGAAAGTGCTGCGCAGGTGAATCACCAAGACCAGAGCTGCAGCCTCTCCCAAATCCCTCCATAACCTCAGTTGCATCTTCCCAACCCTACTTCAAGCCAGCCTTTTGTCACAAAGAGCCAGATGAAACCGTCAAGCTTCTCCTGCCACTTCAGTGATAATTCATAACAGAACTCAAAGAGCTGATCTGCTGCAAAAAAACCCCCTCCAAAACAAAACAGAAAAAAACCCCAAAAAACCAAAAAAAAAAAAAAAACCAAACAACACCAAGGCACTTTTGAATTAATTCCAGTATTGTATTTTGCAGCCAGATTTCTAGGAAATGTTGTGAATAATCCAAGTAATTCAGTGGAGTGATGTTGGGGTTTTTTGTTTTGTTTTTTCAGAACACGTGGAGTTTCAGTTTTGCAGCAGAACCCTCAGAAATCAGAGGTGTTCATTTTATTGTTTTATTACAGGCCTCCTGATAATTCCCAGAAATAAAAATCTGCAAGAGACCTGGTGCTCTCCCACAGGTAGCAGCAGTTCACCTCCTGCTGGCAAACCGGGCATCTCATGGGGAAAAACCCATTGTGACAGGATCTGTTCCACAAAAACATTTAAATTAATCTCCTAGTTAAGCAAACAATTCCAAGACAGATAAAGTCAAATATAAAAAAAAAAAAAAAGAAAGAAAGAAAGAAAGAAAGAAAGAAAGAAAGAAAGAAAGAAAGAAAGAAAGAAAGAAAGAAAGAAAGAAAGAAAGAAAGAAAGAAAGAAAGAAAGAAAGAAAGAAAGAAAGAAAGAAAGAAAGAAAAAAAGAAAAAAAAAAGTATTAAAAAAAAAAAAAACCCCAGCACACATACCAAGCTGAACTGCAAACTGAAAAACAAAAACAAGCAGATAAAATATATCCAAACATCCCAAGCCAGACTGGGGCCTTGGGGCCCTTCAACACAACTGTGATTTATTGTGCCAGCAAAACCAATTAATAAGTCAGAGGAGACCAAACAGTGAGGGATTTGCTCTGGAAGACCAAAAAAAATAAATAAATTTATGCTGCAGGATCTGTTGAGCCAGCTTTAAAACAATGCAACAATTCAGATATCCCCAGCGCTGCACTGGGAATCCTTCCCCTGGATTTTGCAACAGGAACCAGAAAACTTCTGGGTTTGTGTCTTATCAGGGAAAGTTCTTGGCTCAGTTAAAAACCTCATCGTAATTTAGGCAGAATTTAATCACTCGCAGGTAATTCCAGGGCCTTTAGAGCTCCTCCACCTCCACGAGGAGGGTGCAGGATGCTCACAAGAGACAATGGGGGGCTTGATGAGTTTATTCTGAGCCCTGATTGCTGAGCTGCATTCCATCAGGACTCCAATTAGCCCCAGGTTTGGATTGGGGCTACACAATCATCTCACCACTCACTTAAATTTGCCAGAAAGAAAACTCATTTGTCAAAACAACCTTACAGGAGATTTAAGTGACTTTAACACACAGAGAGGGGGACACCAATTATCACCAGGCTCTGCTAGGTTTGCTTGTGCAAGAGGCTTGCTCCAGAGACTCCAAAAAACGAGTAAAAACATGGATTTTCATCAGCAAGGTGGCAGAGGACAGCCATTACAACTGACAATACAAATGGGTTGAAAACAGACCTTGGCCAGAAACTGCCATCAAATCTGCTGCCACCACCCTCAATCAGAAATCTCCAACTGGGCAGACATAAATTTATTTCCTTATTTTTCCTCTTAATATTGCCTTTACAGAACAAACTACTAACCAGATTTTTTCCCAGCTACGTTTTAAGTATTTACCTTCTGCAAGGTAGAAAAAGCCACAAAAGTGGCTTTCATATTCCAGAAGTAGGGAGAAAGCAGAGTGTGCTGGAAACTTGAAGACATGGTCTCCCCCTGGATAAACTTTCCAGATTTTTAGCTGGTGAACAAGTTATCAAATAGGTTGGAACCATAACAACCCTCCGAACTTCCCACACAGTCACGTATTAATTCACTAGAAAATCTTCATGGGGCTTTCCCCAGCTCCTCAGTAATTAAAGAGAGCTATAAATTACTAAATACCTGAAGTCTTCATGGATGTAAACATCCAGGAGATTCCTCCAAAGCTTTCCTTTGGTGCTGCAGCCAAGATCACCCTCACTACAACCCTTCAAACTAAAAATGAGGTTTCAGCTTTTAAATTTTAACATTGCTGCAGCTGCTGTTGAGAACACAGCAAGGGTAAAGAAAAGTCAGCTGGCAAAAGACAGACGCAGGCTCCGAGCAGAGCCTCAGATATGCTCAGAAACAAAAACATCCTAATTATTAAGAATACAGAAAACCATATGTATATGCAAGATCCCAGGAGGAGATAAGGAAAAAGCTTCACTCCACACAGAGCCAGAGCATCAAAAGATGTTGCTGTGCTGAGAGAAGGGAAAAAAAATAGCATTAAAGGAAGAGGTTTATTTTTTTTTTTTTTTTTTTTTTTCTTTCCCCACTAGAAATAATTCCNCCCAACACAGCATTTAGGGAATTGGGGATTTTTTATTCCTTCAAAGGTGGGGCAAGAGCATCTCTCGCCTGGCAGATCCCAACAAGTGGTGCCACGAAGCAGCTCGGTGATCTCGTGGCTCCATTTCAAAACGAGCTGTTTTGAAACCCTGTGAAAAGGTAACATCTTTAATCTGTGGCTTCCTCCAGCCCCGATGACGCTCTGGGGTGAAGGCTTTGAGAACCTGAGCGCACGGAACTCCTGCAGAGAGATCACCAAAGCAGCGCCTCGCAGCGGGGCCGGAACACTCTCCCCGGCACCCTCCGAGATGTGCTGCCCGTATGCTCCAAGGCCTCGGTTCAGTCAAGCAGCAGAAGGTGACTCATCACTCCACAGCAGCTGAACTCCTCCAAAAGGTCAGTTTGGAATGAGGAGTAAGAGCGACAGCGGGTTCGGGAGTGAAATAACCGAGAAATCCACCGTATTTCCCATCACAAACAACACCGCGCTCGGTGCTGCGCGCAGGCCGAGGAGGAACGCGCAAGCAACGTCCCCTCCTTCCCCAAACCACAGAGAAGCACAAGAAGAAAGCTTCTTGAAATCCTCAAAGGCAGCTCCAAGGTGCTGTGCCCTTAAGACAAAGGAGGAAGATGAGTAATAACACAAATACAGGGGAGAAATGCCCATTGCCATGGCACCAAGTTGACAAAAAAAGAAGCCTCTCTCAGATTTGCGCAGAGGATGCCACAACTACAAACGCGTGCTGTAAAAACATCAAGAGATCTGCTTTGGGGTTTTTTGGGGTTTTTTTTGGTCCTGGAAGGGGACATGTAGAGCCACCTAAGATGCTAGGAGAGATCCCCTGTGGCAGGAGGGCTTGGGATGAAGAAGGTGTCTGTCCTGCCTCCAAAACCAGCAGTGTTTCTCCCCAAGCCCTCCCACTGCTCTCAGCTAGAAGTTGGAGGCTCACTCACCTCCCCAGGTCCCAACCCGGGTCACCCTCTCACATTCCTCGTCCTCAGGAAAGCACCAAACACATCCCAAGAGCCAACAAGCGAGGTGGGAAGGAAAGAAGGGGCAGGGCTACCCAGACCTCATGCCCCACATGCCCTCAGCAAACCTCCCTGAGCTCAGGCATTATTCTGTGCCCTTTGCAACTCAAGCCAGCCTCCAGAAAACACCTCTGACTAGAGATGACGGGACTGGCTTCCAGTTTCATCCTTTGACTCCCCAAAATGGGCTCTTTGTACAAGAAGACGAGAGCCAATGCCAAAGGAAGTTCTGTCACCAGTGGTGCTGGATCCACTGCAGCTGACATCTGGCAGACATTCACCTTCCCCTTCCAGATGTTAACCTAAGGCTTGGCCCCCTGGAACAAGAAAGATGAGCCTCGCGATAGCTACAAGCATCTAAGGGCCTAAATAACTGAAGAACTTTAGTCTTTTCCTCTCACCATTTGGAAGTCCTCAATATTCCCAGCACTTCCAAGGGCAGGAAGCCCCAGGCCCTCAGGGACTACTTCCTGAAGAGGCTGGAACTCTCCAGAAGATCTCTCCCTAATACCCTACACACAGGCTGCGTTGGGGGAAACACATGGCATGGGGGTTGGAACTAAATTATCTTTAAGGTCTTTTCCAACCAAAATGATTCCATGATTCTACTTCTCCAAAATCAGCAGAAAAGCTGGGACTTTACTGCACTTACACTGTCCCTTTTGTCAGTACAGCATCTCCAAGATTTCAGTCACCTTTGTTGAGGCAGATGATCCAAGTTTCCAAAGGTCACCATTTTATCTTGCTTCAAAGAGTAAAAAAAAATTAAAAAATCTTTGCACTAAAAAAGATGTGTCTGCCAGAGCCATCCAACGGTTGCCTGATGCTCTTTGGCAGGATGTCCCCAAAGGGATCCAACACCCACACGCAATCCCCACTCCAGAAAAAGACAAGCAAATACACCTGCCAGGCTGGATGACAGGAAAACATCATGAAAGAACTCGAAAAACAAGGAGCCACCCAGAACAGTCACCGATGACAATGTGGAGTTGATTATTTACCGCCTGACTATCTCGAACATCTACAGGATTTAAAAACACGGAGCCTGCTCCCAGTAGAAGGTTGCACAACCACCGCACGACTGTTTTCACATCACACTTTGGCTAAATGGGTTCTGTATCACCCACGTGAAGTTTTCAGCCACCCCTGTAGTGCAGCTCTCCCTCCAATAAGGTGTGTGCACAAAAAAGTCAAATAATACTTGCCACTCTCTTCAAAGAAGTATCCATTTCTTGACATCGCTGCGGGTGGAGACTCTGGAGAAGACAGAAAAAATGAAACATGAGAATCAAGATGCTGAATGTTTTCACTTTGCAGCACAAAGCCAGTCCCAAAATATTGCAGGCATCAGATTTTCCTGAACGTGGTGAATGTAACCATTTTCTTATTGATGTTATAGCATTTACCAGAACTTTCCTTTAAAGCCACAGGCAGTACTTGAAAGAAGTGAAGTCTCAGACATCCTGGGCTGGGACCACAAAACAGCAAGACTAAAGATCAGGATGAGTCTGATCATCTCTGGGATTTACCAAACCTGAACAAGTCTGTCAGCAATAATACAAGCTAAGCATCTGAAAGGCTTTTATAAAATATACAACCCATAATGAAGTCCAGGTTGTTCAGAAAAAAACAACTCAATTTTGACGAAAATGGGAATTCACTTCCCATTCTGCTGCTCCCAATCATTAGGATCTCCCCCAAACAGTGCTTGGTACTTGAAGATAAGCTCCAGAACACGCCAGCCTTCCTTGGCCCACTTCCTGAGCTGGGGTCCTGCAGCCAACAGGGTCTGCTGAGGAAGCCACAAATGGGAAATGACGCTGAGCAAGAGTGAATCCACAAACGCAACAGCAGCAGGAATGTATCGCCATCATTTATTAGGCAGCATGGCGTTTGGTAGCAAGTCAGTTCTGCGATTCATTGCTGGCAAAGCGGGTATTGAACATTTCTTTGCATGATAAAAGAGCACAGGGGCACCTGCTCTCAGGTGTGATCAAAGCCTGGCGCCCAAACTCAGCCTGGCTGTTCTGAACGCTGACAAAAAGTGACAGCTCAGCCTGCGTGGGCACAGGCAGCTCCCCCGTACAGGTGCGTGGCCCATTTTATAGCGAATAACAGAGCTCTTCATTTCAAGCCCCCAGCAAGAGTCACCCAAGCAGCCCCTTGGAAACCTGGTACTCAATACTGCCTCTTCGCACGCTTCTTCCCAGCCAAAATGCAATCAGAAAGAGGAATAGGTTTGCTCTGTCTTTCCCCACTTCATTAGGCTAATCAAACATTACCTACGCAAGCCTGGGATGAATTTGGGCCAACAAGGAAAGAGGTTTTGCCTGCCTTATTGTTCTCCAGATTAGGCTTCCTGCTTTTCCTTTGAGGTATGACACTGTTTCCCAAAGACCCTTTCTCTGCCCCATAACTTTTGGCTTGCAGGTTGCAGGCTCTTTATTCCCTCGTACGGTGTGCCACGTTTGCAGGCATCACAATTCCTCCCGGTCCCCCGGGAGCCTTTGTGCACATGACGGATGCAAGTCACGCCACTGACGGCAGCACCTCCCAGCCCTGTCACTTTGTCACCACCCAGACCTTCCAGCGGAGGAGACAGGTTCCTGAAGGGATACCCTGATGGCCATTTAAAAAAAAAAAAAAAAAAAAAATGAGCCAGCACATAAACCAGAGGGCAATTCGAGTGTCTGGTCCAAGGGAGAAACACAATGTTCCAAAGTTCATCCCAGAACAATGGGCCGGAGGAACAAGCGGCACCGAACTGTGGCCAAGGGGCACCCATTACACGAGTCAATTGTTCCCCTCCACCTGGAAGGGAAGGAGAAGATCCATCCAGACTGATTAGCAGGTTAATGATCAAAAGAAAGTTTTTAAAGAGGCTCTTATTGTGCAATGATTGCATTTACGTATTTCAGGGAAACAAACAAAATACACCTCGGCGGGCAGATTACCCAAGGAACCCACATTCCCACCAGGATGGTTTATCCATTTCTCACTCCTGTTACAGCTCCTGAGGGAGCCTGAAGCCACATGTTCATCCTCCACTGGGCAAAATGAGACACTTGGCTTTTCCTTCAACTGAACACAGCTATTTCTGCAGGTTGATGCTGTCTAATGATCAAGAATCGGTTGGATTCTTCCTTAGAAATGCCTTCCAACTGCAGCATCGCCCGGGTTGGCATCACACCTTCACAGGAGACTACTTTTGTCCCTGCTTGGAGCAGGCATGAAAAGGGCAAGGCTGGGGTGTTACAGCAGGCAGTGCCATTTCATTAGGTGCCACTGGTTCCTCTGAGTCACTAATGAACCACAGTCCCCCCGGCAACATGCTCGGGCAATTATGGTGGAGGTGCTGTTTTTTTTCAGATGAGTCATAAAACAGAGGTCTTAACCTTGTAATTAAAGATGCAATGGCACGTTTGGGGGAAGAAAAAAAAAAAAAAGCCAGGCGTTCACCCTACTATGTCCTGGCGAAAATCCAGCGCTGGTAATTTGTCTTCTCCCAACATAACGCTGTCCCACAACACCAACCCAATTCAGACTTCCCAACAGCCTTGTTGGCGCCTTTGGAAAAGCTGTTACATCCCCCACGGAAGGGGCACATTAACATCAGGAACCTGTGCATGGCGTGCCCAGGAGGTAAAAGGTGATGGGTGTTTACACAAGCCCAGACACAGGCAGGGAGCCACGGGAGCAGCTGAAAGGTCAGGGGATTGGCAGAAGTGGAGGTAGGAAGGGTAAACTGGTGGCTACAGCACCTGCACCTCTGATGCACTCAAGAATGCAATATTCACTTGGCTTTTTCATACAATAATTTGGGTTGGAAGGGATTTCTAAAGGTCTACTCCATCTTCCCTGCCACGGGCAGGGACATCTTCTACTGGATCAGGCTGCTCAGCACCCCATCCAGCCTGATCTTGAGTATTTCCTGGGATGGGGCATCCACCAAATCTCAGGGCAACCTGGTCAAGTATTTCACCACTCTCATTGCAAAAAATTTCTTTCTTATGTCTAATCTAAACCAATCCTCCTTTAGTTCAAAACCATCACCCCTTGTCTTATCCCAACAAGCCCTTCTAAAAAGTCTGTCCCCATCTTTCTGAAAAGCCCCCTTTAAACACTGAAACGTCACAGTAAGGTCACTCTAGAACCTTCTCTTCTCCAGGCTGAACAACTCCAAGTTTTTAACTCAGCAGAACAAACAAGACAGATCTCGGGGGAGTCCAATTAATCTCTTTCCTCCTTAGAAAGCCTCAGTCGCTTTCTCCCCGTGTTCCCCCAATCAGGAGCCCGTGTTCCTTATGCTCAGGGGTGCTACCTAAGGACAAGGCCAGCTGGCTCGTGCTGAAGTGCAGGCTCAGGAGCAGCCAGCAAGACAAGCACATCAGCAGGCTCCACCTGCTCCCCTCTCCCAGCGCTTACGGGATTTCACATCCAAGGTCTCGGCTCCTTGGCCGGGTTCTGCTGCGGACGGCAGCGATGGGTTCGGGTTGTGCAGAACTGACAGCAAGGCTGAGCTCTCTCTGCTCCAGCAGCCACTGCCTGACGCACACACCAACCTTGCATTTCCTCTCCCCACCTCACCTCCACTCCTGAAATTAAAAAGAGTTCAACCAAGGGCCAGTTATGAAACACCGCAGTGATCGATGCGATTGTTGGGCTCAGGGAAGCCTGGGCAGGAGTACAAGACTCCAAATTCATTAGGTACCACCATGAAAATGTTCCAGGGTTTGCTTGAAGTTGCAGAAGTGTTTCCATGAAGGATAAATCTTCCTCCAGCCTGCAGAGCCTAGTGCAGGGGCTCAAGGGTTTTCCTTCTTCACACCGGTTTCCCTCAGATCCACCAAACCCATGCTGGCCATTCTTTCACCCGGGTTCTCTTTCAAAGACTTCAACAATTAAAGAAAAAACCCAAGCAAAGCAACTTCAGCAGAAATAAAATCCTGTAGAGTGAAAGCTGGAAAGCATTACCCCACGGAGTAAAGAGGCACAAAAGGAGCAAAGGAGGAGCAAAGAATGAGCACAACAACGCGTTCTTGTGCCTCTGGTATCTCTGACAGAGGTCCATGCTCTCACTCTCCAGACACTTTCACACCCATCACCCACAAGGACAACCAGACTCTCTAAGTGCTCTCCCTCTCCAAAGGCAGGACAAGATGCCATCTTCCTCTATCTGCCCAAAAGCACGTGGTACAGCTCTTCTGGCAACTTCAGCAGTGCTCTCTTCCTTTCTAAACGTTCATTTACTCCAGAAAAGAACTTCCTTCTACCATCCCACCTCACTCCCTGCAGGGCTGTCTGTTAGATGAGACCGAACTGGAGAGGCACACAGTGTTACCATTTCTCTCTCGGAAGGAAAATTTCTGAGCTTTCTGAGCACTGAATTGAGAGGTGAAGAGCTGAAGTGCTGCAAAAGAGAATACAGAGCTGCTTTTTCTGGACTCAAGGATAGAGCTGAAGATTTCATGGCTAAGCCACTACATTTTGAGCTGAAGTAACTGCAGTGACACCAAGAATCACTGAGGTAGAGAAGTATCAGAGAATCACAGAATGGTTTGAGCTGGGAGCTAAAAAAGATCATCCAGTTCAACACTCTGTCATGGACAGGGACACCCTCCACCACACCAAGATATTTAATTTTTTAACTGGCAGCAGAGTCAAGTTTGCTATCATTGTTTAAGGTTTTAGGTCTGGGATGAACCAGCTGCTCTGCCATGGGAAGCACCAGACAAGAATATTTCCTGATTTCTTACATTCTTATCATTTTTTGCATTTACATTGAACAACAAACCCCTGCCATGCCATCCTCCATTATTAAATTCCTGTGGGCACTGCATCTCAGATCTAATAACCCATTTTGACTCTCTTGTTTTAAAGTTTGCAATAAGTTCTCTTGAGCCTTGCAATACCAGAGGATTATGAATAAAAACACATTCTCTGGATACTTGGGTAACTCAATTACAATGTTCTGGTGCTGACATCTTCCAAGTAAACAGCCCTCTGCAGCACAAGCCTTATATTGAAGTGAAACACAGCTCTGCGAAAGCTTCCTACAAGTACCACCACAGCCTCTGGCTTTTATGATTTCTCTCCAGTAAATCTCTGACAGTTCTGGTGCCTTGGTATGTAATTGGAGTTCACTTTGAGAAAACACCAGTTTGAAAGAGCCACTGGGAAAGCACTTCTTTATTTACAGGCCCATTCATACTGGCAGCTCTTGGGCTGTCTCTGAACATGGGTAGTTTGTACATCTGGAGAACTTTGTTATCCCCCACTTCTGATCAGAAAACATCAGGTATCTTCATTTTCTTTCGCTCGGGGTGTGCTCAAATATCCCAAATTCACAGAATAGTTTGGGTCAGAAGGGACTTGAAGGCCATCTAGTTCCAACCCAATATTCCAACAGCTTCCACCAGACCAGGTTGCACCAACCCCATCCAACCTGGCTTGAACGCTTCCAGGGACGGGGCAGCCACAGCTTCTTCAACAACCTCAGCTTTCACCATTTTTTCTGAAGCTCTGAGGATATTTCTCACACTCATCAGCACATGCAATGTCCTCCCTCAAAGCTGATAAAGTAAAACACATCAGACTCCGAGCAAGAAGTTACCACAAAAATCACTTGTGCAGCTGAAAAACTCTTTAAAAAAAAAAAACAACTTTCCCCATTTCCTCCCAGGAAGAATTAGCAACTACTGCAACAGACTGAGCTGTCCAGTCGCATAACTGGGCAGAAATGGGATGGATAACTGGAAAGAAAGCCACTTCCCAGAAGACTTGCGGGGTTTTAGCTTTGCAGCAAGGTTTTGGCCACTTCCAGCTGACTCCAGGAGTTTGTCAGTCAGTTTCTGCTTTTCTGCTGACTTCAACCTGGTGGAAGATGACGCAGCTTTCCCTATCCAAGGCTCCCCCAGACCTGGTGTCCAGTATTAAACTCAGATCTCTTCTCATTCTTTGCTCTCTCCACCCCAACATGAATTAACATCCCAGGACAAGGGATTCTTGCACACGAGACTCGGGAGCTACACTCAGGTTCCTGCAATTTGGAGCAAGGGGAGAGCCACAATTTGTGTGCTTTAAATACCCAATAACCAAATGATGCTGTTCCCCTTCTCCACGTGAAGTCAGCAGAAAAGCAGAAACACAGACAGACTTTGAGAAAAATCACACACACAAGAAATAATTCCCCAGGGCAAACCTGCAGAAGAGGAGGAATTTTTTAATTATGTGGAGCATTGACTAAAGGAGCCTGAAATTGAGTTTAAAAATCTCAGTGTGCAGCAAGAGCTCCACTGGCGGAGGACGAGGAAGCCTCAAACTCCTTTGATAACACAAATGCATCACAGTAGAATAGGACAGGAGCTTGACAGGCAGCAGATCTGATCACAGACAAGGTGATCAGCTCCAAATATGTCAATATTCCAGCTTTTCTCCCACAGAGCCTCTCTTGTGCTCTTAAAACAAGAGATTCTGGGACTTTCCAGAAAGAACCAAGCAGCACAGGCTCTCAGTGGAGACATTCCCTGCAAATCATTTAAAACCACCCAAGTCAGCAAGAATTAATGGACAGCAGCAGGCAAAAAGCTACTCTGCCTCAAGTTGCCACTTCTCATTTCTATCTACACCTTCAGCAGCTGATTCCTCCCTACAGCTCCACCTAATCCAGCTGGAAAAGCCTGGTGAAAGCACAGCTCCTGCTGGCACTGAGATTGGAAGATGCCCCTGTGCTGCTGTTCTGGGCAATCACAATGGACAGACAGGACAAGAGCTGGAGGTCGGACTTGCTGTTCTCCATGCCTAGAGAGGTGTGACGAAAGGAGAAAAAAAAAAAATAAGCACAGAAGTCAGGGTTTCCAAAGCGATCACTGCAATTCAAGGAAGTGTAAGATGAGTAAGGGATGCTTGTTCATACTTGGGCAGGAAGGTGCCTGGTAAATGGTGCTGATGCTGCCTGTGGCAAGCCCAAACACAGACACAGCACAGGAAAACAGCACAGACAAAACTCAAGAGGGACAAAAAGACCTTTTGTAAGGCATTAAATGGGGAATAACAGCACTGGGAGTCCCAGGGAGTTTTTTCTTGAAGGGCCGAGCCAAGATGAACTAAAGGACCCTTCCCTGGCACAGCTTTACAGCCTCCCCTATGGCAGTGCAGACACGCATCCATCCCCAGCAGAGCCTGAGGGGATAATCCCTTCCTTCACACGGCACAGCAGAGCCCCATCCCTCAACTCATCCCTTCTCCACCTCAGCGCCAGGGCTGCAGGGAAGGGCTCTGCAAGGACACAGCCCCAGCTCCAGCAGACACCAGCTGTGGTCCTGCTCCCGCCGGAGCCACCCATCACAGATGTCAAAATATCTTCCCAACGCTGCTCCCTACAGCACCAGGAGAAGAGTGAAGAGTTGGCAGTGCCCCCAGTGCCAGCTCAGGGTACACTCCAGCTGGTACCCTCTGCCTGCATCTGCTGCCCCTCACCTTCCTCAGCTCATCCTCCTCCTCAAGAGCCCCTGAAAAACACGGCCCTTGAAGGAATAAAGCACAGCACACCTGGAGATTTAACACAGGCAGCAGAACAGGGCACCAGCAGAACGGGGCACCAGCAGGGGCTGGCATCGCTGGGCGATAAACCAGGGATATTTACTGCAGACTTTTACCTAAATGGGTTGATTAAAACATCGTCTGCATGCAAATACCTACAAGAAATCAACTTAGGAGGTCTTGAAAGCAGTCTGGGAGATAGCCATGCCCCAGAAAGATTTAAATCTGCTCCGAAGCTCCTCACCTCAGTAAACTTTCAGAAGATGAAGTGTGGCTCAGAGCAGACGTCGAGGAGGAAGGTGCTTTCAAGTAGCCCAATTTGATGGCAAATTATTGCTCTAGCCCAGAGACTCAGCCCTGCAGGGACACAGGCTCTGCCCTCCTGGTGTATAAACACATCGTCTGGCAAACCTTACAGGAGAGAATGTTTCTGTTAAATAATCCTTTAAAACTGCCTTCATGTTTAACGTGCTCCTCTTGCCACAGAATTGCACTGAGGTGTCATTTATTCCCCTGTCACCCTACCAAAAGTATCCCCAAAGGATTTTCACCACTTTTTTGCATCCCACAAGGGTTTCATTCTCCAAGATCCTCGTTTTTAAGTCTCAGAGGTCTGGCTTACCATCACACCCCTTGCAAGTGTCCCATTTCCACGATTTTTGGAGAACACAAACCAGTCCTCTCTCATTTCCTGAGTCACCTGGATATAAAGTTTTGCTCCATGGACCTATCTAAACAGTGCCCTCCATCACAGCAGGACGACATCCCAGCCCTGGTCCAGGTCAGAAGACACAACTTTACAGCTTTGAGGCTCAGCAGGCACTCAAGGATCAAATCATGGACATTGGATATTCTTCTGAGGATGGGAATGGTGTGAGGAGGTCTTAAGTTATGCCACAGGTCACCGTGGTAAATGAAACCCCAGAACTAATTTCCACAGTGGCTGGCTGTGAAAATAAAGCATCACACTGAAGGGATAAAGCAGGAAGCATCCTCCTGCCTGCTCACTCCCAGGCAAACACACACCCACACACAGGCTCAGGGATCAGACGTGGCTGCTTTCAAAGCCTTTTCCTCACTGCATTGAACAATTCCCCTCCTCAGCTTCCTCCTGATCACCCATCGCAATCAAACCAGCAGGGGCAGCTCCCAGAGACCTCCCACCACTCCCCAAAAAAAGAGGGTGTTTGGATTTAGCAGGAGCACCACGTTATCCAGGTTGACTCATCACAATTTAGCCCACCCAAGCAATTAATATCCGAGGCTGCCTCCCAGAGGTGAGCTGCAAGAGGAAGCGACCCTGCACATCCAGAGCCGTGCAGCTGCTTTCCCAACGGGATTTCCACGCCTCATCCATGGGATTTCTTGGCCAGCATTTCGCAGGTGAGCAGGACAAATTGAACAAGGGAACAACGACACTTTGGGATTTGGCTGCTGGACTGTCTGGGCTATTCTCCCGTTTTTTGAATTTTTTTTCTGCAGGTTGAAGGGGGAGGTTTGGTTTTGTTGGACCCTCTAAAAACGTGATTTAAGACTTGCAAGGATTTCTTGCCACATGGAGGAGAAAGACAGCAAATACCTCCAGAGACCCCACAAGCTGGCAAAGGCCCAAGATCAGGCCAGTTGAGGCTCTTCAGTAGACTTCTCCTGAAACATTTGAATAATTTAGAAAGCATTAACTCTTACTGACAGCTTCTCAGGCAGCTCTTTCCCTTGCAGGGCCCTACCAGAAGCCTCATCACTCTTAATCCAAAAGAAAAACAGATACTGCAATGGCCCCAAACCTTGGTCAGGGTTGAAGACGGATTTTAAGAGAGGCCTGAGATATTTTTCTCTGCTGAAACGCCTTCCTTATACAGGCAGGTCTTTCAGAGGCCACCACCTGCCACTTATCTGCAGAGGCACCGTGTAAAACGTGCAAAAATGGTTAAGAGACAGTCTGATAACATTTCACTGACTTGGGGCTGTTCAGAGGGTGGGAGCTGTTCCCCACAGAAGTTCAAATGTGTAAATATTGTAAAAATGAAGCAGCAGGGAGGACTAAAGTGGTGGGAATAAGCCCTTCTTAGGGGTTTAGAAGAGATGCTGCAGCTCCAGCAGCCTCACACTGTAACATCCCTGCCTCCTCCAGGGTACCAGGGTCATGTTTTGGAACAAAGTGAATTTCTAGAAAGTTTTTTCCCCCCCCTTATCTTATCGCCACCAGAAATGAAAACAGCTGCTGGAAAAGCAGCAGTGGCTGAGCCAAGCTTTTACTGCAGAGTTATTCCTGCACCCCTTCCCCACCACCAGCCCCCAAAAAGGCAGCTGGACAGAACAGGAGAGCAGCTCTAACCCAAACAAAACCACAAGTTAGGCCAAACCCAAGCTCTGTGCTGGAAACAGAAGCACAGCAGTGAACCCAGCCACCTGATCACCCAACACATTCTCAGTTGTGCTTCTAATCAAGACTCAGAAAGAAAAACTCCCCTCTGCCACGAAAAGCAAAAACAGCCCAAAGGATCCCCAAATGGCCACACAGCTGCACTCTGCAGCCTCATCCATCCCCCAGGAACAGGGTCTGCAATTCCCACCAGGATTAACACAAATCACCCCAAGCAGTTTCCCATGTTTAGGAGCCATAAAACAACATCAGTGACAGCAACAACAACACAGGTGGGGGAGAGTCAGCAGCGCCAGATCCCATTTTGCTGTCCATCATCAAACCCAAATTAAAATGCCCCAGTCCAGTGATGAAATAATTGCAGACTGACACTCCATGAGATAATGTTATTCATTAGGATGTTGTTTATGGTTCATCTACAAGGCTTCCATGGCTACAGCACCAGGGATGATGTTTGGGAGCATTTCAGCCACGCTACATACATGATTTTGTCTCCACTCAGCACTGCACTTCCCTCAAGTGAAGCAGCTCTATGTAAAGCTCACTGACAGGCTGTGAGGATGTTCTGCCATTAATTAAAGAGAAAAGCCAGGACAAGGAAGCTCTTCTGTGCTCATCTCCCCCTGCATACCTTGAAACTAAATGCAAACCCCGGCAGCCAGCACTCTGGTTAATTTAAATGGAATTCAAAAGGCATTCTCCATCCTTGAACACAGAGACATCCAGCACAGGCAATAGATATCATCACTAAGCAGAGCAAAGCCCATAGAAAATACATCAAGCACTGCCTTACTTTAGTGAATTAAATAATTCAAGAGCTGGCAGAGCTGCTTTTTCAGATTTCCTGACCAAATGCATCACCCAGCAACAGCAGTGCTTCAGTTTCAGGGGGGAGTTTAAAGACCACAACTCACCTGCACTACTTCTGCAATCGAGAGATGCCTCTGCTCCCCTCAGGGCTGCTCCCCTCAGCACTTGTCCCCAAAGGCCACTCGCTCAGGTGGCCGAGGCAGCGACGGCTCCTGCTTTTTCACTGGCTCCAATATTAATCCATCCAGAGCATCTTTGTCCCTCACTTCCAATTGGCGAGCGGCGGATGGGTGGAGTGAGAGCGCGACCCATTAGCTCCCAGACGGGCACCTCCAGCCCAGCTCTGCCAGCCCCACACCTGGCCAGCACCTCTGCACATGCCACCACTGCCCCAGCCAAGGATTTGGGCTGTCTCCTCCTGTAGCCACCCCAGATCCCACCACCTCTCAGAGCTGTTTGCCTCTTAAGAGCAGAAATAGAGTAGTTAAAGTGACCCAGCGCTCCGTAGCCGGAGAGTTTTGCTGGATGCTGGATGGAGAAAGCTCCTGTGCCTCCTTAAAATTTAAAAAAAAAAAAAAAAACAAGGCTTTGTGCCAGCCAGGTTCAACTGAAGTGAGAAGATGCTGTACCTTATGGAGAGAAGTACAGGGAAAGCCAGAGGATGAAAAAAAGGAGGGGAAGGAGAAAAAAAAAAAAAACCTGCTGCTGAGAGGTAGATGTAGGAAATTCCTTAAAGATACAGCTGCCAGGTTCTTGTATTTCATCCAGCTCAGCTGCACGGCAGCAGCAGTGCAAGGGTTAATGCATGCATTCAGCGGAATGAGAAACAGGGCAGCAAGTCTGTGCTCCAGCAGCAAGTTGCAGAATTTAGAGCTGAAAGACCTCACCTCATCCGAGGGGACTTAAATCCGAGCCTGCCTGCCCAGCGCGGGACCACGCGGTGCCTAAAAAGCTTTGGAGGGAAGATCCTCTGCCCCTGCTCCAGCCTATTCTACTGCTTCACTTTCCTTACAATTCGAGATTTTCATCACAATAAGCCAAGTCTCCCCCAGCTGGATATTTAAAGCCTGGAGGAATGGTCTAAGCTGACCAAAAAAGAAAAAAAAAAANAAAACAAACAAAAAAAAAAAAAAAAAAAAAAAAAAGAAGGGGAATAAAAAACAACAAACTCCCCAAAGCAACATCAAATCAGCCTCAGAAAAGGCAGAACCCTAAAAGAATAAGAATTAAATAGCAAATTATCCAAATGCTGGCAAGGCTACATCACTCCCCTACAGTAACTCTGACAACTGCTGTGACTTCGGTAAAATAATTCCCCGTGATGACATTTACCAGGAGGCAGCCAGCGTTTCCCAGAGCAAGGCAGGGGGAGGCAGGACAGGGCTGGGGAGGGGGGCATCCCTTTAGCAGAGAAGCCGCACGCTCCCATCGCCAGTCCCTGCCACAGACTCGTTTCCGCTGCACAGAACCACAGGCAATGCATGTTGTTAAACACCTCCCACGCGTTTTCTCTGCCGAGACTGCTCAGCCAGTCTCCTCCATTTTTTTTTTTTTTTTTTATTTTTTTTTTCCTCCCCGTGCCACCTGACAAGCTTTCCCAGGTAAGGCACATCACAGTCAGACTGGCAATAAGATGCTAAGGAAGTAGAGCGTGGTTCTGAAGGTGCTGGAGGGTAGAAGAGACCCCTGGAGGTTTCCAGTCCTGCTCCTTGCTCCAGGCAGGACCACCTTTAACGAGAAATCAGGACAGCCCCTCATGGAGCCGGACACCTTCCCCAAAAAAGGTTTCATAGGAAGTTGAGCCTCCCATCCTTAGGAACAGCACTTACAGAGCTCAGCTCCCAAACCAGCAGGATTCACCAGGCTGCCCATATTACATTAAAGCAAGATTTGAACCAAGCTGTAACTTTTAAGGTAATTCCTCATAGCGAGACAAACCTGCATTTGAACATCTTAAACCCTTCCTCTATCCCCACACCTGATACCTTCCCTAACAGTTTAGAGGACACCTGACAGCATCACAACCCTAAAGGTGAACCGAGCCCGCTGAGCCTCCAGCAGGTATTTCAGGTTTCACGCAGTGCCGGATTCATTTCAGCAAGTGAACAAGCTCAGGAAACAAAAGACCGGCTCAGATCAGTTTCTATTTTTACTTTTTTCCACGCTGAGGTTGTTTATCAGCTCTCTCTGGGTGTAGCAGGGACCAGAGCTGCTCCTTGGCAGAGATGCCAGCAGCCAAGCTGTGGGACCAGGAGAAGTCTGAGAGCATCACCACAACCACACCAACCCACCCTCCAAGCCCTACCTGCGCTGCCTCCCTCTTCACCACCACCTCCAAAGCCTCCTCAAACCCCACCGCGTGCTTCTCTGCTGCCCTGTCCCAAGTCCCAACCCTTCCATCCCTGCTCACGCACCGTCCACTGGCCTGCTCCACCTCTGCTCCACCAAACGCTGCGGCCACGGGGCCAAATCCTGGGAAGAGCCAGCGCTGGCCCCAAACTGGCCGTAGGGCGAGCGGAGGAAGGTGAGCCGGGGGTAGCAGAAGGACGCCGGCTCCATCAGGACAGAGAAGAGAGGAGAGCCAGGTACGAAGCAAACCGCGTCTCCCTTCGCCTCCTGCAGCGGGTACTGTTGGGACATGCAGTCTCAGAGCCTTCTCCCAGAGAAGTTCCTTTTCCCAAAAGGATTGAGTGCAAAACAAAAAAAAAAAGAGTAATAAAATCAACCCCAAAGGCGGCAGAGCAGCCCCGCTGCTGCTGTCAGAGCCCAGCAGAGCACACTGGAAAGGCAGCGTCTCCAGCCTGTATTTAAACGCCCCTCTCAGAAAGCAGAGATGCAGCACAGGAAGAGACAAATTCCAGCTCTGCGTCGGGCTGATAAGCCAGGTTTATAATATTCAAGAAGTATTGGCATTACTACAGTTCCTCCCCCCCTCCACCTCCTCCCGCAACGAATGTCTTGTGCAGGAGCTTGTTGTGCACAATAAGCAAAAAAAAAAAAAAGAAAAAAAAAAAAAAAAAAACTCAAACCCAA
>VZRN01003256.1:680316-701811 GCA_013397935.1 Dasyornis broadbenti
AAAAAAAAAAAGCAAAACCCAAAAAAAAAAAAAAAAAAAAAAATCAAAAAATCAGCCTGTTCCGGTGAGAACAGCCAACACGTTGAATAAAACAAACACACGCGTGTTAAACCCTGGGGACGCAATTAGGCTTGGAGCAGGGGGAAGAGGCATTTAACTCCTGGAAAAGGAGATGGCAGCGGGCGAGAGGAAAAGGAGAATAAACCTGGGGCCTCACGCCGCGTCCCATGGGGTGGCTTGTCCCAGGGGGTGAGCCCTGGTGGCTGCTGCAGGGTGCCCCAACACCAGAAGGGGATGAAGGTCACCTCATCCTCCTCCCAAGCTGCCCTGTCCTCTGAATTTCCATTCCTGTGCCCCCCAGAAAAAACTCACTCCACCTTCTCTGTTCACCCACCTGAACGCCTTGAGACAAAGGCTGCCCAGTTCTAAGCACTGACCAGCTGAGATCTTCTCTCCACCAGCTTCAAATCTTAGTTGTCCCCACCACGGCCCCCATCATCACTGCTGGCATCCATCCCACCACGGGACAGCTGCAGGGATGTCCCCAGGGCAGCCACAGCCCCACCAGCCCTTCTGTTGCCACTTGCATCAGGTCCTCCCAGCCTGGGGAACCCCAATGCACATGTGGGGAAGAAAAGTCCTCACCCAACACCAGCATGAAGTGTTAGCCACTCCAGTGGCTTGGTTTCCATGCTTTTCTCCCCATGTTCTTGCAGTTTTTCTCCAGGGCACCTCTGAGGATTGAAACTGGACTCTTGCCTCTGTTCCCTACCCAGATCAGAGCCCCACTGGCTCATCAGAGCTTGCAGAACCTCCTTCAGCAGCAGAGGTAGAGTGAAGCCCTCAGTCCTGCTGGTTTTAATTGCGAGTCAGAGCCAGGGATGAATTTAGAAAGAGAGAATAGAAAAACCCATGGAGTTCTGAGTGACAGCAAAGCCCTTTCATATCAACACCAGCACTGACAGATGCAGGAGCCCGCAGCGCTCTGCTCTGGGCCAGCTCTGTCACCGTGCTCTGCAGAGAGCCTTTGTGGGGAGCTCAGCCCAGAGCAGAGGTACAAAATTTTATTTCCAGTAAAAAAGAGGAAAAAAAGAAAAAAAGGGATTTTCAGTATCGCCTGGTCCCAGCGCAAACTCCTGAAGGAGCTGCTCTGCAAACTTCACGATCACAAAACACTGCTCAGACTCAAGGAAGGATGAACTTCGAGGAATTGCCTCGGCTTTCCCGGTTTTTAGCCACACTGCGTCCTTCCCAGCAGCCTCCCCACCCAGCTCGGATGGTAATAGCCAAGGTGGCTCAGATTTAACCTGTGCTGGATGTCCTAGCAGGGATTTGCATATTTAGAGGGCAGATAACAGCTTCACGATGATGATAATGAGTCATTACAGCATCCCGAGCTTTGTTTACACCCAGGGCAATCCTACACAAGGAAACAGGACTTCTCCAGAAGTGGGTTCGTATTAGCAGGAGATAACTCAAGCGCCACCCAACCCACTGCAACAGAAAGGTTCTGAGAACCCTGGGGCTTTCCAGAGACACCTGAATCACAGCACAGTGTTAGAATTACTAAAAAAAAAACCCAAAACAAGCAGCTTTCCTCGGGTAATGTGATTTAACAACTGTCCTTAGGCATGAAGCACCTATGCAGAGCATCAGTGCAGTTCTGCAAGGACAGGATTGGAGGTTTTTGTCTTATACAGGCACATAAAATAGCACCAGGCTAAGTTGGGTAACTCTGGACTAAAATCCAACTTTGCAACTAAAACCTGACCTTGATCCTAACTCTTACCTCAGCTGCCTCCTGCAAGAAAGATCAAACCTAACAACAAACAGGCAAATTGAACAGCACCAGGCTAAGTCTGATAATTCTGGATTAAATTCCAACTTCGCTGCTAAAATCTGACCCTAACTCTTACCTCAGATCCCTTCTGCTGAAATATCAAACTTCTCACCGACACTTTCCTTTAAGCCAACGCAGAAAACTTCTACTGCGGATCCTTTCCCTTTGAAACCCAAGACATCTTTGTTTTCACACTGACTCAACACAAAAATAAAGCTTGTTTCAATAAATCTTTACAGCCTCAAATTATTTACTACAGCTTTACTAGAAGTCAAGGCTCTGTGAGCTTACACACGGGTATCTTATGCCACTGGGTGGGTCAAGTGAGAGCTCCGGTTAAAAACCCCAAGCTTTCTTTTTATCTGCATTTATTCAAACAAGCTGAAGCATTCAAATTGCCAAGGAACACCAGGAGAGCCGGAGGGGAACTTCCTCTGCGGTCCATCATTCTTACGGAGCACCAACTGTCCAAAAGCCACAGACATTTCAAAACTGGAGGGCTCTGGCTGAGCTGGATTAGCCAACAAATCCCGATTATAGCTGGGAAGCGGCGACACACGGCTCGCAGAGCGGGTGGCAATGACTGAGGTTGCTGTGCAGACAGGGCTCAAGTGCTGCACCGCTGGTCCAGCCTCCCAAAAAACCCCCAAAAAACAGCCACAAAACCAACACCAGCAACCCAGGTGAGACACAGCTGGATTTACTCAATGCTGAGTCAAGCAGTTTATCCCGAGCACTCGAGGGGCAGGAATTTGGCAAAGGAGGGATAAGGCTGCACTCACTCCTAGAGACGATCCCCCGGGGAAGTTCTGCAAACATTGAAACGGCTTGGGGAAAAGTGGAAGATTCCCTGTGGATTGTTCACGTGCGTATCTGCAGAGAGAAGCTCTGGCTGCCCCTCGACCCCTGGAAGTTTCCAAGGCCACGCTGGACAGGGCTTGGAGCAAGCTGGGATGGTGGAAGGCATTCCTGCCCATGCAATGAGATGATTTTTAAGGTCCTTCCAACCCAAACCAACCCATGATTTTCCAGTGCTGCAGGACAGCCCATGGCACCGCCAGATCTCAAGAGTGACAGCATGGACATGAAAAAGCAGCAAAGCAAAGCTCTAAGTCAGAACACCAACTCTTTAAAGCAACCTTTTTCATGAAACTGGAGCGGGAAAAGCTCCAGGGGCACAAATCCTCGCCGAGGACGGATCCTCACGAGAGGTTCGGGGCCAGCACGGCCGGCAAAGCTGCTGTGCCACCTACAGACACAAAAACTCCCCCGCAGCAGCCCCGGTCCCTGTCACTTCACCGAGTGTCACCCGGCGCTGCCGCGGCCATGCCGGCGAAGGAAGCGCTTCCTCTGCACGGCAGCGGCGAGACACCGCAGAAAATAACTCTGAAAGTTCACCGTAAACCAGAAAGCGAATCCCCGAGAGAATATAAACCCCTCCTCCCCCCGCATTTCAAATAAACTCGTTGCTGGGGGTCTTGCACAGCGCGCGCAACTGCCCAAACTCTTTATATTAGACTTAAAAGTTTCACGTTTTTCTACTTTTTCTCCTCCTTTTTATTGCGGTTTTTGCACCAACACGAAGTCAGTCAACCGCATCCGCAAGCAGCAGAGCGGAGCTGAGCACCACACCGTGCCCTCCGCCCCACGCTGGGGGCAAACAAGTAAAAGTGGGCGATAAAACACCCCCAGAACAGCCAGACCCGAAGTTTCCATCGCTCCTTTTTCCCCCGGTCCTCCTGTCCCACCGCATCCCCGCTCCCTGGGCTGAACATCCCGCTCTGCCCGAGGAGCTCAGCTTTGGGGGTGTCACCACGTCCCGCTCATACCAACAGAATCAAAACCTTCAGCAGCGACGCAAAGCGAAGATTCCCCAGATTTTTCTCCCCCATTTCCAAGGAAAAGCAGGATACAACCCCTCCAGCCCACCTTCCCCCATCGCATCCCGCCGCGACCCCCGCGCCGATTCAACAGGCAAAGGCCAGGGTGGCAAAGCGGGGTGGGACGGGGCCAGCCCGGTCCCCCCGAGCCCCCCAAAGGCCGTGTCCCTCACCGCAGGGCTGGAGGTGGAACAGCCGCCGGGCTGCCATGGCCGCGCCGCTCATCCCGTCCGCACCATCGCCGCGCCTTCGCCTTCCCCGCGCCTGCCACCCACGGGGGAGGGGGTGGGGGCGATTTCTTTATTTATCCCCCCCCACCCCGCGCCGCCGCCGAAAATAAATAAANCCCCCCGCCCCCCCCAAAAAAAAAAAAAAAAAAATTTAAAAAAAAAAAAAAAAAAAAAAAAAGAGACAACTCAGCTTTCACCCCCCCCCCCCGCACACACCAATTAAAAAAAAATAATAAAATAAAAATCAAAAAAGCTGGAGAAAGTCCCGGGTGCGGAGCGCGGCTGGAAGGGGAAGGGACAGGCGGTGTCACACCCGGCCGGGTCCTAAAGCCCGCCCGCCGCCCCAGCGGGCACAGGGACACGCTGAAGTCAGTTCTTCCCCCACAGACCCCTCCTGGGGGAGTCTGTAGGGGAGTCTGTATGGGAATCTGTAGGGCTTTTTATATAATATATCCTGTTGGAAGGGACCTTAAAGATCGTCCTCTTCCAACCCCCTGCCATGGGCAGGGATTCCTTCCCCTATCCAGGGTTGCTCCAAGCCCCGTCCAACCTTTCCACGGATCCAGGGACAGCCACAGCTTCTCCGGGCAGCCTGTGCCAGGGCCCCAGCACCCCCTTTCTTATCATAAAAAACTCTTCCTAATACTAATTTCTATCTACATGGACATGTATCCTTTAGGATAAAACCATCCCCCCTTGTCCCAGCGCAACAGGCCCTGGACTGGGGCTCTTCCCTTCAATGAAAAATTAAATCGGTTTTCACTTTTCCAGGGGTGCAGGAAGCCCTAGCAGGGGAAGTGATGTTCATGAGTTCAAAGCAGGGGAAAAGCACAGCCCTGACAAATCTTGCCTTTCTCATCGGGCGTGCTCATGGACACCATGGGGTCCCACTCTCCAGACTGGATTACTCCACCACTTCAAAATTCCTCTGAAATAACCGGACGCAGGCACTTCGGAGTCCAACCAGCTGGGAGTCAAAATAAATCTCTGGGGCTCAGCACAGTGAGGGAGCTTGAGGTTCCTTATCAAACCGAGCAGCAACAACAAAGTTTGAAAAGCAGGTGCAGAGCGATGGCCCCAACCTGCAGCCTTTGCGTTAGGAAAAAACAGGCACATTCCTTAAGTTCTTATACCATAAAGATTGGACTGGGACTGGTTTGTTTCTCCATTTCCTGATCTTTCTTTCCTCCAGAAGGGTCTGAGCTGATCCAGCATCAGCAAGAAAACTGGGAATTATAGAATGGCTTGAGTTGTAAGGGTCCTTAAAAACCGTCCAGTGCCACCCCCTGCCATGGGCAGGGACACCTCCCACTGTCCCAGGGTGCTCCAAGCCCTGTCCAGCCTGGCCTTGCATACTTCCAGGGATCCAGGGGCAGCCACAAAATTTGGATATTTGGAAATGAGGGGTGAAGAAAGTTTAAAAGAATTTTACAGAACATCTTGGCTTTTGATTGCTACAGATCTCAGTGCAGAGGCAGCACATCCTGAGTGAATCTTCCCCGTGCTCTAAATCAACAAACCACATCCAAGGAAAAAAAATCCCAAACCACCCAGGAAAGTGTTTGACAGCATTTTAACTGAGGTGGGAAACTCCCTGCCAAAAGCTATTATTCCAATATTATTCTCATACTAAATCCAAAATACAGCACTTTATCAGCAGAAAGGAAAGAAAGGAAAGGAAAGGAAAGGAAAGGGAAAGGGAAAGGGAAAGGGAAAGGGAAAGGGAAAGGGAAAGGGAAAGGGAAAGGGAAAGGGAAAGGGAAAGGGAAAGGGAAAGGGAAAGGGAAAGGGAAAGGGAAAGGGAAAGGGGAAAATAACTCTATCCCAGCCAAAACAAGTACACCACCCAAAACCAGAAAAAAAGTGGGGGGATTTGGTTTTAATCCAGTTATGTTGGTTTGGAAGATGCATTTATTGTGGAAGTGAATCCTCGTTTGAATGGCTTAAGCTGTACATGTTGAATACCACATTTAATTTCTCGCACACATTCAGCACATGGCAGCTGCACCAGGTGAGTGGGAGCCCCGTGTCCCGTCTGTCACCTTGCCAGCTCCTCCTGGAAGAGGACAACCAGGAAAGTCAATGGAATACATGTGAGAGCATGCGGGGACAACTTCACAGGCCCAGGAAGTCTCTTCCAGGGGTTTTGAGATCCCTTCCAGTCCTACATTGTACGGGGCACTCGAGTTAATGGCAGGAAACTTGGCCCCATACCAACTCCCTTTTTCTACACCAAACCATATTTCCCCATTAGGATAAATTCTCATTACAGCAGTGGCTGTCCCCTGCTAGAAACTTTAGCCTCCCACCGGTACCATTTTCTGGAGGGTATCAGCTTATCTGACACGATTCCAGGCACCAGAGGGAACATCAGATACTCCTGCGTCTGGCGCTCTCTGCTCCATCCCAGCGTCTCCAGACCTGATCTCTGCGAACGTTCTCCTCTCTCACAGCCAAACACAGTCACCCAGAGGCAGCTGGAGCCAAGGAGCAGGAGTTCCACCCTTCCCCGAGCCCGTCAGCTTCCGAGGAGCCTCATCCCAACATTCCCCTCCAGCAGGTTCTTAACTTTATGCACAAAGCCAAGCTCCCTCCCCGGCAGAAGTTCATTTTCCTCTCTTACTGACTGACTGGTTGGCATTAAGCAGCTCTCTGTAGCCAGGCTGGTTTGTGGCTGGAAACCAGCGGGAAGTGGATTTTTGCTTCACAACCAGATCATACAGGACCTGCTTGCCTGGTCCAGCAGGATCAGCTGTGAATCCCAGCAGAAGATACTTGGGTTCCCTCCAAGCCAGGGACAGCTGCCAGGTGTATTTGCTTTTTAGCAGGATGCTTTTCCAAGATTCTGATTTTTTTTTTTTTTTTTTTTCTGGTGGCCTCACACTGGAGGCTGCAAGAGCCTGGACCCAGAAAGTAACACTAGGTGGACCCAAGCATTGCAGAGAAACCCTCATCCCATCCTCACGAAGCAGCGCTGGGATTCCCAAACTGTGACACAGCCAAGGCTTGAAACAAAAGCAAAGTCGCTCCGGGGATCCAAATTAAAAAAAATTAAGTACTGCCATACCTGCAGCCTGAGTTTTATCCTGTTTTAATCACAAACATCTTAAATCCCACCCCACCTCCTGCTGCTTTGACTGCGGCTCGAGGGCAGCCTGAGTTCACTCCCCAGCTCCTGTTGCACATCCTGTCTGTGCCCTCACCTGCAGGACACTGCGGTAAAAGGCACAGCAGAGGGAGCAGCGGCCTGCTGGGAGCTCCCAGGTAACTCCTGCCTCAGAATCCTTCTCATTTGGGGTGGGCTTTAAGTGTTTATCCCACCACTGTTCACTTCAATGCCCTCTGCCTCCACCCCTGGAGCTGAATCCCACGAGTGTAGCTCCAGAGATCCCATTCCAGGACTCACATATCAGGGACGCCCAGGCTGGTTTGAGGCACCAGGTTTGCTCTCACAAATCAAAGAAATTAAGTTTAGAGGCCAAGGGGATCAGTAACCTGCAATTCGAGCAGGCTTTGAGACTTTGAGGTGAGTTTAGCAGCTGCCACTTTCTTTTGGTGCCTTTTCAGCCCACAAAAGCACAAATAAATATTAGGCAGAACAGTCAAGTCCTCCTTTAGGAGTCAAACATTTCAGGGTTGCCCCTACCTGAGAAATTCGTCCAAATAAGAGAGAGAAAACCACAAAATTCACAAAACAGCTCCAGGAAAAGGCACAGCAGTCCCTGTGGGACGAGGGGAGTTTTGGAGCTGCACAAGGAGCAGACCCAGAAGCCTGAGATTCAAGGCACAGACAATATTCTGCTGCTCCTTGCCCATGCTCCCAACCAGAAGGTGAGAGTCACCTCCCACAGAAGAAGAAATTAGCTATATTTTATTGAAAGGTCCAGAAATACTCATTCCTTTGTCTCCCTTCTGTGCAAATCTTTTTCCCTAGCGAGGAAAGGAGCCAGGAAGGGCCAGAGCTGGTGCTCAACCAAGAGCTGCTGGGAAGGTCAGACTCCTTGAGCTGCAGATTGCACCCAGATGGTGATTTCCTCCTGGCAGCGGCGGGAGCTGGGGAAGGCAGCCAGGCTCCAGCAGGGTCTGCCAGGGCTGGAGGCAGAAACTCCCCGGCCCAAGCCATGCCAACATGCAGATCTCATTAGGCCAGGACCCCGCAGCCAACTTGTGCTGCCACCAGCGGGAACGGGGAGATGGGAACGGGGCTGGGAGCTCAGGCATCACCTCTGTGCTCACTGCACGGTCCTTGCCCTGGGCACAGCCCCTTCTCATGGCCCAAACAGGGTTCATTTGCTTGTGACAAAGATCTCCCGCCTCCAGGAGGTGTTTAAGGGGCCCCTGCAAGCACAAAAGAGGAGCAGCTCTCACCTGAGCATCGCCTTCCTGGAAAGGAGCCACAGGAGGGAACGGCAGCTTGGAGAAGGTCATGGAATCATGGAATGGTTTGGGTTGGAAAGGACCTTAAAGCCCATCCCAGTCCCAGCCCCTGCCATGGACAGGGACACCTTCCACTATCCCAGGGTGTTCCCAGCCCTGTCCAATCTGGCCTTGGACACTCCCAGGGATCCAGGGGCAGCCACAGCTGCTCTGGGCAACCTGTGCCAGGGCCTCCCCACCCTCACAGAGAACAATTCCTCCCCAATATCCCATCTATCCCTGCCCTCTGGCAGTGGGAAGCCATTCCCTGGGTCCTGTCCCTCCATGCCTTGGCCCCAGTCCCTCTCCAGCTCTCCTGGAGCCCCTTTAGGCCCTGCCAGGGGCTCTGAGCTCTCCCTGGAGCCTTCCCTTCTCCAGGGGAACATTCCCAGCTCTCCCAGCCTGGCTCCAGAGCAGAGGGGCTCCAGCCCTTGGAGCAGCTGCATGGTCTCCTCTGGATTCACTCCAGCAGCTCCAGGTCCTTCTGATATTGGGGGAGAGAGGAGCAATAACACAGGGACTTTGTTGCTCTTTCAGCTCCAGTCTTTCCTCAGGCTCCTGGCCAGAATCCATCCAAGGGCAAAATTTTGACCAGAGTCTGAAGCAGCAGTGATTGTGGTCAATTTTGGTCTAAAGGCAAAAGTTGTTTCCTAGGGAGTGTGGGATTGAAATCCATCTCCCAACCAGCAGCTGAAGCTCTACTCTGGCCCTTCGGTATCTGTGTGTCAGTGCAGTCTGAGATCTCTCCACGAAGCTTCTCAAAGCACATCCCCATTTCGTGGCTCATTAACACAGGACACGGGATTTTTGTGTCACACAGGGGCCTGGACCCTGCAGGAGAGCCCAGGCCCCATGTCCCTCCTGCCAGGGAACCAACCCACCCTTACAGAACACAGCAGACACTGGTGGAACACAGAAGATCCTGAGCTGGAAGGACCCACCAGGATCACTGATCCAGCTCCTGGCCCTGCACAGACACCCCAGCAATCCCACCCTGTGCATCCCTGGCAGCGCTGTCCAAACGCTCCTGGAGCTCTGGCAGCCTCGGGGCCGTGCCCATTCCCTGGGGAGCCTGGGCAGTGCCCAGCAGCCTCTGGGGGAAGAACCTTTCCCTGAGATCCACCCTAACCCTCCCCTGGCACAGCTCCAGCCTTTCCCTGGCTCCTGTCCCTGTCACAGAGCAGAGATCGGAGCTGCCCCTCCATCCAGCACAGTGGGGTTGCTGAGGCTCAGCCACGACTCTGAAGCCACTGGAGAAGAGGTGACATTCAGCAGAAGATGCTTTTCCACTGCTTTGGTTTCTTTGTGGCTAAAATCTTGGGAAAAGCCTCCCCTTGAATGATGTTCCAGCTCCACAAAGAGTCCTGGTGCCTAATGAGTCCATCTCGGGCAGAGATAAACACAATAGATTTGCACAGAGCCACGGCTGAATAGCTGACTTCAGCCTTCGTTTAGCCTCAGAGCATTAAGAGATTGTTGATTCCAGTAGAGAACACACTTGCCAGCCTTTTTTTTCCCTTCTTCTTCTTATTTTTTGTGCAAGAGCACAATTTAAAGGAAAAAACCCTCAGCCACTCCAGGCTCTGGCAACCCCAGCCCCTCTCAGGCAGTCAGCGGCGGCTTGATGTGAATATTTTCACTGCTGCTGGAGGCAACGGGCCGGTGATAAGGAATTCAGCGTGGTGTTTATTTATTTTCAGAACTCTAATGGGTTTAGTAATAAATTCTGCTCCTTGCCCAAGACTCAGCTGAACATGTTATGAAGCTCGAGGCACAGAGCAGCAGGTCCAGATGATGTCATGCAGCAGCGCAATGAAGAATTACACAACTGAAAGCAGCAGATAAAGAACAGGGACAATCAGCAGCTCCTCAGGATGCAACGAGGAATAACCCCCAGTCCCAGCTACGCACAGCCCCTTGACCGATTCATCCAGTTAAATCACACACATCCACGGGCATAAACATTTACCTGAAACCTTCATGACGAGGAAGAGGAGGGCACCAGGCAGCAGTGCAGGTTCACACCTGGCAAAAACACGTGGGAAGCAGCAGAGACGAAAACAAGCCTAAGGAAGAGCATTCTGCAGGCAAAAAGTAGATTTTAACTGACTCAGCAGCAGGTTCATGAGGACTTGCAGCACAGAGAAGTCAGGAGCGAGTGGAACAGCTTCCAGACAAGCTAAAACTCCCACTTTTAACACAAAAAGGGGTCGGATTCTGCGATGTGGTTGTGAGGATTCTTCACACTTGGGCATGGTGACTTTCATCTCACTGAGCACATACAATTGCTGGCAGCAAACTCATAAGAACAGGTGGGGGGGGAGGGGAAAAAAAAANAAAAAAAAAAAGCCCCTCAAGTTCCAGAAGCAGCTTCAAAGCCCAACAGGGTTTTCCTCGCTGCTGAAGCAGATTCAGAGCTCCTTGTGCTCGTTTAACTCAAGCTGAGCTGCAGGAAAAGCCTCTCGCTTCTCTCCTGGAAGTGCCACCCTTCCCCAGTGATGGCACAGAGGGGACACGAGTGGCAGGGATGCACAGGGCACCCCCATGAAGCCATTACAGCTTCACCCCTCGAGGTTCCGCGCAGCAGCCTGCGGTCAGAGTGGGATATTTGGTGAGAGGATGCAGCAGAAGAGGAATTTCAAGGAGTTATCGGCAAAGGGCTGAGTGTGGGAAATGCAGCAGCCCTGGTCAGGTCCTCTTGGAGAAGGAGGATTCACCGTGTCCGGCATGGATTCACCGAGAGCACGGAGTCCCCACAGACCCAGAGCCGTGGGTCTGAGAGCCCATCCCTTCAAAACAACAGCAACTTAAAGGAATATTTTTACTCTGAAACGAGTAAAACAACAACTGATAAAACCCAACAGCGAGACTGAGTGACCCTCCCTACTGCCATGTTAACCAAAACCAAGTTCTATTAATGGTAATAGCCCAGCACATGTTCTTAAAATTAATTTGGACCAGCAGCATTCCCGCCACCTGGAGAAGTGGATAAAGAAAGCCCTTGATGCCTTCAGGAAGTAGCTCAGTAATTATATTTTTGCATTAAATCTCTGTAATTATATTTTTGCATTAAATGCCACAGATCATTGATGCCAGCAGGGATTTAGTGACTCCCACTGAAGAGTGACAAAGGAAAGAGTCTGAAAGCTGAGGGTTTCTTCCTCCATTTCCCAAGGGAAGGATGAAGGAATAACCGGCTGGACAAGCCATTCCTGAGGCAGAGAATTTCCAGCTGAAAGGGTCCTCCAGTGATCATCCAATCCAGCTGAGAGATTAGATCTGCCTCCTGCAACCCTTTCGAGACAGGAAAGACTGTCCCAGAGAGATCTGGAGCTTCCTTTTCAGTCTTTACAAGGCAGAAGGGGAAACTTTTAGGCACTTGATACCCAAGTAAGAAACTTGAAATCACCTGCCAGCTTACAAAGAAAACCATTCCGTGAAAAAATTCCAAGTAGACCAGAAGTCTTTGCGGTGTTTTACTGATTTGAGGCGGGGGAACAGGAAAGGACCAGTACAAGGTAACTTTGACTCACAGGCAGGGAAGTTTTCCACCATTAAACGAGTTAAAGTCCAGCTTGGTCATCGTCTCCTAGGAGATGATTCTTCCTGCACAAACCAGAAAACCCCAGAGGTTGCCATGTGAAAAACAAGGGGGGTTTGGTGAGTTTTACTCTTTTTTTAGTGGAGGAGAGTTGGAATAAAAACAAGCGGTTCTTATCTGTGAATTCAGTGTTTCTCTATCAATTCTGTGCCAGAATATCAAATTATTTCCTTGCCATCGGGAAAATCCCTACGTGCAAAGGGATCCAAGACTCCATCACTTAATTTTTATTTCTTTTTTCAGACAGCCCATCCATACTCCCCTGTCCTCATTCTCCACTGAGGCAGCAGAATTACATGAAATATCTTTCAATCCTGTTGTTGGCTCTTACCCCAATGAGCAGAAACAACTTCTACACACCAAAGCGGCCAAACCCAACCGTTATTTGCCACTTTGAGAGCTGCGGTTCAGGGCTGCCCACCATGACAGGCTGCAGATCCCATTTCTGCAGAATTCAGCTGGGATTTACAACCCCCGCTCCCTGTCCTTCTCTTCCAGGCTGTGTTTTGGGGTGTCCTGGCTGGAGAGGATGAGCAGACTTCAAAGAGCCACCCACGGAAGCGCTGGCACCTTCTCACCCGTTCAGATGGTTCCTCTCACAGACAGACTGGCTCCCGGCTGGAAATCCTAAGAAAATGGGCTGAAATGACTGAAATTAAAGCAGAGAGTAACTTGAGAGTCATTTCCTTCTCTGGGGAGCTCCCATGTGCTTTTTCACCAGCCTGGAGTCCCAGGATGTGGAGAGAGATTACACCCAAGGACAGAATAAAGCACGTCAGGAGCACAATTCCTTTATCACAACTTTATGTCCTTCCTTTTTTTTTGGGATGGGCCACACCTCCAAGAGCCCAACCAGTTTGAAATATCCCCAAGGATGGGCTCGTGGAAGGAGTCTTGATATAATTTCTGAGCTTTCAGCACCAGAACCACCAAAACGAGGGTTTTTCTGAGAAAGGGGATGAAAGCAGAGTGTTCTCTTGCCCTGGTTTAACACCCGCCACAGGGCAGCCTCTGGATGAAACCAAACATTCCTGGTAGTCCAAGGTCTTTGCTTCCCCTCCCCATGAAGAAAAATATGAGAAAAATATGAGAAAAAGAATGCATTTCCAACCCTCTGCAGCGTCTGAGAAACCCCAGCAGACCGATACGAAGAGAGGCAGCAAGATTCAGCTCAGTCTGGCCTGCAATTCCTGTTCCCACAGGAGGACGTGTTTACACCCTGATAAGCTGGGCAGCAGCTCGATTTCGGAAATGTTTTAGCTCCAGAGCAAGGAACAGCTCCTCTCTTCGCAGCGTTTGCTTCCCCCGAGACAGCACCAAGCTGGGATCATTTTGCCTCTGAGCGCTGAAGCCTGCTGGGAGCCAGAGAAGCGGCCAAAATTGGGGTCAGAGTTGATGTTATTCCACCAATTAACGCCTGATGCTGCTCAGAGGAGGATCCTGAAGTGGTCGAGTTCGCTGTATCTCCACAGATTCTAAGCTTTGGGGAGGAGAGGTCAAACGAAGCCTTTTCCAGAGCAACCAAAGGCTGACTTTGACCCCCTGCCAGGGACATGGATCCACCACAGACACCTCTCCAAAAACTCCCACAGATGGGAATCCCAGAATGGTTTGGGTTGGGAGGGATGGTAAAGCTCATCTCATCCCATCCCCTGCCATGGGCAGGGACCCCTCCCGCTGTCCCAGGCTGCTCGAAGCCCCGTCCAACCTGCTCTGGAGCTCTTGATTTTTTTTTTTTCTTTATACGCAAGCATGCCCTCATTAAGCCGCTACAACATTCTTCCCTAAAAACACAACATTTAGGTGAGAAGCTGCATTCCCTGCTTCACCTCCTTGGCCATGCAGATCCCCTCAGGCTGGATGAAAACTCCTCCTCTCCCAGCTCGTGGGTGACACGGACTCCATCCCTTCAGCTCCTTCCCTGCCCATCAGGCTGAGGCTGAGCTGCTCAGAAACAGGGGAGCACACGGAGCAAATCGGGGAGGCTGCTGCCCTGGCACGGTTGTTCTGAGCCTGGAGACACAGAGCAGACACTCTCAAAGCATTTTAACATTGGGTTTGCATGCCATGACAGGCATTTATTGGCCACAGCAGTTCATTGCCAGCCATCTTCCGGCTCCAGGGCTCCCCTCCAGCTCAGCCAGGCTGAGCTTCACCTGAACTCTCATGGCCAGAATGCTTTTTCCGTTCTGAAAAGATGCTACAAACACCACTAAGTACCAAAAGGTGGCTGTGATCGTGTTGGGTGAGTGATAGAAATCTCCCCAGGGCTGCTCTCACCTCCTTGGGATCCAGGCTTTCAGTGGCCAACAGATTGGGATGGGGATATTCCATCCTGGTCCTCATTGATAAATCAAGTCTGTGGGGTAGTTTTAGCAGGAAACCCTCACTGAGGGTTTGAGCTGAGCTTGTGACCCAGCTTGGGGTGGATTTTTTCCATAAGCAGCTCTCCCCAGACACCACATCACATCCCTGGCTTCTTTTCCCCGGCAGCAGAAAGGAGAAGGGAATTCTGTCCTATCAGGGACAGGCTGGTTCTGTCCCGGTAGCAAAACCAATTCAGGCACAGCCTGAGAGAGTTCCAGAGGTGTTTGGACAAGGCTCTGAGGCACAGGGTGGCATTCTTGGGGTTGCGCTGCGCAGGGCCAGGAGTTGGACTTTGATGATCCTTGTGGGCCCCTTCCAACTCGGAATATTCTGCAATTCAGTGATTTAAATTCTACCCCAAGCGAGGTGAGATCTTACAGCTCTGGAGAAATCCAGAGTCTTCTCCCTTCTTGCCCAAGGTACATCCTCCAGCTCAGGAAGGTCTGGCCCAATTTGTGGTTGATTTCAGCCCATATCCAGCTCATCCCTGCCCGGGTCTGGTGTGGGCTGGGACACCAGACTGCATCCAGCCTCACTCATTGAAGAGCTGAAATCACAGAGTGGCAGCGTCCCCATCCCACAAAACACCCTCAAGTGCTGACAGCACCATCCTGGCTGCAATCAAGGCCATCTTCTGCCTCCCTGGAAGACTAAAAGCTTCACCTGGCACATTTCCTCTGTGAGAAGGGCCGTGACCACCAACAAGAAATAGAAAATAGGAGGGAAGGGTTGAGCAAGGCCTGTGAAAACCATGAGGAGCAGCTCAGCAAGGGCAGGATGCAGACAGCTGAAGGCTCAGCCCCTCTCCTTGCAACATCCACCCGGGGTGAGTGTTTGTGGCCACAGTTCCCAAACAAACATCCCACTAAGGTTTTGGTTCCGCAGAGAAAGCAGAGGCCTGGAGCACTGGTGCTGGCAGCCTTTGCACTCAGTGGGAGTCACTGGTGATGGGCATGGAGGAGCAAAAGGGCATCTCGAGAGCTTCAGAACAGCTCCTTCCACTGATCCATAAATCCTGCCCAGAGCCCTGGGTTGGACAGCAAATTCCAACCAATATCCAGTGAAGAGCTTCAGCAGCTTCCCAGCCTGTGGAGGGGCTGCTCAGAGTGTCCTCCAAGTCTGCATTCCGAGGATCTGGAGAGTTAAAGGTCTCTGCAGCTCCTGTGCCCTTCGCAGAAGGACTCACTCAACCTCTGGGGACATTTCAGCATCTCCAAAAATCCTGCAGCAGGGACACCTGCACCTCTGCACTGTGTCACAACAGCAGTTACCTTTTGGTAGATTTTTAAACAAAAAATCTCCGTAATAGTTCTTCTTTCCCACCTTTGTCCGCACTCTTCAGTCTCCTCCCTTGTGACCCTCTGCAGGTTGGAGATTTTTATTATTTTCCTTTTACAGAAGCCACGATTTGTCTGGGTGAGCCAGAAACTCCTCCCTGCACTCCCGGTAGTGGAGAGGACCCTAAATCGAAGGGAGATCGGATCACACGGAGCCCCTTCAGATCTCCCACAGCACAAACAGGATCAGCTGTGGCCTGGAGCAACACAACCTTCACTGGCTGTTTCAGGGAGGTTAAACAAATTTGGCTCAATAACACAAGTTTATGTCCCACTCCTGCCTGTAAATCGCAACACTGGAGCACAGTTTCAAGAAGACAGGGTTGATTAGCACCGCAAAACTCAACAGAGGTTAAATAATTACCCAGTCATTATCCCAACAGAACGCTCGCGGCTAACACACACACACAAAAAAATTCCCAAAGTTTGGTGTTTGATGAAGCAACAGCACCTCTGCTCCAAAGAGGGGTGATTTGCAGGGATTTCAACCATCTGGAAGAGTTTGTTTTTTTTTTTTTTTTGGGGAGGCACGAAGCACAGCAGCCCAGAAGAGCAGAGCAGGGAGCTCTGGGGGAAGCAGCTGAAGTGCTTTGAAGCAGGTAAAGGCTTCCCTGTCAGAGGGAGAGATACACAGGCATGATTCCAATCAATCAATCAATCCCTGAGAACAGGCTGATGGGGGGGTAGGATCAGCTCAGGGGAAGCACAAATCCACTCCAGCCTGTACAATTCCCAGACTTTTCAGGCAGGATTTCCATATGCCCTGAGCAGGGCCCTCAGGGTGGCATTTCCCTTCCCAGTGTGAGATGGGAGTCCTGGGAAGGGGATGGGGACACAGCTGGGATGAGCAGGCAGCCCCCAAGATCCAAGAGACCCCAAGGCCGCCAGAACCTCGCCCTGAACAACCTGGAATGGGGTTTGTTGGCACAGGAAAAGGGGAAAGCAAACCTTCTCTACCTGCATCCCTCGGAGCTGGAAGCTCTCCATAAGTTCAACAATTTTTGGGTGGTTTCCAAGTACTTTTCATCAACAGCTCCTGGCCAGTCCAAACCTCTGAGGTCTGGGGATCCCAAGCATGGCCAGCTTGGACTGCTGCCTGTGTAGAGTATGAAGGGTGCTGCAGGAGCAGCGAGCCCTGGCACGGCCAAGAGCGTCCCCAAATCCCTCTTCCTCCTCCTTCAGCCACCCTGGAACAACCAAGAGTGTCCCCAAATCCCTCCACCTTCTCCTTCAGCCCCCCTGGAGCTCTGCAGGCCACAGGGACCTCAGTCCCACCCCACAGCCCCTGTCTGACCCACAGGGCACCCGCCACTGTGGTCAAATAGAAAACGAGATGGATCCTCGTCACGCCGATCGTGACTTTCAAGGCACCACCAGCCAGCCCACACTGGGACAAGCCCTGCATCTGCTGCACAGCACCTCCCATCCCAGAGGGGAAGGAGGAAAGGACAAGCTGAGCAGATTTCCTATGGCTGTCCTCGCCTCCAGCCTCACCATCCAAAATCAGTGCTCGTTACCAGCCCTGCCATCACCAGCTCTCCTGAGAGAGACTCCACCAGCTTATCCTAATCCAGAAGGGATTTTTTCCCTCTCCACCACAGCAGCCTGAGGCTGGATGAGGCTGCAAGAGATGCACAGGGCTGTGGGGCACAGATGCTCCAAATATATCCAGGAAAAAGCCACATCCCTGTGCAGGAAGGAGCTCTGAGGGGAGCTCAGCAGCTTCCTGGCCATGGCAGCTGTTGGTGCTGGCAGCCCTGGCTGGGGCCACCCCTGCATTTCATCCCAGCCTGGGGCAATTCCCACATCCCTGGACAGCCCCAGGGCCGTGCATGGGCAGCGGGAACAAAGCCCCAAGAGCAGATGGGAGCATCCAAAAGCAGCTCATCCTGTCAGCATCTCCTGAGGAGACGCCCCAGGGCCTCCCGCAGCTCCCGAGCCTCGAAGGAAACAGGTGGAGGAAATTAAGACGAAGATAAAGCCAAGTTTTGGAGGGGAATAGAACAAGGAGCCAAATTTCTTTCTCTGCACCCCCAGCAATGCATCTGGATGAAAGATCGGGATGACCTTTCCTCCTCCCCATACCCTGTGGCTTATTCCATGCTTGGATCAGCCCAACACCCCCAATCCTATTCCTTTCTTGCCCACACTCAGGCTATTGCTTGGACAGGGCCTATCCCTACCAGGAGCATCAGGGAAGAAACCTACAGCACATTCCCATTAATCTTCCTGGCTCATGGGGGATGGAGGAGAAAGAAGAATAAGAAAAATAAGAAGTTAAGAGCTGTGCACAAGAAATGCTGTCATTGATCGCAAAGCAAGTTTGTCTATAAGGCAGAGCCCAATTAGGGGTGGCAGTTTGGGGTGTCAGTATTCCCAACACAAACGTGTTCTGCTCACCTGTGATTCCTGGAAACAATCAAGGAGCTGGCGGGGGAGCAGATCCTCAGAGCCTGCTCTCGAGGCTTTGAGCTCAGGTGAGCACCAGGCACAAAGTAAATGCATTGGCTGCTTTCAAACATGGATGGTACAGAATCATGGAATGGCTTGGGCAGGAAGGGACCTTAGGGGTCATCCAGGGACACCTTCCACTATCCCAGGTGGATCCAAGCCCCATCCAGCCTGGCCTTGGACACTTCCAGGGATCCAGGGGCAGCCACAGCTTCTCTGGGCACCCTGTGCCAGGGGCTCCTCACCCTCACAGGGAACAATTCCTTCCCAATATCCCACCTAACCCTGCCCTCTGGCAGAATTTCTATCCATAATAGACTTTAAGGTGCCCAGCAAAAGCAGTTTGAGCCATCTTTCCCCAAGTGTTTTGTAGATCCAAAGAAATCTAAGCAGGTGTAGGCAGAAAAAAAGGCCCCTGCAGCCCCTCTGCAGCTAATTTATCTTCAGTTAAAAATCACTCTCCAGATTTCCCCCAATTTTAGCCCAAAATCCCAGCACTGAGGTGGCCTTGGACGAGGTGTTTGGGCTTGTGGTGGGGCTGACCCTGACTGGGTGCCAAAGCAGATCTGTCACTGCCCTCCCCAGCCGGACAAGGCAGAGAAAACACAGCAGGAGGCTCAAGGTCGAGACCAGGGCAAGCAGAGATCCCTCCATGGTTAAACCCAGGCTAAACCAGACTCAGTTCAAGGTAGTTCATTGTATTTACTGCCAATCAAATCAGAGCAGGGCAATGAGAATGAACCCAAATCCTAAAAACACCTTCCCTGCTCCTCTCCTTTCTTCCTGGGTCCAGCTTGGAGCCAGCTGGCCTTGGCTCCACGGGACATGGGGAAAACATTTCATATTCCCCTGCCCACTCCATCCTGGCACACAAATCCAAGGTCACCTGAGGAGGTAGCTGCACTTCAGTGCAGTTTGCAGCAAGGCCAAATCATCAAATTCAAGCATCTTTGAATTTGTCAGAATGGAATTTGCTGCATCAAAGAGAGCCCCAGGGTGGGATGAGAGCTTCTGCTCAGGGAGAGGCACTCTGTGAAACCACCGAGAAAGGCACCACTGAGCAAATTGGGGTTTCTGGGGCACTGAAGGCACTGGTTCTGCTGAGCCAGGCCGGGTTTGTGCCACAAACTCCACTCTTCCACACAAAAAGGGAGCCCCAGGAGGGGCAAGGCCTCCTTGTGGGAAGCCATTTCAGAAGAAAGGGAGCCCCAGCAGGACACAGAGCACAGCACGGCCGGCTTTGTCCTGCGCCGTGGGGCTCCTGTGCCGCACATCTGGGGTGGAGAGTTCTGCTTTTCCTCCTGACAGAGCTTTCAGGGGAGCAGACATTTCCCAGCGTGAGCACCTCCGAGTGCCAGGGGCATTCCTGGAGGCAGAGCGTTTGTACAGCCACGAGAGGAGGAAACTCGACCACCACACAACCCCCAGGCCAACAAAACCACATCCAGGACAAACAGGGAATCATTTGTCTTGGAAAAGACCTCCCAGACCATCAAATGCAACCTTTGACCGTATGGTTCAGATGGTTTTTGGCCTATCCTTCCCTTTGGCCTTGCCCTGACATCTTTTGTTTCACAGCAGAGCCTCCTCTGAGGTGACATCCACACGATTTAAGGCCTCCCAACCTCCCCGAGCTCACACATCATTATCACAACCCCTCCTCGTGCCAGTGCTACGCCACCTCAGCCTCTCAGGGCCACTCGCCCACCGAACCCCCAGCCAGGACTGCTGGGCTAAAAGCCCTCTGAAGTGGTCCTGAACTCCTGCCTGGCTGGACTGTGGATGGAGAAATCAGTTTGTTTTCGCACACCCCAGTTAAAACTCTGTCAAATGTGAAACTGGACTTTTAGCCAGAGAAGGAGTTGCCTGAGCCCAAGTTTAAAACTCTCTATAGAGAGTTTTCTCTATAAATTGCCGAGATGTGTCACAAGGGAGAGAGCCCACAGGGATTAAAACACTCAGCGCCTCAGAAAAAGATAAATTTGTTCTCCAGTTGTAACATAGGATGTTATCCCAGGGGTTAATTTTAGATTTTTAATAGGCAGAAATTACTCACATGGGAGCCTTCTCAGAGGGGGCTGCAGACACAGACCTGTCTTGCAATCCAGCAGGGCTTTTGCAGTGCTTTAAACTTAAGGAGCTTCCATTTCAAAGAGTTGTTTTGCATTTCAGCTCCAAGTTCATTTGGTTGGAAAGAAGCACCAGGGCCGAAGAGGACGGAAGGAATGCTTAGGCCAGAACATCCAGGGACATGAATTGACTGAAAAACCCTCCAAGGTCAGAGTCCAGCCATTCCCCCAGCACTGCCCAGGCCACCACTGACCACGTTCCCAAGTGCCACATCCACAGGGCTTTACCTCCAGGGATGGGGACTCCACCACTGCCCTGGGCAGCTGTGCCAGCGTTGGATCGCTCTTTCAGAGAAAAAAAATTCCCTGATATCCAATCTAAACCTCCCCTGGCACAGCTTGAGGCCATTTTCTCTCATCCTGTCCCTTGTTTCCTGGGATCAGAGCCTGACCCCAACCTGGCTGCCCCCTCCTGTCAGAAATCCATCAGTATTATCCAAGAGGAAAGCCCCAAATGTCAAATGGGACCTTCCCTCAGTGTGACTGGAGTGGATCAGGCAGGTTTTGGTCAGCAGATTCTTGCTGCAAAGGCTCAGCTCCCCCCAGGGAGTTTCAGACACCTGGGAGAGGTTATTTTGAGGGCTATGAAATAGAAATATGACCTTGCCCTGAGGGGATCCTTCAGGAAAATCTCATTTTAAGTGCTCAGATGACACCAGTGGGGCTGTATCAAGGTAATGCCTGGGAACACAAGCAGGTATTAAATTGTTGTGGTCATTAGTGGTCATTTAACACGAGCCTTACTAACACCACTGCTCCCTAATAATTGAACCTCAGGAGCAGATTCAATTCCTGATTTTGGAAGCATTACCTCAGAAAGGAGTGACCAGAGCAACGATTTTACCTTCACACTTCTAAACCCACCTTTATGGAAAGCTTGGAGAGACAGCCAGGGAGCCACAGAGCTCGTTTTAGGCAGACAGAAGAGCTGGTGGACATCAATATTTTCATTTTAAAGGTAACCATGGACCTGCATCTGAGTGCTCCAGGTCACCCACAATCTGTGCAGGAGTCAACAAGATATCAGAGGCATCAAACATGTTTTTTCCTGCCATCAGCAGTGAAAGTAGACTTGTAAAGAGTTCAGTCTATCACGCAGAACTATTTCTTTTCTAAGAGGTTTTCAGGCAAAACAGGGTGGGTGTTAACTTTTTTTAATCCCCTGCTCTGCTTTTGCTAACACTTGGATGGAGAAGACTGTTTATATTTATTCACAGTACGACAGCATACACACACCAAAAAAA
>VZRN01003270.1:0-25336 GCA_013397935.1 Dasyornis broadbenti
GCCGGGCTCAAACCTTGACAGGGCAGTACCAGGTGAGATTGTGCTCAGCCACTAAAACACTCCTCACGGCATGTGAGTCCTGCAGTAGAGAGCAAAAGCCGGCACTATTCTGGCTGGTGTACGTTTCCAGTGGTGAGCAGGCAGATGACAGAAGTTGTGGCAAGCACTTTGAACACAGCAAAGTCAACTGGAGATTCCTCTGGTGACTCTGGTAAGATCAGTGATGTGAGAACAAGGGGCTGCTGTGGTGGGAGAAGTAGTCTGACAGCAGTTTATCCCTGGTAATATTTTTTGCTGGCTAAGGAAATAGCAAGCAGATTTTATTAAATTTGTGTGAAATTATTTGGCATTTTCTAATAAGGCAAACTTCACTGACACAGCTCATAATAATTTGAACTGAAATAACTCTAGCAGAAGGTAAGACAGGGACCTTCTAAACTTTCCCACACCGACATAGCAAAAATGCTAGGGAAGGACTTAGCATAATTTTGAGTTGCACTACGGAAACAACTGTTACCTTGCCAGGAACAAAGAAAACATCAGACTCTCCTTGTGATGTCTCCTGAGGGAGATGCCCAACACAGAAATGAAGGTAAGGCTGCAGTTTCCTGTCAAGAATTCAGGTGCTGATAATTAGGAGATACTTGAGTTATGAACTTAAGAGCCAAGAATCAGGGTTTCAAAAAGGAAACAAAACCTCAAAAAGTCCAGCTGCCCAGCTGGGTGGTGGAAAAGATCTGGTGTTCAGTGCTCCTGACTTCATAAACAGTAGTGAGATGATCTTCATCAGTAATAACTAAAAGCTTCAGACTAACACCTTGCATAGCATGAAGTCTCCTTCCCATAAATAAAAATATAACCTATTGAAAACCATAGAGAACAATGTTTTGGCTCTAAACAAATGTCGTACCTAACACTTCAGTCCAATAAATCTATTTCAGTTAGGTTTCAAATCTGTAAACCACACTAGGCCATAAGTTATATTTATACAGTGTTCATGAAATTCAGCAGACTCATGCCAAGAGGCCTTTCAAAGAGAGAAATATTGGCTTAAATCCATCTTTATGCTGTGAGAGTAGTGTTTTTGAAAAAAAATGCAAGTCTTTTAATTCATTGCATTTATGATAGTGATTTGAATTTTAGAATGATTTAACTGCACTGAAATAATTCTTTGAAACTACTTATTGAAGAAGAAATTTATTTTGATAGCGTGGGCCACAATATTGCTTGAGAATGATAAACTGATAGTAGGATTAAAAAGATATATCCATTGCTGTCAGACTAAAGAATACTGAATATACAGATACTTCTCAAACATTTCTGTGAACAACATAGATATAATTAACTGAACAAGCCACTATCACTTACAGACAACTGATGTACAAAAAGTCTTTGGTCTTAACATACAAAAATAAATGTTAAGAAGGGCCCACAAAAACTTATCTGAAAAGTCTGTGTGTCTCTGTCTAGGACTGCAGTCCTTGGAATCCACCTCAATATTTGCAGCACCAAAGTAGCCAGTAACACCTTTTTCAAGGCTCCTTATTGTGCATATCTGTGTGCACGTGTGTGATCTTGTACATGCCGTATCCAGCTACATGGCAAAGATCCACTTTGCCTGATAAAGGGTCTCTATTTCACACCCTGCTGCCAATATTGCATAATAAAATATCCATTGGATAAAATATGTACCTAGTCTGTGGAATAAAAACTTCCATTTCCATAGGAAAACTACGCTACATGCTGATAACTCACTAAATTTCCCTTCCACTGGCAAGTATAATGGCATCATTTTCACTCCCACATTTACCACACTTTAAAAGAATGGTCTTGGCCTTTCCTATTGTTTGCAAGGAATGTAACTCCAGGAGACAGATCTGAGCAGTTCTTGCCAAAGGCATGCAAACAGGCACTTGTAGCCTGCCCAAGATAATGAAGGGATATGACATAAATCCCTTAAACAGAAGTTTCCTACCAGAAGCAGAGGGCTGTATGCTGATTCTTTGGAATGCCACTTAACAGCAGCAATCTCTAACTGTGCAGACATGCATACACATAAACATTGCAGTCATTAAATGCTTCAGCAGGGACAGAGAAAGCACTCTCCAAGTACCTAAAAAGGATGCTGACAGAGCCTTTGTGTCTCCATCAATCTTAAAGGGCTTTACCTCAGGAGGGATAATTCAGCCACATAGCATGTTTAAAAATTATCATACTCACCCCTGGAGAGGTTATTTCCTATAATAAGGAATACCTTACATTTTCATCCCGGTTAATGTCCCCCTTGCCCCCCCAATATATTATTTATTAATGCATTCTGCAGATATGAGCCAAAGAATCTCTACCGACTTACTTGCTGGGCTTGCTTTGTTTCGAGAAGCAATTCTGCTGAATTGCAATACAATAAATACTGTTCAATCATTCACAGCTGCCTTGGCTTTTCACAGCAGGCAAGAGCGAATAGATGAAATCATCAGCTATGGGACCACACACAAGAAAGTAATCTTATAGTTCTGTTCTAGATTTCAATGACATTTTTTTCCGAATTATTTTACATGGTACTGATTAGAATACATTGTGAAAAGAAATAACAGTGCAATACAAAAAACTGGTTATTCCAGTAACCATTTGCATTCATTGGTCCAGTAAGTCCATGTTCCACACCAATAATTAAAAGTCTGTCATGGTGTTTTCAACACTTTGAGTTGTAAACAAATGAATAATTAGCTTCAATAATTTTTCTGGTAGCCCTTTCCCCATTTTACTGCTTGCTATTTAGCTAAAATCTGACTTTTCTGTAACAATGAAGTCTGTGCTTTTAACAAAACTTTGTGATGCAAAAGGAACACTGTGGAAGCTACTAAGCGGCAGCAGATCACAGTCTTGTTATAAAGACAACAGGAAATACTTAGTCAGCTCAGGCTTATAACATTTTATTTTGCTTGCCATTCACTTTGGTTCATCCTTTTCATCTGTAATAGACGACTCTAAAAACAAGTACTTTGTGCCACTGATGCAAGACCAGCAACAGAGAACAAAAAGAAACAAGAAAATGATAGTTATATAGTACTGTCAAACATATTTTCTGGATATCACTCTCTTGAAAGAGTCTTCCTGATTCTTCCTGCACAACACAGACACAAAGCCTGTTAAAGGAACTGGCTGTGCAAATTCCTACAAAACCTAATAGTGTGGACATTGTGAGATGAACCCTATGAAGTATATACAAATAAATCCAAATCCATGAGAAAGTCACCTGCTTTAGCTCACAACTCTTACATGGAATCTTTAAAAGAAATGTACTGAAGTTCATTAATGGATTGATATGATTTATATAAAGATGATAAATACCTGAAAGTTTATAACTTCGAAGTCTATGTTTTCAATTTTGTATTCTCCCCATGAACTCAAAAGCTCAGACCCTTAGGGTGCGAATGAGTACAATGAAAAGATAATCTATGGTAAAGTTTCTCATAACTCCAAGAAGAGTATATCCCTCTTTTCAGAGTACAAAACAGTGCTACTATAAGTAATAAGCAGATATTCAATTTCAGCTAGAGAGATTTAATGTCTCTAATACAAAAATGTCACTGTGGTGAATTGCAGACAGTTCTCTGCCCATCTCTCTGTTTTGGTTTTTTTTTTCCCCCAATTTCAGCTTGTTTCACAGTATACATTTCATCTACAGCAAACCTGATTACCTCGTCCTTAAAATCATCCTGGTCTGTGGAAGAAGGCATCTTATGTTCCTACTCCATACAGGAGTAAACAGACATCGATTTAACAGACAGCTTCTTAAGCTGACTGACAGATTTTTGATCTCATTTCAAAAGATATGCTCTTCATAAACAAAAATCTGTTAGTAAAGTCAAGAGCAAAACAAACAATATCATAGTAACTGAAGACAGAAAGCACACAAAAGCTCCCAAAGCCATAATCACTTGAAGCTAGTTGTCATTCTTATGTAAGCAATCCTTAAAACAGAATTGAACCAAGAAAATATAGTTAACTCACAAACTGTACCAGTGGGTGGTAGGTGGGCATGGCGACAAAAGTGGCATGTTAGGTGACTCATACTGTGAATTCAGGTGTGCAGTGTTATTGGAAAACATCAGAATTAGTCACATAGCACAATAAATCGTACTGAAGAAGACTGCTGGCTTTACTTCTGCCACTACCTGCATGTCTTGGACTTGCTTCCAAGTGTTCTCTGTTTTTCAAAGCAGAATTTGTTTCAAGTATTGGCACTGAAGTAGAAACTGGTTGCTAAAATTCAGTTCAAAATTGCAGCTTTTACCCAAAATTATTCCCCCCTTCAAAAAAAACCCCAAACCCTTAAAAATGTTTCGAATTAAAGTGAACCTCTAAACTGAATTTCAAATGCCATCACCTCTTGAAAGTGCCACCAAGACTCTGGAATTAACTTTTCCCATATGTATCATGTAGCTAGATTAACTGCAGCAAACATTGAATGGCTGCATTTTGAATTTTGCTCATTTTGCTGGTAAGCATTACAAGTTTAATCTCAATTTTTAATACAGCTCACTTTCCTCTAATGTATATTACAGCACAAATCAAACTGAGAACTCAGTTCAAAGTAGTCTAGCAAGTTTTACAAAAGTCTCACCCATAAAAGTCTCCTAGAGACAGACTTGCTCACGGAAGGAATGATGCATGCAGTGCTGTGTGAAATATAGGATTTTTTTCTAATCAGTTCTCTCCCCATGGTGTTTTCTGTTTGGTGGTCTTTTTTGTTTGTTTGTTTGTTTGTTTTGGTTTGGTTTTTGTTTGGTATTATCTTTCGCTTGGAAGTTGTGGTTGCTTGAGGACAAAACTGGAGACTCACAGACTTCTGTCAGCTCTGCCCCAGCTAGTCCTACCATTTATAAAGGTTCTTCAACTTCTTGTAACAATTTCTTGTTAAAGAGTAAAGATTCTTCTCTGTTGTTGCAGAGAACTCAAGGTTCCTGCCTCTGCTTTTGCAACTTTGCAAAAATACAGAGACTTAATGACAGTGCAATAGAAAGGGGGAAACAATTTTTATTCTCATAGAACATAAAGAAAATGCTTACTTGTTCTGATTTGTGGTCAAATTAGACTATGAAATTGCCATTACTGTTTCTGTAGCACACTTGCTTTTAGCTCTTTCTGATCATTTCAGCCTGAAGGAGAGGTTCAAACACAGGCAAGGAGTCCCTCAGTACTCCAGTAAGCTGGATTTATCATTCAGAACTTCAACACCACCGGATGAAAATGAAGAGACATCTTGTAAAGCCTCATCTATCAGAAAAGAAGTGAGCTATACCTCTGGCTGGGAAGACATTATAACAGTGCAGGAAATTTTTCTTTGGTGTTATTTTGAAATACTGTATTTTCCTTAAGATTTAATGTTTCACACGCATATTCTCCCAGATGAATTCTTTCTGTAACGGGTTGGTAAATCCACAGAGGCTAAAGTTGAAAATCATCTTCATAACAGATATTGGCCTGGAATAGAAGAGTGTGCTCACATGGAGAAAATATTGAGATTCAGCATCTAATACCTGCAAGTCCTTCTATAGTTCAATGGTTCATAACAGAAGTGATGAAAGGGCTATTCAAATGGAAGGCTTTATCACTCATAGGTACATTATGGTAGTGTGAGGGGAAAGTGAAGCACTGGGAAGAGTGAACTCCTAGCACACAAACATATGAGGAGTTGTTCACTGGTCACCAACAGAGTCGAGCTAGAAATCCCTTCCAGAATCTGGCAAAGTTTCAAGCATGTGGAGATTGTTTAAAGAAGTCATGGCCAGCCTTAGATGTCTGCACTGAGGAGAGTGACAAGTCTTCAAGTACATAAAAAGCTGTTTGTAAAGGAAAATACCATCTCAAATTCATGGTAGACAAGAGAAAACAAAATGGGCCTAACCACCTGCAGCAAGGTTGATTAACACTAGACTGTAGCAAAAACTTTTTCACTGTAGGACACTTAAAACATTGGAATAGATAGCTAAGAAAAGTGAAGACGTTTTCTTCATAAAACCATATTAGATAAAAATACATCATGAATCATGTCTGTATAAGTATCTGACAACTTCTCCTGCATCAGTGATTTGCTTTGTGCTTGGTCAGACTAAAAAAATCTTGTTTACAGATTTGAGATTTAAAGATGCTTACTTTCCCAGAAGGCTGCATAAGAAATTTCAAAACTATTGTAATTTAATCTGACTGAAGGCAAAAACCAATCCTTTTTAAGTCACCAGAGAAAAAAAACAGCTCCCAATTCTTCAAGTTGACAGTGGAAAAACATTCTAAGGCAGCAAGTGGTGGTCCACGAGCTGCTACATGCTCTTTTCATGAGCTCAGTGGGACAGAACAAACCCCTTGGTCTGTAATCTTCTGATTCTTCCCAGTTTTAGGAGACCTTTCACTGGGCAAGTTTTTGCATTAGAAACCTAATTTGCAGATCAGAACAGTCATCTTCTGTAATCCCCATGAGGCACGAGGTAAAACACAAATCCTACCTGCTGTACACAAGTCCTCAGTGGCTCCTCTGCAGTTGGGGAAATTGTGCAGGCTTCCTCTGGCACACCTGCTTCCACATCCTTCCACTGAATTTAAATGGAACATCTCCACCACTGACTAAATGCAGGTGAAAAGTATCCAGTGCAGGGAAAACAGCAGCAAGATATTCTACGACTGAGGGTGCTGTTTCATATTTATCTCTATATATAAATATCAAAAGGCATTTTAACTACTATCTTTTAATGCCAAATCCTTATGGCATTTTTTTTTAAAAGATATATGCTAAAGACAGCATTTAGATAAAGCAACCAGTGAGTATACTCACAGCTCTATTTATGGATATAAAAATATACAGTTGCTGTCTTTACAGAGAAAACCAGGGATTTCTATATTTGTGAGCTTGTGAATATGTGACAGAATTTGTTGTCCTCAGATGCTTCCACACAGCCTTAGGAAACGAACGAAATCTGACATTCTTTGGTATCTGGCAGTTGCTAGCCAAAGAAAGAAGCCTTCCCACTCTCTCCATCAGTTTGTCCAGTCTGCAGGAGGAACCACAGACATAAGAGTTCAACAAGTCTGTCAGAAGAATGATTAAACTGCTCTGTTCTTGTCTCAGATTGAATAGGTAGCACAGCACACAATCAGCTTCGGTGGTAATGGAGTCTAGGGCTAAAGGAAAAAACACCTTAGGAGTTCTTTAGCTTTTTGTCATGTTAAAAGCCTGCATCAGGGTTGTTAATCTTTGGTTCTCTCTGGTATCATTTGCTTGTTTTTAACATGAGAAATTCACAAGGTCTTCCTTTGACCAGAACTGACTCCAGGATAATACTGGAACATAAAAAATTTAGCAGGGGAAATTAGACTTTCCACTAGACTGGTTAATAGAAGAGTATCTTTATCCTGTCCAAGTTCCTCTGTGTAGCTTTAAAGTTTTCAGATGACTTCATGGTCTGTACATGGTTCCTGATTCTAGGGATCAAGAAAGAACCACTACACCTCCTTACTTCCCCCAAGTTTCCAATATACTCTTTCTATTGCCTAAAATCAGGCCTTGGAAAGGAATTGTGATGAAAAATTTAAAAAATAAAATTGTCCTATCAGGGAAGAATGACAAACTCAAGCTATACATGAACATTTAACTAAAAAAATCTTGAATTTTTGAGCCAGATACTTGTCATTCATTCCTATCACACCTTTCAAATTCATACAGAACAGTTTGTTTAAATTAAAGGAGGTTAAATGAACTGAACTTGAAACACACACCTTTTACTAATGTGCATATCACTTTGCATACTTCTTTCAGCCACTGAAAATAATACATAGTATAACTTTATTTTTTTCGTCACTGTCAATCATTCACTTTCTAAAATAGAAAGAGGTAACATATGTGGATTTGACACAATCTGTCCTGAATTTGCTCTATTTTTTCCATTAAGATCTGAAAGAGATCATACTATTTATTCACTAGCATATCAGATAAGTTTCCAGATGACAGGGACCTAAAAAATGCTAAAAAAATTAGAATTCCAAGTTATCTGGGCAAACTGGAGAGATATTCTGAATAAAAAGGGATTTTACTCAACAAAGGAAAGCCTCCAATATTCAGGGACAAATAAGCAGTTGTATGAAGACAGGATGGGAAACATTTTTCTTCATCTTGTAGTTCCTTAAAGCAATTCTCTGATTTATAGTAGATCAGAAGCTGAATATGAGTAAATAAAATTAAATTATTATGAAAAGACAACCATTATAGTGGGTAAAAAATGGAAGCACATAAAACTTGAATAAACGTTAGTCTTCAAAACAGGGAAAAGAAATCCATAAGCTGCCTTCAGCATTGACACGATCTGAGGTGAAATGCTGTGCTCGCTCTTGGGCACCACTCATTGTGACCAATTTCTGCCAAGCGGAGTGGGTCCAGAAAACATAAATGAGAACAATCAGCGGCCTAGAAACCATGAGGAAAGATTATATTAATTGAAACTACAATTGGAAGAGAATGGTCTTTCTTTTTTCCCATGACACATAAGAGAAGAAGGAATGTATTTAAAGTGCAACAGAGTAGATTCAGTCTAGAAGTACTGAATGGGAAATAGGAAGTACTGAAATGGAAAGAAAGTAGAGAATAAGCAAGCCTAGGTGATTCTAGGAGCATCATGCTGGCAAGTTAGGCTGACATGTCTCAGCAGGGACAAGCACACAAACATCCTGTCTTGAAGTGAGAGACAGACAAGATGGTTTTCTGAGGAACCTTCCAATCCTGCTTTCCATGACTGGCTACGGGTTTACACATTAGAGTCTGAGAGAACAGACACACCCCTGTATTTGAATGCAACAAACGATCTCACCAGACATATAGGAACTGAGATATCTGCATTTGTAACTGCTACAAAAAGTTCAGCTAACTTGAGTTACCAGTTGCAATGACAGCTGCTATCTTATCAAATACTAGCATTCCTTCTGGACTAGAAAATTGATTTACAATATATGTGAATCTGTGTATCTGTCTACTGCACCTTACAACAGTTTGTGCTGATTTCTGCTTTGGTACTTCGGCAGATTCTGTCACTTTCAATAAATCATGTGATCTCTGCTGCTAAATTCCTGCTTTTGAAACCTAAATTGTATATCTTTAATTCTATTTGATTGAGATGTTGGATGAACGCATCACTGTCACATGTTCCAACATCATAGTGAAGGGATTACAGAAAAGTTCATACTCAGTGGAATAAAAACAGTGAGTTTAGGAGCAGCAGAGATAGTTCCCACCATTTAACAAGACATTTTACACAGTACAGATCACAAGATTTTACTCAGAGATTTCCTCTTCAATGTCTAAAATGGTAGGAATGTTCCACATCCAGGACAAACTGAACTTGGATACCTAGATGTCTCACATAAGCATTCTATTTCATTATATGCTGCTACACATGGAATCACAATTGTGCTGATTCTCACACTATTCAGCTGAAAATTTGCATTTTAGCTCATGGCAATGAATTGACAGAGCTGAGAAGGAACAACATGGAGCCATGGAAGTTTATATGTATTACTCCCACTGATGCACAGACTATGGATAGCATACTTCCTGTTAAGGTTTTTCCCTGATCCTCCCTGCCTGGTTTTTGGTTATTGCCGGAGTTGTCATGACTGCACAAATCTGGAATAGGAAGGTAGTCCCAGTGGACTGCATCCAAGGTGTGACTGAAGGTAATGAGCAAATCCACATCTGCCTGCACTTTAAAGTTGAAAGTGGGGCCTTATGTGGAGCTTCATGCACCAGAGGACATCTGCTGGTTTGGCATGGTACTGGTGTGCTGTACAGGGGCTTAGGCAGCAGGCAGGTAAAACCAGGCAGCCCATGAAAAAAGGCTCAGTGCGACATTCAGCTCACAGTCTGAATCTATACTAATGAAAAACTGCCAAATTTTGCCCCCAGGTCAGCTAAGGATCGGTGACAACCATGTTATTAAACTCTTTGAACCTCTCAAACCATCACAAAAACCCTCAAACTGCATCACAGGAATAGTCTTGGTCCTGGGTACCTCCCAAACCATGCCTGGGATCTGTTTCATATGGTTGGTTATCTCAGGCTAAAGCTGTACCAGGAACCCTTCTACAAATTTAAAGTGTTTATCCATCTAGATCACTGAGTTGTAATATTCATACAAGTGTCTGGCACTGTTCAGCTTACAGCTACATCTCTTGCCACAAATACTTCAGGTATCACTTCAAAAAATAAATGGAAACAGCCATCTACATCAATAGATCTTTTGACATTATCCCAATTATGTTGGGTTTTCTGCCCTGCTTAATACAGAGTGGTATCAATTCCAAAATTTATAGGAGAAAAATCCATTTTTTTCCACATGTAATCGAGCTGAGATTACATGTAATCAAGCTTAGAGCTAGTAAATGGAAAGCGCTGTTAGCTGTACATGTTCCTGTAAAATCTTTCTTGATCTTCTGAATGTACCTACACATTAACAAAAGTAAGAAGCTCAATTTATTAATTATATTTATTTCCTTTCTCTTACAAAATCCTAGGATGAGACTAGTTACAGTTTCTTCAGCTATGAGATATGGGTACAAAATATTTTTTTCTATTAAGGGAGAGTGCAATTATTTTGTCAATAACTGCCTACAAAAGTAGACACAAATTCCCTCTCCGAAACAGCGAGAAAAGTGAGACTAGATTTTCTCCTCATAAAAAGAAAGTACTGCACAAATTCTGTACAAAATGGTATAGGAAAAGCAATATATCCTAATATAATCTGGAAGCAAAGCCAACCCATTATGCATCTTTATAACTCCCATTTGCAGACCACAGGAATACAGAATACTTAAGAGAGCTTTTGCAAGCCAGTGTGTAAATATTACAAAGCAAAGTACTAATGCCTTGTCAGAGCACGTTCAGATCCGCCACAGGATTCAGAGCAAGACAAGGTGCAAGTACCTGAGCTTACATCCAGACTGTCCATGCAGCTCCCAAGCTTGGAGAACTAGGGTCCTGTCTGACAGGTTTCCTACGTCCCTCTCAAAGTCCCTAAGCTTGCCACACCTTAACACACTGGAGTGGGACGGTTAAAAGACAACTCTTCATACCGGGATCTTGGCAAAAGAGCTTCAGCACCCAAAGGATTTCACTTGGGATGTTTTAGAAGCAAAGACAGACCTCCACTCTATTTTTATTCAGCTGACAAGAAACAGAAGAAAGTGTGCAATAACAGAACATTTTAATGTGAAAATTCAATGACTTGATAAAAAAACCCAAATCACTAGTTAAGTGAACTTCTAAATTCCTATCTAATTAAATCCCTTTTGAATTATTTGTCTCTTCTAAATCCTTCAAACTTTACAAGAAATTTACAGTAGTGTTTACTTATTTTATTTTTTTTCCTTGTGAATGAACTATTATTACACTACTGTTTTTAATGGTATTGCAGGCTGTCAATTAAGTGACACAGTTACAGAATTAATTTCATAAAACCAACCCCAGCTTTCCTTCATGGTAACTACTGACCATTGCTATATCCCCAGAAGTGACAACATGAAGGCAGAGACATCAACCCTGGAAAAGGTGTTATTTTCAAACAAGGATGAGGGAACAAGTCAGACTGTATAAAAATGATCTGAAGCAATTCTCTAAAATCCCCGACATGATAGGACTGGAAAGATTTACCAAGATACATAAATCTTACACTTGACTGTCAATGCTGTTCCTTTCAAAGTAGTGTTTCATGGACTGAATATCTGATCGCACAGATTGCAGAATCTTCACAATTAGAAATACTCAATTACCTTTTGATTCTCAGAAAAGAAAAAAAAGAAAGAAGAAAATAAAAGTTTCCAAATCTGGGAATTGGTAAGTATTTGTGAAGAGTTTGTATACTATTAAGCATATTTAAGCTTGAGCTGTATTTTTTCAGGTGAGTTAAAACCTAGCTTGTTTTGAAGCCATGGTGAGCTTTCTTTGTCAGCTAGAAATGTTCATGTATCATTAAAACAGGCTGCAACTCCTCTTTGTGTATACAGGGGCCCTAAGATCCCTTAAAAATGATGTTTCATGTACACTTTAAGCTGGTAGCTCCAAAAGAAGCAATTTGCCCATCCCACTACTTGATCTTTTTCCTCTTATGCTAGCACACGCGTTTATGCAGCTGTGTGGTAAAACAGATTAGGGAAATCCAGGTCAAAACTGTCTTGTTTATTTATTTATTTTAATGCCATTTTGCTTTCATAAGCATTAGAGAATTACTCCTGACGGCATGGCTGGAGTTCAGGGAAGCTGATGATTTTTTAGTTAAGGAAAAGAAATGAAATACAGACAATCAGAAATGTGCTAAAATTAGGCATGAAAGCTGTTAGAGTCAAGAATTTAATCAGCTGCCCAAACATCATCTCTTTTAGTAGCATTTTCTTCACAGGAAAGTGTATTTGATTAAGTTATCCATTAATTCAATTATTTATTTACAGAACATAAAAGATTTTCTGCTTAAGAATTCCCAGATTTATGAATTAAATTGTACTGTGTGATTTTCAGAAGAACATGTTAATACTTGCAGACAAAAATTTGCTTTACGCTGTCTTAATAATTAAAAATGAATGGCAAATTTTTTTCCTCTGTGAAGAGGTCAGCTTTTCTCTTTAATCTTGACAAATATTTATTTAAGCCTGAGGGATGATGCATAATTAGATTGATCTCAGTTGAGTTTTTAAACACAAAGCAGTAAACCCACCTGACAATGGTAAGAACCTGCAAGACACAATGAGCACATATGTGACACATACTATTAGTGAGCTCACAAAATACTTGCACTTCATTCTGTTTCAGAAAAGAAGTAAAATTCTTGTAGTTCTAAATCCTTTGAAGAAACTCTGTCAAAGCTCAATTATTTTTGACTTCCATACAAAATCAATTACTTTCTTAGCAGCCTGTAACTGAAAGTGTCCCAAGAAAGCAAACATCTTTAACATGACTACAGAATCCCAGTATTTAATGGCTGGGATCACATAAGGTATGGAATTTTCCTCTGTCTAGTGTCTTCAGTACAGTGGCTTTTTACCCAAATGCTTTCCAAGTGTGACTACGTGTGCATACAAAAGCATGGTTTTTTTCATGGAGGACAGCAGTTACAGACCTGCACCATTGTTTTGATGTCTTGAAAACTTATTGTCAATACTTCCACAGGCTCAGCAGGACCAGTTTATTTAGTGCACTTCCCTCCAGTATAGTATGGTATCAAACTTGAGTGCTTCCCTAAATAATCATCAAGTTTACTTTGAGCTAATGGAAAACTGATACAAAAAACATTTGGAGTGCTGACTACAGACTCTCCTGTGGCATTTGCCTATGCTTTGTGTGCACCTATCTCACTTAATCAATGTCCATAAGAGTCTTCAACTAATTATTTGATTATAAAGCCATTTGTACGCACTTTGTTTAATTTCAGTGTACTGGATCATGCCATAATTTTAGCTTTCAATGAACCTGCTGGACAAAGGCTAATTAAACTAACTTTTGGGTCATAACATACACATTGCCTCCAAAACCATTATTCAAAATGACAAACAGTCTAACATGCTCTTACTGGCTGCAGAAAAAATTAGATGCTCAGTACTAGTATTTATAACAAGCAAGTCAAAGCATGCTGTGCTCTGACTGCCCAAAGGACAAATGTCCATTGTAATTCATTCCGTGAAAACTGACTTTTAATTTGATAGTTATATCGTGGTATAATTCCACACTAGCAGTGTGCCTAGATGGCCAAGAAGGACAATGGCATCCTGGCAATAGTGTAGCCAGCAGGACCAGGGACGGGATTGTCCCTCTGTACTCTGCATTGCTGAGGCCACACCTCAAATCCTGTGTTTAGTTTTAGGCTCCTCACTACAAGAAGGACACTGAGGGTCGGGAGCATGCCCAGAGAAGGGCAGCAGAGCTGATGAAGGGTCTGGAGCACAAATCTTATCAGGAGCAGCTGAGGGAGCTGGGAGTGTTTAGCCTGGAGAACAGGAGGCTCAAGGGAAACCTTATTGCTCTCTACAGCTGCCTGACAGGAGGGTGTAGACAAGGGGGTGAGTTGGTCTCTTCTTCCAAGTAACCAGAAATAGGACAAGAAGAAATGGCCTCAAGTTATGCCAGGAGAGGTATGCAGTGGATATTAGAAGTTCTTCAAGGAAAGGTGGCCAAGCATCGGAACAGGCTGCCCAGAGAAGTGTTTGAGTACCCCTGAAGGTAAAGATGTGTAGATGGGGAATGGTAGTCCCCACCACTTAGGGACATGGTTTAGTGGTGGACTTGGCAGTGCTGGGTTAAGGGTTGGACTCAATGCTCTCACAGGTCCTTCCAAACTAAAGAATCCTATGATTCTATATATCTAGAATTTTGATACAACTTGAAAACTGCATACATACATCACCATCCCCCACTTTTAAGGCTTTCAGGAAGAAATCTAGTAAGTACTAGTTTTTGTCTGTCTTTCCTTTTTTTTTTTAGCAGCAATTGAAACAGAGTTACATCTGAAATGATACTTGGCCCTGTACTTTTCTTTTTATTAGTATTTGTAAGAAAAGTATTTTCTGCCTAAGTGAAAACTGAAATTCTAGAGACACATTTTACCATTTCAACCATGTTTTTACAGGACAATCAATACAACAATCTTCTCTTAACTTCCCCAGATGAAGGTATCACATGCAATCATGACTCCTCTATATTAGTTTCCAAGAAACTAGCACAAATCCTGGTAGATAATGAACACACTCCTCCTGACCCCAGAACAACATCCACAGATATGTCAATTTGCTGGGAAAGTTTGATAAGCATGAAAGAAATATGGCATAAATGTAAATATTACTGTCAGAAATGTCCCCAAGTCGGGGCATACCGTAGAAAACATGAGCATCTCTTTCTCCCCTGAAGCACTTAATTTTCTTTATCTTGGAAACACAATGCCCTTTCCAAGTTTGTTGCTAAAATAATTGTTGTCTAATACTCCTTTATGAAAAAAAAGAAACCCTCTCAAGTTCTCTTGACTTGGACTGCACTATTTCTACTTAAAAATCTTCAGAAATTACGTGCAGTATATTCTACTTGGAAGAAATGAAGACAGGAGCCAGTTCAAACAGCCCATTCTAACCTGTCATCTCCACCTCATTCTTCCTAAATTCTTAGGGACTACCTTAAAGATCAGAAGCTGGCTCTTAACCAACTCTCAGCTTGTTTCACATACCAAATTTCACGCTCAAGTTCTAGAAACTCCGTAGGGTAAGGAAAAGAAGCAGTAACCAGTTAAGTTTTCAAATCTGTCTGTCTCCATGTACAAAAGTTATTCATCACAATGTTCTTCCTACAACTAATATGCTGCCACTTTGCTCAACCCAAAGCATAAAGAAAATTCCTTTTCTTTCCTGCAATGCAGTTTCCAGAAACACACAGTATTTCTACCTTTGGATCCTGCAGTGGTCACAGGAGGTGTTCTGTTCAAACCAGTTTTATTTTGATCCAACTCAAAAGCACTTGGTTTGCTCTCCTTTAGACCTCCCCACCAAGTAAAACTGTTACTGAAGCTTGGAAGCCACTCTTAAAAGGCTAAACGTTTTGTGGACCTTTGAACTAGATGGTCCCCTGCCTCTCTTATTGGACACGTGACTCAATTTCTTCATGCCTCATTGCTGCATCAGCTTGCTAGTCCCTTTCTGCCCCTCTGACAAGTGTTTAGCTCCAAAGCCCTTCTCACTTATAACCGTGTCCTCATCTTACACATCTATAAATCCCGCACGACCGCCTTCAAGCACTCAAAAAAATATGGGCACAGCTGTTAATAAAAAAAACATAGGGTAAACAGAACTGCTATACTTAAATGGATCACAGGTTTGATAGCACTGATTTAAAGCAGGAACTGTGGAGAAAAAAACCTCACATGTAAATGATACAGCATACCTTTAAAAACTGACACTATGGACCAAGTCAGTGAGAAATAGTAAGCAGGAGAATGCAACAAGTGTTAGACCTTTTTGCTACACCCAAAGAACACATTTATCCATGGCAAATACAGCTGAGAATTTTGTTTCTAAGGGTTATTTTATACTGATATCTCACATGTGCTAATACTTTAAGCACAGTGGTAGGCAGCACTTCAGTGATTTAAGAGCAATGTAGAATTTTGTGGGGTCAAAAATTATGAGGCATTACTAACACATTCTCTACCTCTAACCTTTATGCTTAGTGTCATCATACAAATTTGTAACTCCTATGACACACAAGGCTTCAGAATCTCATTGGGTCTTTACAAATCTAATTCTAACAGTACAGCCAAAACAGTTGTTTGGTAGTCTCAAAACATTGTCTTTATTATATTTTAATGGTAACTGCTCTGCCGGCTCATACATTTTTAACCTTAGCATTTAATTAGTGTCATTCTGTTTGCCACTTTACAGTGTACTGACTTCAATTAATGCAGCTTCATGCAGGTCAGTCTGACACATTTTAAATCCTGTTGCTTTACAACTGCCTGTGATAGAGTCACCTCTTGGCATCTGCTCAAGTGCTGAAATACATGATGGTAACTTGACAATGCAACCAGATGAAGGGTCAGATAACAATCTTCTTGGGTGACATCTGCACCCCTCAAACTATGGCAATTATTTTAATGCTTTTGCCCAAGAGGATGTAAACAGCACACGTAGGAATTTGAAAGAAGTCCTAGCAATCTGCAAAATGCTTACTGATATAAGCCAGACAACCTCTGATATTTGTGCCAAGCTCTGCTGCTTCTAAATATATTTCCTGTGCTTTATCTTGTGATACTTACCCATCTTCCCGCTCTTTTAAAACAGTAAGATAAATAGCATCCTTTTACAAAGTTGAGAGTCACTATTATTATTTTTCTTACAGTGGTCCTAATGACTTAAATGAGGAAACAAGCCAAGATAGAGGTGAGACGAGAAAAGGATGCCCCTTTTGAGATAGCCATAGGTTTGTGAAAAGATCCAATGGAGAGACTGACTGTATGGAGACGTGGATTGGTGCTACAGGCAAAGCAAAGGGAAACGCAAAAGGAAGGGGTAAACATACAGTGTGGTAGCTGCAAGTCATGTAAGATCTCAATATTTTACACAATATTTTTACAGACTTTATAAAAATAGACTGTTTCAGCTTTGTAGTCCCTTCATTTTATGGATAACTTTGCCTTATTTAAAATACATCTGGGTCTTGCAACTTTTAAAGCCGTCCTTAGAGTGTAACTGCTTGTGATATCATTAAATGCTCTTTAGTGATGCTTTTACTTGTGCATTTTAATTTTTATCACACATTTAATTCAATACTATTTTTCATGGTTTAAAAAAAGAACTAAGTCAGTAGATACGATGGTACTACTTTTTTACTTATCTCATTTTTATGTCAGGATAGGAAAATAATCTAACCATATTATGCAATTCCCATCGATGAGAAAAATAAAACAAATAAGGTGTTGTTCCTTGCCCCTTCTTATCTTTTTTTTCCTTTCTCTCACTCTACTTTTATTGTTGGTTTTTTGTTTTGTTTTAAAGGCTGCCAGTAAGTGAACTCAGACCACTGGGTTAGCCATTTGACATGGTTATAGGAAGTACAGTAACTATTTTAACAATGTTTTAATAGCTATCAGGGATTTTTTAATTGAAGAGGAAAACAGAAATGTTATGAAACCTAAATCTGAAAAGTTTTCTGTTGTAAAATTAAAAAAAAAAAAAAAAAGGAATTTCAGGAGATGATGATAATACTTTAGATCTAGACAAATTATTAATTAACAGAAAAAAGACCAAAAATATGGTAATTCCAGGAGGAGGTGATCTTGGACAGTGAGTTGTACTCCTACTCTCATTCAGTATATTTAACATTATAACACAGCAGTGGAGGAAGGTGAGCAGATCAGGAAACAGGGTGACATGAAAGAGATTAGGCAGTAGTGGCACTAAACAAACTGTAAAAAGCGTTGGTTTCATGAGAAGCTGTGAAATTCAACTGAAAAGTAAAGGAATAACAAATTACTCAGAGTGGTGATATCATCCTTAAAACCTTTCTGAACTTTAGGACAGAGGAAGAAAAATGACAGAGAATCTGTCTTGGCTCTTATCACTAAAAAGAACTATTCCTTCATGTACAAACTCTCACTATGTACAATGACAAAACTATATGCATCACTGAAGTTTTCAATATTAAAAGTCCTGGTTTTACAATCAAATCCACATATGTATTTCCTCATCAGAGCAAATCCTGATTTCACTTTCTCCTGTTTGCTCCTGTACTGTCTCACAGAGCTTCCTGCTGACTGAGTAGTGCTTTCAATTGGATTAAGTTCTCAGGCCAAATGATAGATTCTTACTGTTTTGGTAAAAGACTAAACCAGACACCTTCCACTAAGCTTTCGTCTTCTTGATGACAGATCTTTAATTAGGGTCTTTTCTATGCTAAATAATTTTCATGGAAAATTCTACTATTTTTGCCTAGGATGCCTAAATAATAGCAAAATCAAGAACATTGTTAATTTCTAGAATTGTCAAAGATGAGGCTAATCTTGCCACACTTCACAGACCACAAGACAAACACAGAGAGGAAAGTGACTTGCTCAACATGAGGCAGCAGCTGCACAAAAGTTCAGGAGCAAAATTTTATCCAGAGTCCTCTGGAAAAAATTCAGTATTTTCTCATCATCAGGCAACAATATCCCTGAAAAGATCCTAGTTCATCAAAATAGTTACTATTAAATACAGAATAGGTCAGTATTACACAGAATTCTAGTTAATAACCAAGATGGATCTCAAGCATCCAGAATCTGAGTAAAAAACCTTGAGAACAGTTGTAACAGTAAGGTAAAGAAGCATTCCAAACAGCAAATGGCGTTCTGGAATAGTGTGCTGAAATTATGAAAGATTCCACTGGAACAGAAAAGAGAGGGGAAGGACAAAAAAATTAGAATAACACAGTTGTCACTCAAAACAGAGAAAGAAAGGGTCATAAACATTGTGTGAATTGACAAATGAAATAATGAGCACAGCGGTTTGCATTCAATTAAATACATGACAAAAAATATGTATGTTTAGAAATTATCCTTGTATATGACACCATATCAATAATTAACATACATATGCATACATCGAATTTTGTCCAAAAGCACTACTGAGAGGCTGTTGTCTTTTTATGTAAATAATATAATAATAGAATAAAATGTTCAAAGAGAAGCTGTGAGATGCTACTGACAAGCGCCAAAAATGAATGCTGGCTTTTCCCCTTCGTTTTTGTTCTGAATCTCCATACACCTTTATTACTGCAGATAAGTAAAATCTATTCTCCTCAAGCACATACAGTGTGGCTGAGGGATTCTGTCCTTATGGAAACAATGAGCTACCATGTCTATGGGAACAAAACCACTGTAGTCAGAACTAGGCAAGTTCAAGGAACAAGCATAAAAGTACTTCATGCTTTTCAACACTTTTCATACAATAACCTATAGCCAAGATACTGAATCCTTAGAAGCAAGAATATTTTCAAAGAAGCTGCCTTGGCAGAACATCAGTTATCTCCAAATACACTGCCAAAGCAAGATCACAAGTATTCATGTTATTTTCAGGCATTTCCTGTTGATCTTACGGGGGTTACTTTATGTCTATCTTGAGTATAGCAACAAGACCTTCCAACCTGGCACAGACTTCTCCCTCTTTACTTGGTGCCAAAACGAATATATCCGGTTTCTAATTTACCAAGTATTTAACTCCTCTTACTGTGTACTTGATGGAAACATTAAAAATAACACCCCAAAGTATAAAATGCGAAATCTTTAAATGTGCATTTCTTTCTATTGAGCTATTATTATCACTTCCATGGATGATTTCATCAAATCCTACAGAAGAGTTTAAAAGACAAAATAGAAAGATTGATTGGTAAACAGGAGTTCCCAGCTATGGGCTCATTATTCTTTATATTCCAACCCTGAACTGGCCTTTAAAAGACAAATTTCTACTCTGCTGTGTAGTTTCTGCACCATGGCCCCATGATTAATTATCAGGCGCCACATGCAAAATCCACTATGATGGATTGTCTGCCCACATCAGCATAATTACTAACCACAGTCATTGACAGTCCTTGCTAGTGGAGCAACCAACCAGTAGGATTGAGAGGTGAATGAAAATACTTTGTAAGAAAGGGCAAAGAAATACAATTAGGTAAAGGAAGACATACCAAAGTAGCTGGCATAATGCCTCAGCTTCAGGAAACAACTGATAGCTGACAACAGAGTGAATAATTCACAACAAATCATTTAGGAAGCACAGGTTCTTTAGATGCTGAGTCTGTAGACTCTATACACTTAGACTCCAATACTTAGAATTTGAGTGTTGTTTAATAATTTCTAAAAATCATGTCTCTTTTTATGATCCTTAAGTGAACGAATCATGGTTATAACCATAAACACGCTTGAAAACTTTGAAACTTAGAAACTTTTACAGTGACTGTGACGGTTTCTTCTTAAGATGACAAAGAGAAATTGGATTCTGAACTATGATATATTGTAAAACTTCTGAGCATTATTTTATATTTAGGCCAAAGCTTTATTCTCAGAATTTAAAATTGAAGTCAGCAGGTGAACAAAAGGACACCTTTTGATGGGGTTAGACAACATCTACTATTTTATCCTGCAGTACCCTACAGCAAATTTAGTCACACACAGCAGGGATCTCGTAAGTCTGACATCTAAAAGCTGCTTTCAGGCTTGTGTTGGCACTCTTGATTTGTCTTTAGTGGCCTTCTCCAATAAGTTGAGGAGACTGCTGCCTTCTGAGCCTACCTCCTCCTTCTTCATTACTTCAAAGGAAAGCAGGTAGAGGAAACCAGCATCTCAAAAAGTTAATTTGGTTGTTAAGAAAATATTCCTCCTGTTCATGTCGCTTATGGATTCAATTCTGTTAAAAACAGATGCACATGCTTTATGGAAAAGACAGCCAGAAGCATTCAGCTCTATGATCTGCTATAACCAGAAAACAAGGAAAGGTATATTTGTTTTCACCTAATGAAATGGCCCTTTGAAGCATCATCTTTTATTCTCCTGTTCTTCTACAGTGACTTTTGTTTTTAATGGAACATAAATAATTAGGGACAAATGAAAATGTTGGGGTTCTAAAAGAAAAACTCTGCTGCAAGGAAAGCTGTATATGGATGCTCTTTTGTGATGTATAATGGTAGACTCATAAGTTGAAAAATCACTTGAGAGTGGCAGGCTAAAATGAGACAGATTTTAAAGAAAGAAGGATATCTTCAGGTAGTTTTCTTGTAGCACTAAGAACTTGCACGTGGTCACAAAGGGGCCTTGCCATTCAATGACTCAACTGCTCTCAACTGGTTTAATCAGGACTAACAACTCATAAGTGCTCCCTACTTACCTCAGTGCTCCCCACATCACAGGCAACATCTTTAGCAGCTATATTATATTCTTGTACTTTTTCACTAATAACTGCAGATGCAAAATTACAGAATGAGATCATGCATACAGAAATTCATACCATCTCCTCTAAGGAATTTAGTTGCAATCTAATTGACTGGGTAAAAAGATAAACAAAAAGGGGTTTTCTATTTCTGTTGCTGTTTTTAGAACTAAAGATGTTTTATTGAAGAGTTTTCCATTTTTATAAAATAAATGACAGCACTGTCTGAGTGGTGAATCAGCATGATAAAGCATGAAGCCAGTGCCAGACTGAAACTGCTCAGAACCATTCTAAATACTGCACTGCAAAAAGCACACATCTCATTAATTCTTAATAAAATTACACTGTGAAACTTTACTCTGAACCCCCACCATTTCTTTTTCAATATGTACTCAAAAGGCACATCCTCAGCCAGGAAGAAACCTGTAATTACTGTACCTACGGTAAAGAGGGTGAGGCTGTGCAAATTCTAAACCAGATGGCTGCACTCTGAGAGAAACATGCCAGTATTTCTGCAAAATGAGAAACCTGTGGAATGAGGTCTCTAAATACCAGTCTTGGGTTCACCTCACAAGAAATGGTAAACTGCAGTAATTAAATAAGCTCTCTTCTAATGACTGAAACGTCTCTCTTACTAATACATCTTTGATAAAATTTCTCTTGTGTAAGTAATTTGACATGTTTTATGATGAAGATCTTTTGACTTTTAGAGGAGAACTGAATCCTGTGTATGTTTTCTAGTCCAAGACTACAAGTTCAGTTTCACAGCCTTCAGGCACTGGAGGGAAAATTTCAGAGAAATATGAAAGCACCTTTAAGAAGGGAGTGGGCTGTATGCATCTTTTAATACAAATTCAATCAACCCCTGATCGAAGATCCTACTGATTGAGAACCTATAAGCATATTGTCCTAAAGATATGCTGTCCATAGTCTTCATTCTTATTGTGGAAATCCTTTATAAATGTGTGACAATGAAATGCTATAACATTTATCACCATTTAATAAGTGAACAGGATTCACCACTGATAACTTCTGCAGAAAAGGTACATGGCTTCCAAAATTTACGTAACAGATTTGCATGTGAACTGTAAGCAGTGAAATAGCTTGTAGGGTAATATATTGTATTCTGCTGTTAATAATCAAGATATCTAAAAGTCATATCATCATGACAAAGACTGATTCTTCTATACGTGTTTATGAATAATTTTTCTTAAAATCCTAGCTATAGGGTGTGGATAAAATCCTGGCACTATATCACTTCAGCTATTTGATGTCCCATGGAATACATGGTTGAAGATATAACAGTACAAGAAGTAAGGTATATTTTTTATATATTATTGTCGATATATTTCACACTATTCTTGTCTACTTGGGAAAGGAAGTAATTTAGGTTTTTTTTTTTTTTTTAAAAAAAAGTGGAGCCAGTATTCTTTTCTTTATAAGCTTAGACACATCAGAGCAAGAAATTCACTAGAACTTATCAAATTAAAAATATTACAATTATTAATATTTCAGTTATTGTTACTTGAGTTACTGCTCTAATTACATTATAATGTAATATGGCCAGATAATTTAGAAATCAACCATTACCATGAAGGGAGATTTAACTGATGATGTCAAACTACAGAAGTTTTCAGAGCTGAAGAAGAGCAGTAATCATCTTTGGTATGCACTAGTACAAACTAACTATGCAGAAAACCACAAATACCTACAGTTTGAATTCCTGTGTTTAACAATGGTATACAGAGTAAGACTCTATTTATGTTGATCATCTTTCATTCTCCATTTTTCCATGTCTGTCTCCTTTCTTTTTAAAAATAGATAAAAATGTCTTTCTTCTGTGTATATAAGATTCTCTAAAGCTCTTTAAAAAGTTTTAAAATAACATATAAACCAAAGAATTTTACATATATGATTTCCCATTAAAGCTGTATACTAGCAGAGGGAAAACTCCTAATTATATTTCTAGGCTAAATGAAAAGGCTAGCAACAACACTCAAAAGTTAACTGCTTTGTTTACAGACTGCACCACCTTTCTCTTAAAGACTCTTAGAGACCAGCACTAGGTCAATAAAAACTTCTTTAAGCACAAGCATCAAGTCAGATTTTTTAAATCAATATATGATCATATCGCCTTACACAACAGCAATGTCATAATTTCAACTTAAAAATTATATTCTTACTAAAATTGAACCTTAATCCACTTGAAGCGTAAGATTTATTTTTTTTTACTCTAAACTACAGCACCTCAATTAGCAGTTTTAAATTACAAGTGGAATGGCTTTAAAGCTGCACAGGCTTTACCTGAAGTACAATGACTTTCTAACAACAAAAAAAAAGCACTGGCATCCATGTACAGGCATAAAAGACCTTAAAATAATTTTTGAGGTAATGACGTTGAAACCATGCCTTTATATTCAGGCTCCGAAGAGACACATGCAACCCATTAGCTTAATTTCTGTTATGTGCTATCAAGGAAAGCACCTATCCCTGCAACCACCTGGAAACATTTTTTCCATGTAAATCTAGTCAAGGGCCAATTTAGGAACAAAGCAGCATATGATGGACAGCCCAGACTAAACAAGAGGTTTTAAGGGAGCTGGTGGTTGACTTCAGGGAGAGCAGTGGAGAAAGCTGTTTTTTTCCCCAGACTGGAAGAACTACCCAGCAGTTTTTTAACTCCGAACTACATTTGTAGCTGTCATTTGTAGCTATTTTAACAGTGGTGATCAAATCTCACATTTCAGTATGTAAAATGATTACTTAATGGTCAGAAATAGATCCTGTCTCAATCATTCTAATACTTGTGGACTAAAGGAATGTATTGAAGGACTTAAGAGTATTTCTTCTCTATATTTTCAAATCATCTACTTTTTAAATGTTTGGTTTTCTTTTTAATGACAGATGATGCAAATTTGTTTAGAAAAGTAAAGTGTATGATCTGCATTTTCAGCATACCTGAGAATGAAATCCTGTGGTTTCATATGTCCAAATTTTTGAATTTGCATGCAAAAGCTGACCACTATGAGATTCCTCAGTTTAGTTCTACTAATTTGCTAGTTTGGTATTACAGAAAGTTTTTGATGAATAAAGAGGCATCTGATCTTTTGGAAATATACAGGCAATCAACGATGCCTTTGCCCCCAGGCCCCCTTTTTTTTCCTCCCCTCTTTTTTTTTTTTTCCTCTCTCACTTAATATTTTCTCCGAAGTTAATCTGTGGAAAACAAAAAGTGAAAAAAATGTGTCTGTAAAGACACTAGAGTGTTAGGAGAGGAAGAATGCATGGGGATTTGTTTTAAAAGAAATTTTAATTCATATTTTATCAGTTTGACTTGGCACTCACAATAGCAGTTCCTCCATATTGTTTCCTTAAAAATAAAGAAAGAAACAAATAAATAATGTGTTTAATAATTATTAGAAATCTTCCTTTAATTACAAGATAGAGATTAAGGGAAAAAGAAGAAAAAACCTCAGCGCTGCAGTATTTGAAGTTTGCTTAAAGGCTTTAAAAGTTATATTTATCTATATCTCTATATATAGATATAGGTAATAGTTTCCTTATTTTTACATTATATAAACATTATTATTATATAGCAACCAGAACTGGAGTAAAGAGAGCTGTCGCAGTTTGCACGGAGTAGATGATGAACACGTGGTTAACAGAAGCAATGTGCTTCCTAATTAGGTACTACAAAAGAGCATTATGGTAATGCTTTATCTATGACTTGACCTTCACGCGGCAATAAAGTCATATAAAGAATTTAACAATCAGAGGCAGAGCATTCCATTTCAGCAATAAGGGGGAAAGACACATAGGAAGAAATGGCACATGTAAGACATTAAATCCAACTTAGCTCTCCCTGGTGTGG
>VZRN01003270.1:25386-41763 GCA_013397935.1 Dasyornis broadbenti
TTTTTTTTTTTTGTGGTCCCTAATTTTCAGGGTCTTAAAAGGTCTCAGATTTAGCCTTTATGCATTTAACTTGCATGGGTCAGTGTTCCAAAACCCAGCATAATAAAAAATTGCTTTTTTAATCTATGACATGGCAAGATAAACCTCCTATGCTACAACAAGTTAGACAGAAGTTTAAATAAACATGCACATTTAAATGTAAATGCACAGACAAAAATATATCCTTTTATGTAGGTATGGTTACATAGTATATAATATAATATATGCTTATATTCCACATGTAATTATGTAATATACATGTATACCCTGATATATATGTGTGTGTGTATACAATTACACATAGAATGCACTGTAAGGCTAATTAATGTGTACATATTGGTCATCGTAAAAGGAGGAGTTTAGGGATTTATTTAGGCTTTTTTTTTACAGAAAAAAGTTGGTTTTGTTCCACTAATGCCTCAGACCAGCACAACTACCACACTACTAGCTCTGCTTGTAAGAAAAGCTGTGAAAGCTGCATACTTTGTGGAAAAGAAAGGTTTTAAAACTCTGTCCATCCTCAAACTCTCTTATTCAGCTACAAATTTTCAGAGATGACTTCAAAGAACACCTTGGGAATTACAGGCTTCAGTAACAAATTAAGAGAATGTATAACTGAAATACACCTTACCAGGATAAATACAGAAAAAGTCAGCATGACTCCAGCAAAAGGAAATCCCACCTTGCCAAAATTTCAGACTTTGCACTGAGCTAAGGGTGGTCTAGCTGATATAGTCCGTTTGGATTTCCACAATGTTTTTGAGGAATTTAGTAAGCCACAGCCTAAGAGAAAAAACCTGACATGTATAAATACACTGTAGTATGTGCTGTTGAGTGCAAAACAAAATGCTTATTTCTTACAGGAGATAGCCAGTGAAGTTTTGCCATAGTGTGTCCTAGAACCTATACCATCCCATACAATATAACATTACCTGAGAACCAAGGCATAAAATGCACAGTGACATTAGTTTGCTGATGATAAAAAGTAAAGTCAATGGTTAGCTGTGAAGAATCACAGAAGAATCTGTAAGGGAAGTTTGGGCAGTACTTGGGCACCAGCACCCTTGTGCTGCAGCAAAAGTTTGAAAACCACAGTTATATATGGGAAAAACATCTTCTTAAAAAGCGTACATGAAAAAGCTATCAGTTCTTCTCCTGTAACATTACAGAAGCAAATTTAAATGCTCTTTTCACTGAGGTGGCAGCTGGAAAACAGCCCTTTTGCCAAATGAATGGGAGGTTTTCCTTCATCAGGATTTTGCCCCATCCAATTCTCCACGTATAAAATAAAGAAAAAGACTAAGTGATGGTCGCTTAGATGCTAAATTATTAGTATCTAAATGTAAGTCAATAATACAACTTGGCTGAAAAACAAAGACTTTCTCATATCCATTAGATTAAGTCTTGATGTTGCTTACTATTTTACTTAGGACTTTCTTTCCTTTGGTGGCACTCAATCTACATTATGTTTTTGTAAATCTGACTGTACAATGGCTCAATGTCTGTACGTCAGTGTTCAGAATATATCTACAGTATCTGTCCACGTGTCCATAATCACTGAACAACTCTGGGAAGTCCTGTATCGACTGAATAAAATCCTTACACTCAGCTTTAAATCGTTTCTTGCTCATCTTCCTTTATTGAAGTGATTGTGTTTAAGAGAAAATACGTTGTTGCTTTTGTTTTGTAAGCAGCAGATGGAGTTGCAAATGGAAGATTTTGTGAAGTCTATCAATAAAGGAAAAAGTTGTGATAAACATATATAATTACACTGAATTTCATTTGTTAATGAAAATTAAATGTATTTGTTAAGGGGCAACCAAGACAAATGCAGAAAAATTAACCCAGTAATAAGTTCTTTTTATTAAAGAAATTGGTACAGATCTTTAAGACACAAGCAAGCACATGCTGACTGAGTAATATTGGCTCTGAAAAGCTGAAAATGAATTAAGCTTTACTTTATGGATAAAGCATTGATGTAACTGTCAAAATTTTGTAAATAAAAATTGCATATAAAGGCAAAACTACCCCTTTTACAAGACAAAATCATGCCTTTGGAGCCTAAGAAACAGAAAATGACTCATTATTAATTAAAGAGAATGATACCAAAGTTTCAGATTAAGATCCAGCTACTGCAAACTTGCTATGTGCATTGGCAGCATTTTTAGGACAGCAGTAATTTAGAAGATGAAAAGGATGTTATAATAAGGAAATTAAGTCATATTCTGTCTCCAGGGACTCACTGCCACCATCAGAAAAGTGAGAGTTATGGATTGGATTTATAAGACACGGACACGCTCAGTATAGATCATAAAACTAATTGTGAACTGCACAGAAATAAAGACAATGAAACTCATTGCTTTCATCTCATGGGGAACTAAGTAGACACAAATAGCATCTTTAAGCTATAAAACATACTTAATCTGCACAAACCAATGGACCTGGAAAAGGAAATAGGAGCAAGAGAAAAAAACGAAAGCCACTGATAAGCAATCTAGAGTATTACATGTGTCTATGTAATTTCTGCTTTACATCATTGCTTGAAATAAATGATCTGTTTGACAAATTTTGAAAGAGCAAGGACTGAGAAGGAAGAGGAGAAGGAAAATATGGAGATTGTTAACGGTTAAAATACATTTTGATTTTCACTCATTCTAAACCACCATAACATCATCATTCATAAAAAGCAGCCAATAGCTTCTTCTCGGGCACATAATAAATATGTGCACATAGATAATGGAATGTGAATTGGCTGGATTATCTTCTGCCTGAAATTATGCAGATACAAAATAAAGTCTACACCATCAACTTTAGTGGAAAAAAAGGTAATCAGAAAGATGAGCACTTTCCTGTCTTATTCTAGGTTCAAGAATCTGTATCGTACACTAGTTTCTCAGAACTGTCATTTAAGTTTACGATTCCCAGTTTATGCATACTAAGAGTACAAACTTTAACATACTATTAAACAGTGCAGTATAGCATGAAACAGGCAAAACTTAGCTCTTGCAGGCTATCATTATGATAAAAACCAATTAAATTATTCAGAATCAAAAGAAAGAAGACACCTTCCATCATTTGTAACTTGGAAAGTGAAAAGCCCATTGGGATACACATTTTTCATAATTTCAGATCACGCTTGACCTCACCTCTTTTGTTTAACCAAGCCTATTAATCAAATACATCCCAGAGGTGACTAATGATCTCCCAGAATTCTAATAGAAGCAGAAAGTCAAGGACAGAACAAATTGATCCACATCACCCACCTTATTAAGTTTACAATGCTGACAATGCGTTCCCTGTTTTACACAGAATTGTATCCCACATGGTTATTTTAAGACTATCGCTTAAGATTTAAACAATTTGACATAGTACCTCTCAAAGGACCAGATTACAGATTTTTGTCTCGGTGCAATATATCCTTTAAAATCTATATTGTAGATCTTTTTCTCCAGATAAAAAGTTAAGGGGCAGCTAAAGTTACTTTGATAAACTTCTCTGAAACATATAAGCAGCCTTCCATTGAATGACTGCTGCAGATTATCATCTCAACGTACCTTTTAGAAATAGTGTACCTCAACTTTTCCACATAATTTTGTTCAAACAAAGGCAAAATGAAGTTGACATCACATTCAGTTCTCAGTCTTCACAAGTTTAAGCAGAACTTTTTTGTTCGTATGACCAATGCGTTGAAAAGACATGCAAAATAGTGCAGCTTACAAAAATAATAAAAAGGGGGAAAAAAAAAGAAAAAAGAAAAAAAGCCAAAGAGGACACAGTAGTAATTGCTGTTCTTCCTGGGTCTCACGAAATAGCAAATAGATTTTTCCAAAAAAGACAAAAAAATTGGAAACAATGTTTCACATATGGGAAAGCTTACTCATATGGGAATGGGGTTTACTCACTGTTTTGCATATCTCTGATTAAGAGGATTAGAACATCATTTGTTGACACAGATGGGCCAAAACAAACCTACCAACGCAGTTTCCACCCAACATAAAAAGTGATAGGAGATGGAAGCTCCAGCGTGGGGCATCAGTGCTTAAAGAATATACTGCTATCTTACAGAAGAAATTTGAAGGAGGAAGAGGAAGAACTGCCCTTCTGCATCAAGTGATGAATGCCTACCCATGATATCACAGAGATTAGTTAAGGAGTTAAACTGTCCCTGTTAGTCACCACACATACCACCTTTTCCGTCTTAAAAAAAAAAAGGGTATACGTTTGAGAAAAAGTTAGACAGCATTTGAGGCAGAAACAGGAGGTGATTCTGCTATTGGAATATATGGAGTGTATTTTTTTCACCACTGAACAACACACTGGTCATATACACACAACAATTTTCTGATTCAAGAATCTACATGCATATCTGCTGTCAAGAATTGTGTCATGTCTGGCAGAAAGATGATGCCAGAACATCGAAAAACAAAAGACTCAGTTCAATAGGTACTGAAAACCCATTGTGGTGAAAGATCCATCATTATTCATGTTTTAGATAGCAAGCAGAAGAATGGAAAAACAAAACAAAACAAAAGACTGCTAAAATTCTGTGATTTTTCATAAAAGAAACAGAAAACAGAACAAGTAGAGATTTACGGCATGCTTTACTGGTTGTATGGAAAAAAATTATTAACAGAGGACAGAAAACTACAAAGGGAACATAAAAAAGGAGTGAGAGTAATATTGCTTAAAGAAAATTACTTTCAAATTACTTCTTTTCAAATTATGTGTTTATTTAAATTGAAGACATGAAAAGTGGTATGAAAGAAAACCGCAAGAACATTATGACTGCACCAAAGCTTAAGGAAAAGTGAGAGAGGAGCTTTGTTCATAGCCCCATTAACCAAAAGCTTCTGATGTCTGGGTATGAATTTCCTTCCTAGTTCCCCATTGCTCCTGAGAAGGGACTTAATGCCTATATACATAGAGCACATAATCCCATATTGGAAGTGAAAAAGACTGCTTTGCTAAACACTTAAAAGAATAGTCATAGTTCTACTTCCTTGGCTTCCCTCTGCTAAAATCAGAATTGAAACTGGAGCATCAGTGGATGTTCATACACATCTTTCAAAAAGAAACCAAAACATATTGAAACCTTGTCTACAAAATAACTCAATTCTTTATGACCTCATGGATACATCTTTCAAAGTGAAAAGCTCACTTTAAAACCACTGGTTTGGTATTGAAATTCAGAAGCACTACATGACCAGAAAGTCTGAAAACTATTGATCAAGTATACAGAAGTTATCAGAACTGTGAGTAGTGAGATGTAGTGGACCTGAACTACTTTAATTTTACCAAAATTATAATTCTTCTAATCAGACATCAGATATCTGAAAACTATTATGACAGAGAAAAAGAATTGTTGCAATTATACACAAAATTTTATCAAATAATCTGTTATAACTGACTATGATTTGAAGACTCATTGTGCTCATCTTGAAGATGAGGTGATTTGAGACAGCCAGCAGGGCTTCACCGAGGGTGAGTCCTGCCTCACCAACCCAGAGGCCTTCCATGATGGGGTGATTCCATCAGTGGACAAGAGAAGGGCTACAGATGTCAGTGACCCGAACTTCTGTAAAGCCTTTGACATGGTTATATTATATAACAAAAAACAATTATATAACAAAAGCTACAAGTACAAACAAGACATGGAATTCGACCTGGGATCCAGACTGTTAGCTTCCATACAATAAATTTATGGGAATCCCATAATCTCCATGGTGCAGTTATAGAACTTCTCTTTTCCACAATCCTAGAGAACATATTTTTAGGCTCTATTTTCACTTTATAATTAGGATACTATTTTTGCCATAGAACTGGCTATTTATCGAAACTTTTTGCTCTACATGCTTTTATTTTGCTGCCTTTTCTTCAGTTTTTCCCCACAATGATTAGCTAATTGCAGTCACCATCCTTGGGGATATTTAAAAGCTGTCTGACAGTCTTCGACAACTTACTCTAGTTGTCCTTACCTCAGCGTGGACAAGATGACCTCCAGAGGTCCCTTCCAACCTCCACCATTCTCTGAGTCTGTGATGGGTTTGCAGAGAACCAGGTTGCAAACGTAAGCTGATTCAGAGCAGGAACATTTCAAGATGTAAGCCAAACCACAGTCAAGTGGGATGAAAGGGAGATTTTCTTTAAACGTGTATACCTGCTTCCAACTTAAACAGTATTGAAGTGGCATCTACAGCACTAAAATGTAGAAAAAGAGTTGATATTTGGTGAGTCATGGCTCATATCTTTCTGAAGTGATTTCCTGATCAGTGTGGCATTTTGCACACTGCCAAATTTTCCACCTGCATTGAACAGAAAGGACTGTAGTCTAAATATAGGAGCAAATTTATAGAGCCAGGGCAGATGAAACTAACCACTGTGGTCTGAAAAATTTAATGCTGAATCAAAGTTAGATTTCACTGCATTTTGCATGTTCACCATGCCTGTAACAGGGCAAGGGGGCCTGCCTATCTCAGGACACCGTGAAGAAGAACATAAAGATGACTAGATAATGATCCAAGCAAAGAGCTCAAAACAGAACTATATTTTACCTTCTTAGAGAAAATGACTTAGCTATCAAATTACGTGCAGGATAATCCACCTACAGAACCAATGGAAGCAATATTAATCGGCCCTAAAATGTTCCAGGTGGACCTGGCTGAAAATCATTTTCTTCTCCCTCTGCTTTATGAGAGCAAGTCGCTCTTGCTATGGTGGGAAAGCGTTATCAATTAAAAGGTACCGTAAAATACCCTTGACATTACCAGAATGCAAAAGGCATACGTAAGTCTCCATATAAGATTTTTTGTACAACCAACTTCTCAGCCAAAACCATTTTAACTCTGGCTATCACATGAATCATCCCTGGCCTGTGAGCTGTCCTTGTCTCACATGAAATCAAGAGGCTTGGACAGTCACAGGCAATGCTGCAGTGGCTGATGTGCCTGGGCACTTTTACTGCTGGACTGACAATGAGACTGTGAAGGCAGTGGGGGCCCAGCAAGGTCCCATGGGTTTGTGTTGACCAACAGCACCGTGACCTTGATGCCGGATGATTTTTGTCTTTTTCTTTTATGTGTTTGTAGCCTTCCCAGTACTTTTCCCTACCCTTTTCCTTACCCTTTTCCCCAGCTAGAAAGACCAAACATCTTCCAAAGCTCCAAGCCCCGCAGGGTAGAGGGCCCTCTCTTATCTTGGCTGTCCCTGGGAACCAAGGTTGAGAACAACATCTTTGACATACATTTTCATAAACAAGTACAGCTAATACCAAGGGGTGGGGTGGGAGCTCCAGAGAAGGGGCTTGACCTGGGGGAATTGCATCACCACTTGTCCTCCTAATTGGTGCTTTTTATCAACGATGCCAATTTCCTAAAACCTACAAGACTGTATTCACCCCTGTGGGAGAGGCTTTAGTGGATATTCTTCCATAACTGCCCCTGGAGGTCCAATAAAGATCCACTTTTCTATTACCTCCTATACTAAAATTATCTCAAGTTTCATTTCTAGGCTCAAAAAGGCAACAACCTCTGCACAAGCAGCGCTTCTGAAGGAGTGGGCATTCTGGGTTGGTCTGTAAACCTCCCATTAGCAGATACGTAACAGTCACACTCTGAAGTAAAAGTCTAACTACTAAAGGTTTTAGTAGGCTTAAAAGCTTCAAGAGATATTGAATGCATTGACTAGAAAGTGCTATATGTCTCTATCTTTGCTATCAGTACAATAAATAAAAATCAATGCTACATCCAACTCAGAGCTGATCAAATTAAGGTGTACAAATAATCAAATCATTAAACATTACAGCAATTATTCCTATGCCAGGTAAGCTACTAAGTGGAAACTTGCAAACTAAATAAAATCCATTAAAATATTTTCCATAGTTAAAAAAAAAAAAACAACATTTGGTTCCTCCAACACGATAATACAGTTCTTTCTATATTATTCAAAGCACAGGTAACTCATATTTAATGATGACAGCCCAGCAGTCCTGGGCTGTTAGTGATTCCTGAAGCATTCCTCCAGAGAATAATGAAATCCAGCATGATTAATGATTTAAATTAACCCAAGTATACTGATAACAAGTATTTTAATTTTTGAGAAAATGATATCAGAAGCTATGCTCTGGTAATTTGCTATAATGCAGTTTTTAGAATCGAATGAAAAGTAATCAAGTTACAATAAAGACAACTGAATAGGAATGTGTACAGAACTAAAGTAGTGCCACCCCTAATTAATGTCCCCTGGCAGCAAATCTATTAGTTTTGTAACTGGGATTCAGGAGGATGCAAATGAATAGGACTCTGGGAACAATAACTGGCAATATTTATACAACCAGTATTTTCATTTATATTACTGAACAACAAAGACACATTAGCAATTAAATTTGGAATTTTTACTAAGGCCTATAACAAAGCATCAAGCAAATTATGGCACATGTCATCAGTGAAAGCTCACTAAAGAGTATGAAACTAACAGAATGAGTTTTTATGTCCTCATCAGGACATCACAGGCTGTCTTCATAAAAGATTCTAACCTGCCAGTAATGGTCACCTTACCTCTGCTAAGCACACACAGCCCTTACAGCCTGCCCCAGCTTTCAGCCTCCACGACCTCCATGAAACTTAACTGAAGTTAACTACATGAATTTGCTCCTGATGTTGTTTTTTAACTGTCACATACTTTTATTGTCTACATATCTACTGATTAAAAAAACCATCCTTCTTCCTACATCACTTTACTTGTGTATCCTTACATTGTAAGGTTTGTTTTTTGGAAGGGATTTGGATGCAGAAAGTAATATTTGCCTGACCTTAACGCTTGGGGGCTTTATTATGTTATCTTCACTCACAGAGATGGAGCAATTATTCATAAAAAATATCCCATTCCAACTCACTGAAATCCATTGAAAAAAATCCACTGCTATGCAATAAAGTTACAGATTTTTCTTCCCAACGGGCTAAATTATATATCATGTTATAATAGGGTGACATTTTGGTGTTCAAAACACATAAAAGACTTCTGGACTCGCAAATGTTTTTCATCTTCTGAGATCAAATGATCCTTTATCCTCCATCACATTTACTCAGCAGTAGAATTTTATGCTGTATCTGTAGATCCAAACAAAGGGTTTACAAAGCAAAAAAGGAATGAAATAGGAAGCTGATCTGAGGAACTTCTATTATAAATAAAGCAACTGTCAAAAGTGAAGGGAAATTGTACAAGTTCTCTCTAAAAGTAGGGAAAGGATTTTGTAATTTTGTTCTTAAGTACAGAAAAAATTAAATGTGTCCATGTCTGTAATTCCCAAATGCGGATACATTTTCATTCACTCTATCCACAGCAATAACCACTTTATGAAACAACTAAGAAAGCTGTTTTTTATTTTTACAGGAAAATTTTAGAGGACATTGTGTTTTCGCCTTCCTTCTCCAGCTTCAGTATGTGCATAAATATGCTATTTCAAGCTCTAAGGAGAATCTCTCTTTAGTACTTGTGATTTTGTGAAGTGCATAATTTCAGAGAAACACGAACAATAATGATTGTGCATGGTCAACACATTCAGAATTCTGAATGTGCTCTGCCCTTCCAAAATCAAGTATGGGGCTCACATGTAATAAGTACACATTGTACAGCTCTTGTTTTACTGCTTAGCACCCAGATCTTGTGGGCAAACAGGTCAATGTGGACATATCATTTCCGATGACAACAGTTCAAAATTTTCTATAAAAATATGATGACGATGATGCTTTCCACAAAAATCTACGAAGCAGTATCATTACTGGAAAGAGACTTATACTTTTTCACATGGTTATCATTATTACTAGAAGGATCACACATCATATCTAAATACGATCAACTCAGATATTGTTCTAACTGAAACACACCTACACTTAACTGTATAAAAATAACACAATATAAAATGTTAATTAAATGTAATAAAATGCTCATGATGTCAAATTTTTCTTGCTTTTCATCACAAAGGTTAACAACAATTAAAAAAGTCTAAATCCAGCATTGTATATAGTGGGCAGGTTTAGCTCTCAGTAGGGGATACCGTTTAATTCCACTCTGGATTTGGCTGCTGGATAGAAAGGAGTCTAAGCTCCTGACAATGAAATCTCTAGAACCACTGCTATAGTATTGTATTTTAGTACTGAATTGTAAGAGTTCTTTGATCATTCTGATGCAAGTTAAAAAACCTATCCTGTCAAAAAAAATAAAAGTAAGAGCAGTCTCTACTGGCCTCTACCTGACAAAAGAGAAAAGGAAAAAGAGTGAAATAATTTTCAAGACTGTCGTTAAGGAGTAAAGCTTTTTAAAAAATAAATCCATACTTTGGAAAGGTGAAAGTCCCATTCAATTTCTTATCAGTTCTGCCTTAACTCGCACAGCATGTGTTTCTGACCTAGAGCTGTAGGCTCGTTCTGGGAACTCATCAGCTGCTCCATTACAAACTGTCCTGCTCATTCTAACCCTTATTCTCCCTGCTCACTAATGAATTGATGGCTGGTACAGCCTCAACAAGACTGATACTTGTCCACTTTTTGCTATGTATATCACACATCAATGCATTAAACATCACTTATGATTTTAGAATTCACAGAAATTATTATTAAATCTCATTGTGAGAAAATGACTGAATTTTCCCAAGATGAAATGAGTCTTGTAACTCATCATTTGCCTTTCACAGGCCTCATTTTAGGGCTTCTGCTGCACATAAATAATCATTCAGCTTTTAAGTATAAGTCTACAGAGTGTGGTTTAAAATTTAAACATCTGCATTTCCCCTTTACAGAATTTAAAATATATATTTTAATATTCTTAGTCAGTGGAGCTGCTCCAACAATTTGTTAGGTTGCAAGAATCTTATTTAAAAGCATAGTTCTAAAGAATAAACAGAAGACTTACTATTCATTCAGTCCTTTTCTAAGTGGTTGGTATAGATTTAATAATTAATAAAAGTCATATGAGTATGAAAGCTCTGCCACAGCACTGAATGAATGAGGTATCTCGAGAGGTCCCTTCCAACCCCATCCACTTTGGGATTCAATAATCACAACTTAATGGAATATGTGAATGAAGGATTGGATCACTTTTATGTTAAATGCTTGTTCAAACGAGTCACTGCAGGGATCTGGCCTATCACTATTGCAGACTTTGCAAATTTAGGCAAATACGTCCCCAAGCTGTTTTGGAACAGACTTCTATGACATGTTACTGACCTTTTGCAATCTTTTTCTAGAGGGAAATGAATCTTGATATCAAAGGCTCATGAAACAATAACAGTATGGCTGTTTCTTGGTTATTTCAATGGTATGCTGTCAACAGCAGGGTTCATGAGCCTGATAAATGTGCGTTCATGCAGAATAGGGAAAAGGCCACATTTGCATTAAAATTCAATTTTAATTGTCCTTATTCTTTATTGATGCTTGGTGAATTGGATCTATAAAGAACAATTTTTAAGCAGAATGAAATTTGACAAATAGTATAGCTGCATAAACAATTTCAGTAATTATGGCAGCAATTATTCTCTGTTCTATCTCTTGGTAGCTCTAAAGAGAGGAGAAAGAATGTGACAAGAGCTTTAGAAACCCTGCAGAGATCTCAGCATTATAAAAGTCAGAGAAGCCAGATATCAAAAATTTATGCAACATAGGTTTAGCACAAGAAGATAAACATTGTCCCTAGCCTGATTTTCAGACAGGAAAGCCTTTCTTTACTCAGGGAAATCAATAGGCTCAAATTAAACAAATACCTAGGAAATTCCAGCTACACAAAAACTTTAAACAAGAGCATACAAAGTTATGCAGTCACAAAATACAATACATCATCATATTAGTTATACAATTACTAGAAATCATACTGACATTATTCTCTCTTTAAAGTCTTAGAAAAATCAATCACTGCTCTGGATGATAATGAGGAGACCCTGACAGACAGACATTAACTCTTCAGACAAGTTTTGTTCTTTTCTGCAGAGGTCTGGTTACACAGCAAGTCTTTTAGTCTGAAATTGACATTTACAGTGCAGGGGGAGAGAAAATACATTCTAGGTGCACCTAGTGCTGCTGAGAGCATGATTTCTAAAAACCCACAGATATACTGCACACAAGTATACAAGAGAGATCAGATTTGATAATATTCATTTCTAGACCCAAACTTCATTAATCATCCAGGATCTGAAGTGTAATAACTGCATCCCAACAGAGCACCACTTGCCAGTTTCTCATTTCACACTAACTACAAGCAGGGCCACTGGGAGTATTGTCTTACACTGACTATGGAAAGTATAGAGACCTGAGCATGGCAGTGAATTCCTCCCCAGAACAGAAAGTTTTAAAACACCTAGAAAGAATACAAATGGCAACTATTTACTTTAAGATCTTAAAAGACAATGCAGAAGATACAGAGAAAAATCTAGACAATAAAACAATAAAAAGAATCCTGCAAGGAAAAAGGGAAGCCTATGAAATCAGAAAAAACCCTAGGTTTAACACAGGAATAGCAACAAAAACTTTATGACTAGAAAAGAAAATATTAATGTCTTGCAGAATACATTACTGATGAGAAGTTAAACTAATTTACAAGTTTCTTGGTCCTCCAATTTTTTGTTTTTCTGAAACTCTGAAATACTTGGGAAAAGCAGAGAAAGGAGAAATATTTTCATTATCTGTCCAGAAGAATCAAGGAGCTGCTAGACACAGAGAATGATATATTACCTAGCAAATCACACATAAATAATTCAATTATTTCTTAAACAAAGCCTGGAGAAGTTTTGTTTACTGTAATTTTCCACTGCTCACAGTCTCATACAAAATACTGAAAGTTATGTGGCCTTTCTCAAAAAGAATGTGTATCAAGATATGTGGCGCTCTGCCCCTTGACAGATTAGAGCCGGACTGGGGGACTCTGTCCAAGAGTGTGCATCATGTTTAAAAGCTTTGCTAAGTGCAGCAGAGGTTACACTTACCTTTCTGAGTATCAAACCTGTTCTACATTTCTATCCTTCAATGTGTTCTAAATGCTGCGGAAAGAAGCAAAGTGTATGCAAAAGAACATGAATTTATAGGTAGAGTTTCACTGAGACTCAGCTCCAGAAGCGCCGGCAAGTAGTAGTCACGGCCACACAAAGTGCACGTAATACAAAGCTCTGCAGCTTATGGATAAGACAAAAAGGCAATAAGAGGATAATAAGAATGATAGTAACACAGAACTGTTTAGGTTGGAAAAAACCTCTAAGATCATAGAGTTCAACTGTTAACCCAGCACTGCCAAGACCACCACTAAACCATGTCCCTAAGTGCCACACCTATACATCTTTTAAATAACTCCAGGGATGGTGACTCCAACATTCCGTGGGCAGCCTGTTCCAATGCTTGACCACCCTTTCAGTGTAATTTATCCTAATATCCTGTCTAAGCCTCCCCTGGCACATAAAACAGCACACTTAGTTTGACCAATCAAACAATCAACATCACCAGCAAAGGAAGTACAGGTATTTTGTGGGGGGTCCCAGCACAGACTATTACTTTAGAAGAGATTTACAGCACAAACAAGTGAAGACTGAGAGGTGATCCCCCTGCACAGCAGATCCTCACAGAAAGTAATTAGTTAGTTCTGACAGGATACACCATCAAATACACTGCCTTGCAAACACTGAACTAACTCATCAAGAACTACAAGACTCTCGGTATTTAGCATCAGACAGCTGACAACTCAGTTGCCTTTCTATATGCTGAGGACTCATTTTTTCCATTTCTAAAATCCAGAGTGCAGCAGCATTGCTCTCACTTTGTGGACTAAAAGCTTCCTCTGACAGAGGCACCTGCCAGTGCCTCAGTCAATCCATCAGTGGCAGCTCCCGATAAAGCTGTTGTTGCCTTCACCCTCTTCATGTAACCCTATCTGCGTATACAGTTCAAAGAATAATTTATTTTTATGTGTCAATATTATTATTAATAACCTGTATGGAGTAGCAGTGAAGATGTGTTTTATTAGGCCACACAAGTATGGACAACTTCATGACTAAAATATAATTAATCTCTTACAACTTTGGAGAGCTGATGTACAGGGGAATCTAATGGTTGAAAATAAATCTTACTGAAGCACAGTTAAGCATATGAGAATGCTAATATTATCAGAGAATAACACACAGATTTTAATATTGAGAACATGAGTCTAATTACTATGATTTTGCATTTTTGGTACCAATCAGAAATTTAATCCTATCCCTCCCCTCATAACATAAATAATTGGATTTAATTACATAGCTTTTATTTTGAGGGGTAAAGAACTGAGCTTCTTATTCATGCCCACATTTTAGTTCTCACCATTTTGTTACAATTGATCTGCTTACTATGCCTTTTGCTTCCCTCCAAATCCTAAAACATACTACTATGAATCAGTTCATTTAAAGACATGAACACAATTGGTCTTGTTTCTGATTCTCTCTGAAACATGTTTTGTTTTATTATCTACTGGGGAATACCTTGCTGATGAGGCACAAGTTTTAAATCAAGGTAGCATTCCTGATACGCTGGTTTAAAAAAAGATTCCTTTCACAATTCCTCTGGCAATTGGATATATTCACTGTAAGCTGCTGACACATGCATTCTTAAATGTTCAAAATATTAACACAAACCAAGCGCTACAAACCCAAAAAGACATACAGAAGAGAACTGCTGATCGCATTTAAGTCTCCCCAGACTCTGGAGGTATCTATACCTCATTTATACCCAAGAATCTTAACAGCTGAGTAACTGAGTACTGAGGTAACATTGCATTAAGCAGAATTTTTAAAATTAGCAAGTTAGGGCTAAAATCCGCAGAGATTTTTGGTGAGAGCAACAATGGGCTATGTATATGTTTTTGCTAGATGGCGGAGTTAAAGCATTAATTCATCACAGTAAGAACTGATAGCCTTCTGTGTTCAAAAATTAAGGATGGAACACTTTGTATTATCAACAAATATATGAGGAGAAATTGTAGGAAATATGATGGATGGTGTAGAGGAATTTCTCAAGGAAAGAGGCTGTGTGAGCAATCCAGCCTGCACAGGTGGATTAGTTTAGCTTCAAGGACAGAGGGAAAGCAGCCAAGGCCACGAAAGAAGAAACATACCAGCCAGATAAGGAACTCCAGGATGGGAAAGAAGAGAGCGCTGGCTGGAAGATGTGAGAGATGTGACAGAATTTGCTGTACAGACAGACTGCTACCGTTTGCGTGATATAAACAATGTATTCCAATTAGAAGAGTTTTGGGGCGCGTGGACACTGCTGGCTATCCAATAGAGATGCAGGTAAAAGCACGTGCTTTACGGGGATATAGTGTAAGAATGCTGGATGCATTAGAATAAAGGGTTTTTTGGGCTTCACTTGATCACATTGATCATGGCGTGATGTCCCTTTATTTCCCGTGTTTTACAACAATTGGTGAGCCCGACGTGATTATCCCTGGGCTGTCACGCAGCTGTGATTCAGTGGATCGTGGACTGAGATAGCGGGAATGCTGGCCGTAAATTTTTGTCAGTTTCACGAGAAGCCTCACCTCATGGCAGAGGTGAGAAGAGAGCCATCAATCCTCACAATTTCATGAGAAGCCTCACCTCACGGTGGAGGTGGGAAGAGAGTCACATATCCTCGTCATTCCACGAGAAGCCCCACTGCACCATGGAGGTGGGAAGGGAGTCATAGAGCCTCGCTTCGGAAGCAGGAAGCCCCACGTAGAGGTGGAAATAAAGTCGTAAGTTCTCACATCTGATCAAGTGAGGGGCCAGGGAGGAGATAGGGAAGGATAAAGAACAAGAAGGTGTCCTAAACCTCCTCCTACTTATTCTCTCTGTGAGAAGAATCAAATGTGATGAGTCCATGATACGAACTCTACTGAAGTGGGTCTGAGACCCTGGACTGCTTCATGGAGTGAGCATAGCTTTTGAACTGTCAGTATGGGAGTCGATTGGGAAGGCGTTATGGGACGCAATCAGCAGTGGAGGTAGTGCTGCCAAAGAGGCATCTAAATCATCCACGCACTGGAAGCTGATAAGGGATACTTTGCAAGCAATGAAAGCTGAGCGGCAGGCAGCCGCATCTGCCTTCGCTGCCTTAACTCCTTCGGGGGAAACAGAGTCCCCTACAACAACATTTTCTGCGCGAGTTTCTGCTCCGCTCTTATCCCCGGCACCCCCTGCCTCTGCTCCTCTGCCAGTGCCAGGGTCTTTGGTGCCTGCCTTGGCGGCACCAACGGCTCCTCCTTTGCCACCAGAAAGCGGAGAGGGAGCAATGGCAGGGGAGGCTGAGAGGGCTGAGGAGAATACGAGGGCTTCAGGGCACGGGGAAGCTGCTG
>VZRN01003293.1:0-15090 GCA_013397935.1 Dasyornis broadbenti
GCTCGGGGACAGCGCCAGTTCCCGCTCAGCACCTGCAGGGCGAGGGGCCCGCGCCCAGACAGCAGAGCGCAGCACAACTGAGCTCTCACCATGGCACTGCTTTTCTTCCCCGAAATGAACAGCGACAAGAAAACGCTTTTAAAAAGTACATTAAGCACTGACATGTTCCTGTGAAGAATGTCACTAGTTTTTTTTCACAAGCAGCCTTGCTGATTTTACCTCAGTGATGAATGTAATTCACTCTTAAATAACGCTGATGATGTAAACTGGAATACACAAAGGGAGGAATTTCTTTGAAAGGCAACACTGTTCCCCAAATTGTCATTTGGTTAGGGTAGAATTGTACAGGATCACTGAAGAGGTGTAGATAATGTCTCATAGTAATAATAATAATCATGTTAATTATTTGGATGCATGATATCTAGCAAGAAAACAGAATGTAAATATTAGAAGTGCTGGTAGTAAGCAGGGGCTTTGTTTTCTAGGCTGAAATATAAAACTGACTCACCTAGTTGGTTATGATCCTAAAGGTTATTTATAAGAACAGGGATGTTTTGGATTCCTGATCAGCTCTAGATTTTGATGTTAGCAATTCTTTAAAAATGTCCATATCTTTCAGTAGTTTTCTCTCTTGCTCACTTTTTTTTTATTAGAAGAATTTTACATATTTATGTAGACACTTATCTAGAAGATGTAGCAAACACAGTAGATTGTTCAGGCATTCTTACAAACAGGACTGTGATCTGGATGGATTTTACTCTCTAACATACTGAATCTTGATTGGTTTTACCATAATTTTACTTGTACAAAACACAGAAATTGTAGAAATTTTGTTCCATGCTGATGGAATGAAGTGAGGAAGAATGTACTTTTCCTCACTACAGTTTTCTTCAGTCATTTAACTTAAAACTCCTTACTGTAATATCCGAATGACCTTTCTTTTCAGAATCCCATTTTGAGTTTTGAGCTACCAATGAACTTAACAGACTGGTTTCCACGCCCAAGAATGAAAACCAAAAGAGAAGAAATACGAAAAATAATCCTGACGCTCCAGGAACAGCAGAACAAGGACAAGAAGGGACAGAAAGACCCAAGTTCAATTTTGCAGGAAAAGACAGAACAACTTACCAACAATGGCTCAGACTGAATGTTGTGTCTGTTGCATGTTAGCTCCACAATCAAAACTGAAACCTACATTTTTGTCTGCCCAGACTAAAAATTTGGCGTGTTCTCTGCTCAAAGTTACTTGGGAATGTTTAATGCCTGTATAAATGTGTGTCATAAAATGGTTTAATTCCCACAAAGATGTGTATGAAGTGAGTCTGTACATATGTTAATGAGGCCAACTTTTTCAGCATTTGTAATTACTTTTTTTCCACTTGATAGGGAGCTTTTGTTATGTATTTCTGTTAATAGAACTTAAATAGCAACTTCTAAACATGAAGCAAATAAAGTAAATATAGGATAAAATGGTTACCTTTTTCTTTTTCAGCAAAGTTTTAATGTTGCAGGCTTAAGCAACACATAGGGAATGATTTGGTAGTGAAATAATTAATTCATATTTTGACCCTATTTAGTTGCCCTTTACAAGATTATTCTGCTTGCGCTACAAACAGTATGGGTAAGTGTCTCAATGTACCATGGCCTCCAAGAAGGTGATTCCCATCCTCCCAGTATCTAAGTGTAGGCAGTGTCATAGTTCATAGGACCGCTTCAGATTTGGGGGTTTAGAAGATTTGCATTGCAATTACAATTCCACCCTTGCTTTAGTGGGACAGGCTAGGGAAAGGGGGAGAGTGCTCTTTGACTAGAGGAAACTCTTCCAACAGTATTATAAAAGTGGTTTCAATGAAGTGATCTTGAGTGATTCTATTAAATCATATTTTGTGGATCCCAATTGTTGTACAGGTGTATTTTGAGACTTTCTTCATTATAAAATTGTATTTTGGTAAGTGTACTTGGAATAGCAGATTGCCCACATTACATTTTCTATGTTACAATTCTGAATGTTACATTCATATGTGCTTTATCTAAGTAATGAACATTTAAAAAGAAAAAAAGTGTATGATTACTATTTTTTCTAATATCCACACAAAAAACCAAAATACCAGTGTTCATTGCTTGCTTGTTTGTTCTCGGCTTTAGGTAGCATCAAACTAATGTAGGGACTTGCTTGGCTATTTCAAGTGTATTTTGATTTTACAACAATCTGAAATGCCATCATTGCTTAAACTGCAAATGTAGCCTTTTATCCCTGTTCTAGAAAGGCTTTGGTGTTCACATGAGGAAAGTAAGAAAAGATTTGTGCAAGGATATATATCTCCATTTTTCTACTAATACAGATATCTTTGAAGGGAACCAGAAAGGATCACTTCCCAGGAAGGAATTTGTGGGGGTAGAGAGGGATCTTCTATTTCTCCTTGCAGATAATACTTTCTCTCCTGATTTTTCTACTGGGAATGTCATTTACCATTCCCTTCTCCCAAAGAGAAGCAGCAGAGAGTTCATTAGCTAAACTATGGGCCCCTTGAGATTTATTTTTGTATACAACACCAAGTCTAACCCAGTAATTCATGGTCTCCATGAGTTTTCATTCTCACTAAACCCTGAAAACATGGCTGCTAATGACATTACTTCCAGGACATTCCTGTACAGAGGACTCTGTGACACCCTGTGTTTATAGGGGGATTCTCTCACCAAGGCAGAGTGGTTGCACATAGAGCACTACAACCATGGGCTGCAAATCTTTTGTACAGATAACTTGTGGGATTTAGGGGAGTTGTTCATTTCCAGGTTTCTCTTGCATAAATCCTGGGCCCCATGGAGAATATGTAACCACCACATATATATGTTCTGTTAGACATGACTCCTGCAGTTTTCTTGTTGAAAGAATGGGGAGCAATTTTCTGGACTACAAATTAAATATGAAATGTGCACACCTCTGAGTTGTTTCCTCCTTGAAATGTATCCAGTATTCTTGCCATTGCTGGGGAAAAAATAGGGATGAAATAGTTCCAGATTGTGGAAATGCAGGGTCTTGTGTATCTGGCTTTAGTGCAACTGACATACTGGAATTGTAGTTTATAGGAGAGAGGGAAGGAAAATATTTTTTTTAAATAGAGGAGAGACAATTGCAAATAGAATGTATTCCTTCCTATTCTAGTCTTTCTCAATGGTATGTTCTAATTATATGGAATATATCCACATTTCATTGATATAGTAGTTTTCCTTTTTTCTAATATTTGTGATGCAGGTGCATATTTTGATGCTTTAGAACTATTTGGTTCTCTTATTGGGAATGGCCTGGTGCTTCCTCCTTTTCCTTTCTCTTTCCTGTCCTCTCCTTCATCTTCCCTCTTCCTGTTTTTCAAAACTGTGGAGAAAGTGCTGGATTTACTATCATTCAGTGTTAAAGGTCTCAAGATTTTCAGTCACATAGAGGAAGCTCATATACATGTTAAATACAGGAATCTTATTTTTTTAATAAAATGTGACATTAATAGAAAAAACCCTACAGAATTAAGAATGAGTTATTTAAAACCTTCCTGACTTGGTTTAACAAGCTCACTACTCCATATGCTTGGTAAGTGTTTATTCTTAATATGATGGTGGGCAGTGCTGTAGTGTTCTGCAGTCTTTAAAAGTTTTACCAGTGTCTTTTCTGAATAAGATTTATTCAGTTAAAGTTAGTGGGGTGGGGACTAGATAACTTTATGTAATTATTACATGTCAACACATGCACTCTATGGAAAGTAAATGTTGTATATTTCTTTGGCTGATTTAGGATTTCAAGTGCCTTACGAGTAGCCTGACTGCATTCTGCAGTGTAAGGGATCAGATGGCCACCTAATTAAATGTATCTGTTTGTATTGTTTTTCAGGTTGGGTAGAATAACAGTTAAGAATTCTTATTAAGGTTTTAGATTACTTAGCATAAAAAATGCATGTACTTGTGGTGCACATTTGGAGGATAGCTGCAAAAGCAGAAGAGATATCTAAGTAGTCCCTTGTGACATTCCTATTTTTCCTGCTGAGAAACTGAGCACACTCTTTAAAGACCAGAGACTTCAAACAAGAACTGTGTTGTTGATTTTTGAGGTTGCACTACATTCTTGTCTTGGAAGAATCACCTTCCAAAACATTCAGTAAAGAAAGTGTGAGAAATCAAGCAAGCTTTACAGGAAGATGAGAAAACTATGGTGTTGATTTTTTTATCTCTTGCATAGGAAATGAGTAAAGTAGAACATGTATGATTTTTAATTTCTATTAATATAGTACCACTGGAAACTGAACTACTAGACTTCTCTTACAAACAGCAGCAGTTTCCTTAGTTTGTTTCATTTTTTTTTCCCCTCAGATTTTTAAATAGAATGTATTTTTGGTCACAGGTTAAAGCTTTGCATTGATAACGTGGAGCTTGTGTTTTAGCATGTGCACAGAAGTAGGTATAAAGGTGCTTGTTCTTTGCAGTCCTTATTCTTGGGAATGATGAGAGGTACTGGAGTCTGGATAAAAGATTTTGTTTTGGTACAACACTATTTATAACAGTCTTTCTTTAGTGCTGCATAGTCAGTACCCCTAAAGAACCTTTGTGCAGTGAGTTGAGTTCACAAAGGTACTACTCCCAAAGTTTTTTAACTTTCTCCATTTACTTCTGGAAGTCAAAGCTGATATTACAAACCAGAGCTTTGAAACAGTAAGAGTGGGGCAACAGCCATTTTGCTTACCTTTCACCACCATATCTTTGAAGTAAATACTTTCTGCTTAACTCAATAATGCCTGCTGAAAGATGTGATGAATGATGGCTGTTTTGTAGGCTCCAGTCTGGTTAAGGGAGGGTGTGATCTGGAAGGTGATTGTTCTCTCAGTTGTGGTCTGTTGTAGTTTTCTGACAAGCTTGATTTTGCTTGTTTTTAACATTTATATTTGGAATTGTGCAAACCTGTGGTCACAAAAGGAAACTGGGTAATGTACACCATTCCTTAGGGATTCCTTATTCAGTTATGAGAGTAATTGCTAGCCACAACCTAGGTTCAAATAGCCAGGCTGTTTCTTTCCTATTTTTTGCCCCGTTGTTTGTTTGTTTTTTCCTTGTTTTTTTTTTTTTTTCCTGTGAGGCTCATAGGTGATATTCCTGGGGGAGAGTAAGCAGTGTTATTTGCGATGCACGATGCTTAAAAAGATACATAAGCTACACTCATACATGAATATATGTTAACAGAAGGTTATCTGGATTTAAAAGTATCCAGTTTCTAGTAAGTGAGACAGACTTGACTTACCTGCCTTTCCTATTTTTTGTCTTCCCTTCTTATTTATTAGTTGTTAATGCTAATTAGTTATTATCTACTTCTCTAGAGTTCTTTGGGGTATGGCTTTACCCAATCAATCATCAGTTAAGTAGCTCAGCAGTGGGAGAAAAGAAAACCATTATGATTTTTAAAATAAAAGATTCTAGTATATGAGAAAAACCACCACAGCAGTAGGGCTGAATGCACTTTACAACTGAATCATTTATTTTAATAGAATCCACATAGGACATCTGTCCATTTGCACAGTGTCATAGTTTTACATGATACTTAAATGTTCCATCTTCAGGACCAGGCTTTCTTTTACTGTAAGATGACTGGATAAGGGTAATGGGAATCAGACTAGTTTGATTCAGCTACGTATTTGTTCCCCGTAAGCTGTGAGGATCCACTTAGAGGGAAAGCACCGTGCTCTGGCCAGCCTGAGCTTCCTGCATGCAGAGTCTGTGTAAAGACTGGCCTAAACACGCAGAGATTAAAAGTGGTGTAACTTAGGGAAATGTATGAACTATTTACACAAAACTGTATCTGTTTAAACATCTTTCTAAGTTTAGGAACTTAGTTTACTTTTGCACATATACTGATGTCAACTAAATATACATACACTAAATATAACTAAAGACACCGATGCCATCTCACAGCAGTAGTTTGCAAACTCTTATGCAACCCTTTACCCCCATTGTCCTCCAGATGTAACGTTTTAAAACAAGCTCTGACAGTGCCTGTTTACATCAGACTTCTCCTTCCTAACTTAAATTTTGAAAAACTAGTGTGTGTCCCATATCTTTACATGTACGTAAGAAATGTAGTGGTAGCCTGGAGAGGGATGTTATTATACATTGGACCAAACCTGTGACATTAACTATAGGAACTCTCAGGAAATACTTCATTTGGAATTTAAAGTTTCTAGGATCTAAATATTTAGGATCATAGAATGGTTTGGTTTGGAAGGCACCTTAAAGATCATCTAATTTCAACCTCTCTGCTGTGGGCAAGGACACTTCTCACTAGAGCAGCTCAAAGATGCATCCAACCTGGCCTTGATGAATGCACTGTTTATGTAGCAGACTGAAAACCATATATATTTTAGTTCTAGAGAACTTCATATTTTCAGGCCAGGAAATTTATTTCATATTATATATCGGTAATATGCCAGATAGTGTGTCAATTCTGTAATACAAAAAAAATCAGGCTAACCCCAAAAGAGCACTATTCCAAAATGGCACATTTCTCACAGAAAATGACACTAAATAGAACATAAATTGTACTGGAATGCAAACAAATGGAGTATGTTTCTTACTTAAATGTTCCTCAGTCCTGAAACTTAAACTGCTTTGTAAACAGTATTGTAATCATATCTCCATGTTACAAAAGGGCATTAAAAGGCCGTGAGAAGTTGCACAGCTTCCTCCCGTCCTAGAAAACCACTGAAATTTCTAGGCTTCAAACAAAATTTGCACTGCAAATGAATGTTTAAGTTTCAGAATCAGAAGATATTTTTAAGCAAATATCTGTAACAATATGTTGAATGTGTTTGTATGGACAGCTTATGACTATATTTTATTAAAATGTCATAGAATTTTTTTTATCTTTTCCTTCTGCAGAAGCCAGGTCTTTGTTTTGCAAGAACAGTGTTCCCTGGATGAATTTATTAGCTCATATACCTTGCTTTATACCTTATTGTACAGTCTTTTTTGAGTTTTCATTCTGCTCTCAGTTATTCTCCATCTTTCATACGTGGTTAATGAATTACAATGCAGTATAATTAGCCTGGTTTCTAACTTGCTTTCTCAGTTGCACCCCTGTGTCTTCATTGTCTGTGTAAAGCAAGTAAGCTTTTGGAGTCAGCGGAGGTTCCCTTTTTAATGGGGAAATTTTTGAATTCAAGTAGGTTTTTGAATTGTTTTTTCCAGGCCAGTTAAATGCTAGATGGGGTGAACTTGGCTTTGCTCTTTATTTTTGTCCAGTCAGAGTTGCTCCTTGTCATTACCTCCATTTTGCAAGTTGAGTGCTGGAGTTCAGGGAAAGATGTTAAAAGCATTTTAGTTTAACTAAGCTAAGCTACTCTAAACTGCTGAAATTCATGCTTCAGATACTCTCACTTGCGAGCATTAAAAAGTAACCTTAAAAAGATGCTTTCTGTTTACTTAGCTACTTGGGAGAAACCAGTTTTGTGGTTAGGAGAACTGTTTGCCTAGACTGAAATTCCATTGACCTGAGATTTATCTGAAGCCAACGTTGAAGTGAGTGTTTAATTCTGTCTTCCAATTTTTGATCTGTTCTTTACACAGTGGAGTACTTTCAACTGTACTTTGAAAGAGCTGTTGTTTGATTGCTCTGGGTTTGCAAACTCTGGCAAATCTAACCCTAAATATCTCAAATTGGTCACCTGAAAATAAGAACATAGCTAATTACAGCTGGAAAATATTTGTAAGTAACTTGATAGTTTTCCTGTAGCAATAGGTTCGTGTTTGAAAAACAGTATTTAGATTATTTTAAAATACTTTTTTTTCATTACGTTCTCATTGAACAGTAGGAACCATACAGCTCATAGTTATCTTTACTGTGAAATGTTAAGTTCCCTAAACACTGCATTAGCATCTGTGAAGTGGTATCTGAAGAAAACCTTATGTGTGATAACATTGAAGTTGGTACATGCAAGTGGACTAAATTAAGACTCCTTGTACAATTTAACAATTTTTGGATGTTTCCTACCTTCTTAGTGCTTATATTTGTCTTGCTTAATATGTGTTTTGCATTGTGCACATTTTGATCTTTCTGACTTCCATTGTCAGTATACGATGGTCACTCATAGAACTAATTCCACAGTTCTCATTTTTGTTATTCCATAAGCGGTCATAGTGTGTTGTCATTTTCTTGCTTACCTAGATGAAAACATGTGAGAGGACAACTTGTTCCTGGTGCTTGTTACAGATTTTACCCAAGCACCAGTTGTCCCTCACCAATTTCCCTCCTTCCAAAGTCCTGATGAGATCCTTTGTGTACTGGTTCTTCTCCCAGTCTCTCATGGCTCTACATCTGTTAATCCTTTTATCATGTGTCTAAGCTCTGTCCTTCAATCTACGTGCCAGAAAAATGGCCACTGCTATTTTTTTTCCTGATATGATCCTGTGTTGCCAACTTCATCAGCAGAGGAAGTATGGGCTGGATGAGCAGACAGTGAGATGTATTGAGTAAGGGCTGAATATCTGAAGTGGAGGGTATCTGGTTGGAGGCTGGTAACAAACTGACCAGAGGCAATGGACACAAACCAAAACACAAGAGGTTTTCTCTGACCATCAGGAAACACTTTTTTACCACGAAGGTGACCAAGCACTGGCATGGACTGTCCCAAGAGGCTGTGGAATCTCCATCCTTGGAGATAGTCAAAAGCTATCTGGACAGCCTGGGCAGCTGACTCTAAGGGTCCCTGCTTGACCAGATGACCTCCAGAGGTCCCTTCTGAGCTCAGCCACTCTGATTTTGTGAGCTTGCTCTGAGTTCCTGGACTTGGTGTGACAAACCTGGCTGGTGCTGCAGAGGAAATCCTGGGCAGTACTGCAGCAGGAATGCTGCAGTTCCAGGTGTACTGTTCTGAGAATGAAGCTACAGGGGTCAAGGCCAACCCACAGCTGATGCTCATCAGAAGTTCACAGCTTCGCTAAATTTGGTTGCATTTCAAGACTGTCAGCCTTTAAAAGGCACATCACTGGCATAAAACACAGCTTGCTTGCCAAATTTAAAATATGCTACTAGTCTCCAGGCAACTTTCTAATAATCTGTGTTACTACTCTTTAATGGTGTGAGTATAACCATTTTAGCTAACATTCAATTTTTAGCAAATACGTAATTTGGAAAATTTTAAAATGGGCAGCTAAAGGTTAGTGAAGGTATTATAAGCAACTGAAAGCAAAATGCAGCAGTTTTTGATACCTGCTATTTTTCTGGAATAATTTGAGTTGTAGTGCAACTCCTAGAACTGTTTGTGAACAGATAGGTGATTCAGATTATTAGCACATTTAGTAACTGAGTCAGAACTGGACAATTTGGTACTCTCTGGGCCAAATAAGCATGCCAGGAGAGAACGTCATGCTACAGTGAGTGTTTAACTTCTCTGTGAAGTTTGCTTTACCTTGCACTTGAAGTCCTACCACAAGGGTTTGAAGAGCTGGTGGTGGAATTTAAGTGTGGGTGTAAAACCCAGCTCAAGGGCTGCTCACCAGAAGGAAAGCACTCAGGGTGAGGTTTAAGATAATCTAGTTATCTCACATATGGGGACAGGCATGGGAAAGCAATTTGAGTCTGTCTGTGCTTTTGGTAGCATTCACATGCATGTGTAACTGCACCGCAAAGGAGCAGAGAGAGCTCAAACCATGTGCTGCTCTGGCAGCCTGTTTTTCTGGTGAAAGAGTATTATTCCTTCATACAGTAATCAGTGGTGCCCCAGCACGTTTGTTGAGCGGTTTGCCCAGATGGATAGCAACCACAGAGTTCACATCTTTGAGTGTGGATTTATTCAGCAAGCAATGTAAATTAAACTCTGTTCTGTCTAATAATCCCACAGTGCTAAGTGAAGACTACACACAGGAGGGAGGTGCCTGCAAGAGCTTTGCATTCCTACCTTTGCAGCATAAGCAATCTTCTTTTTCAGCTTAGCAGCATTTTTCTCATGTATATTTTTTTTCTTGCTTCTTACATCAACATAAAGTGTAGGAGAGCTACAGTTGAATACCCGTATTTGTGAATTAGGTTATTGCCAGACCTCCTCTGATCCCTGCCCACAGGTGTGTTAGAATTTCAAGGGGATTACTTATTCTTCTTAAACTTTACTTTCCCAAGACTAGCTCAAAAACTAAAGCTAAAAATGCCTAAAATGAACAGTCTGAAATATGATGGAAAAAAGTCCTCAAGGTATGTTTAATAGGACACAATTGTCCAAGAACACACTGGGTGAACAGTGGCTTTAACAAAAAGGTTTACAAATTAGTTAATAACCTCACAGAATTCCCTTTGCTAAGAAGCGTGAGAAGCTCTCAGTACCATGATCTCAGTACTGAATCCACACTTTAACCTGCAGTTAAAGTTCATTTTACTGCAGGTGAGTAGCCCCTGATCCATGACGGAAGGAAGCCCTATTCCTGGCATCTACAGGTTACCTATTTCCTGCAGGCTACTTTTGTTTTTCAGATGAGCCCGTGATTATTTTATTGACAACTGCTGTTCATCACCAAAAAAAAATTCCATATAGGTGATCACAGAGTGCATTGAGGGAAACTGGGGGCAGGAAGCTAAAACTTAAAAAATGCCAACCCTATGGTAATTGCTATTGTGTGTTACCCTAGAGCTCCTCTCTGTCTTCCAGATGATGTATCTAAACCGGTGAGGCCCATTCTCCTTTCAAATATGCATGAGAGTCAGCCCATGATATCATTGCCAGAGCGAAGCTTCAGCAGAAACAAAAGAAAATTCATTCCCCAGAGACATGGGGCGTGTTGTACCAGGAATGGAATCCATCTGTCTTCAAATACTGGGATGGCTCCAGGAATATCTTCCAGCTACCCCAGGGTACTGTAATCTCGTTTTCCTGTCCTCACCATTTGTGCACAGCTTCATTCTATAAACACAAAAGAAAAGCGAAAAGCAGTGGACTTCAGAAAGATTGCAAGTTCACAAGTCAGGGATTCCGCTTACCTCCTTTCATGCTATTATTTATGCAATCCTCGTTCTCTAGAGCTACCCACAATTCAAAATAATCTATTTGCTTAATTGAATTATCCTTTAAGGAGAGGAAATTGAAAAATAGGGCCAGTCCAAGAAACTTACTCCCAGTCAAAAAAAGGCTTCAGAAACCAGTCACACATTGCTAGGGGTGAAAATGCAAAACCATCAACCTTCCTTAACTAACATGTTGTCAAGGCAGAAATGACTCACCAACTGAAATTAAACAGGAGGACTTTAAATAGGAACTCTTACCTTAACACGTAATGTCTAAAATTTTTTGTAACTTGTATGAAGCTGTTGAAACACAGAAGGCGTGTGGAAAAGTTGGAATATTTAAAAAAATTAAGTGTAGTCAAAATAGATGTTCGTGCAAAATCTGCAGGAAAGAGAGAGGAAAAAAGGATCATTTCACCACTGTCAAAATTGGAGAATTGTGTATGTGCACATAACATTAAGTGAAAGGGAGCAGATAAAATAAGACTTACACATTTATTTACAGTAAACTGCAATAACTTACATTATAAGGAAATAAATGGTATTTATCTAGAGTAAGCCTGCTCGGAAAGAAGCCAAAGATTGATCCTGGAAGAAACATCATCCACTACTGCTAAAATCCCAGCAAATTTTCTTGTTCTTTCTCTGTCTCTGAACATAAGCTGCTAAACCTTGAGCCAGTTAGAAATGTTCTTGTGCAAACATATGAGCAAGCTATTCTTTATCCAGATAAATAACAGATAAATTGTGCTGGCAGCTACAATAGCCACATTTGCAAACTTTGCGTGGGTAATTCCAAAACTGTTCTATAACCAGTGACTTTAGGTTTAGTTTTTATCAGAAACTGATTGTAAAACTATAAAATCATTTTTGTGGAGTATCTAAGTGCTAAACCAGAATACTCAGCCATTGGGAAATGCCAAGAGTTGATTCTGGCAAGCTGTGAGGTATTTTACCATGACCACATTACACAGATACAGTGTAATTACATCACATTCATATACACTTACAGTATGCCAACAGAACACTGTAAAGTAAATGAACTTCTGGCCTCATATGAAGTCATTGGCTGTGACTTAAGTCAGTGCCCATGGACATTTTTACAGGCAGAACTTTACCCATTACATGTCATCAATGTGTAAAACAGTTGTAGCTATGTGTAATACGCAGAGAAAGCCAGCTAATAACATGATTCAAATACAAGCCTTTCACTTGGAGAGATGCATACAGTAAAGGCTTGTACTCAATGCCAAACCTGATTTTTGCATTTAATTTTTTATCATGAAGTGTGGGGAGAGAAACTTAACACTCATGATACTAAACATTTAAGAACAACCATCTCAGGAGTGAAGTTTCTAATCATGCAAGTGTGAGAGCCTTTACCTTTTCTTATTTATGTTGAACAGTCTGAAGTTTGATCCACTGAGTTATAAATGAGAATTCACTTTCATTTAAATTTAAGTAGGACATTATATGATAGTCTTTGAAATGAAAATGTATGTAATGTCCTCTCAGGGTTTTCTGAGAAGTCAGCTTCCTGACTGAGTCCTTTACTGCTCATTCTTTTAAACTACCTTTAATCAAGGCCAGGCTGGATGGAACTCTGAGCAATCTGGTCAAGCAGATGTCCCTGCCCATTGCAGTGGGGCTGGAACTAGATGGTCTTTAAGGCCTTTCCAACCAAATAATTCTGTGATTCTAGGAACACAAACACAATATCCTCTCAGGGTTTTCTGAGAAATCATCTGGGGTCCTTTACCTGCTCATTCTTCAAAACCACCATTTAACAGCTCTGACAAAATATGGTGGCTCCTACAATTAACACATATTTAAAAAAAAATATGTGGCAACTTTAATGACAAAAGCTGTTTACTACCCGTAAAAACCTGGATTCATATTAAAATGATCAATTTTAATATGTGGGTGAATGAAGGTACCTTGGACATCTGCAGTATTGTCAGTTCTTTGCAGCAGGGCTACAAGAGGTGCATGTGCATGTCAATTATCCTGTCAAAATGTTGTTCTGCTTTATATTGTTGATCTTTCTGCCTTTGGAATGCTCATGGAATTCTTGGTAGGCCATCCAGAACACGGTGTTTGCACATTTAAGATGGTGCTCTTGTTGTGGTGAGAGACACTCTTGTTGTGGTGTGTACAGTGCGAGCCTGCTCCCGAGTTCCAGCAGCGCTAACATGGCACCTCTGTGTGTGTTGTTTTCTCTTTCCACTTTCTCCTCCTCTTTGCTTATGTTGAAGTTCTTGCACTCAGATTTCACTTGTGAGTTTTCCTGTATTTTCCCTGAAGATTCACAGAACAGATGTTGCTGTGTCTTGGGTTATTATTAAATTTCCCACAGAGAAAATAGAGAGAGTACAGATGTGCTTCTCCCGATGAGGGAGAGGCACATCAGATGGTGAGATAGTGCTCAGCACTGCTTGGATTGTTTACATTGAAACTATTTTGTTGATCATTTCCTGACATTACATCCCGTTTTACTAACAGATGTGGTTTTAGCCAGTCACCAAATTTACATTTTAATTTACTTGTCCATTCACTTCTCCCCCCCCCCCCCAGATAACAATTATCCTTATCGCTCTTCTACAAATAAAAGTGAGGCTGACCGTGCAAAGTACTTCCCTGAAAAGTAATGCCAAAGACAAGTTCCTGTTCTTTAGAAGTTATACAATATTTGAATTTGTCCAAATTGTTAAACATTCTAAAGTGTGTCAAGTGAACAAATTCACCTTGCCACTTTGCAGGCATGTGGAATGTTTTAAAAACCAAAACAAGCTCACAGCACATTTCAGCAGTTGTAGGAATGTTAATCTGGACACAGGATTTAACTCCACCCTTGCTCTGCCCAGGATGCAGGATTACTCATGCACTTAATGTACTGCCATTTTCCTTCGATGTGTACATCCACTCCGACCCTTGACAGAACCCCCTGAGTTTCTCTAGGTTCTCCCTAGAGAAGCCCCTGGCATTTCTTTTTGTCCTCTCAAAGAGGCCAAGGCATTGTTATGACTTATCTACATGGGCAGCTATGGCGGGAAGAAATTTGTGTAAATTATTTATTAGCTAGTGGCTGTACCCACCAATGTCCCTGGTGTTGTCCAAAAACTCAAAAAGGACGCAGTGAAGACATCCTGCTTAAAGAAAGGTAACTTGGGCTGCAAAATCAAAGAAAACACAAGATTTTGAAGTATGAACTGGTTTGTTTCCTTTTGTCAGCAAAATAGGTAAGAATGAACCGTCAGATGGAGAACAAGGAGGCTTTGCACATACAGTCGGGGTCATTGTGCTACTCATGAAGTACTTTGTGGAAAGAAGCACAGTGCAATGTGAAAGCTGACAAACCAGCTGGCGACGCCAGGAATGAATCGTAGTAAAGCCAAGGGTCAGGGAGGCGACGCAAAGCTGCCGCACGGGAAGGGTGGTTGTGAGTAGCATCAGCGGTGTGACACCCCGGCTGAGCATGATGCAACGCCGTCCAGCTGGGCCACTCTCCCCAAGTCACAGCAGCGCACCAGCCACAGGGATGAATAGCTGGGTGTAGGCACATGCCAGGGAAATCCCGCAGAGCCAAGGCTGGCCCCTGGATTGCCTTGCAGGAGGTACAGTGGGAACAGGGCTGGGGGAGGCGATGCTGTTCTGCCATTCAGCAGCGGGTACGAACATCGCTGCTCCCACCCGCGCAACATCCGTCAAGGCAGGACCCTGGGGACACGGTAGGGACCGCACAGGACCAGGGGGAGCCTGGGGAGGAACCGGGCTGAAACAGCCTCTGACTTCCAAGGTTTTTGCAGCAGAAGAGCCGCCACCTGCTCGGCACCTTTCTGTATGGGGCGATGTTCAGTAAAGACAAAGACAGCCCCCAAAACGACCCTTTATGTAACCGCGTTGGTAAAAAATAAAGCAAGAGACCCAACCCACACAACATAACCATGAGCTAGCCCCTCAACACCAGCTGTGCCGCGGAGGGCGCCCCGAGGGGCGCCGTGGCGGCTGCGGGATCGGGTCTCCCTGGCAGGCAACCCCGACACAGAGGCAAGGCCGGGTCGGCCTCTCCG
>VZRN01003293.1:19111-48178 GCA_013397935.1 Dasyornis broadbenti
TGTGAACTGGTGGCTGTGAATGCATCTTTCCCTCCCCCCAAAAAAACCCAACAAAACCAGCAGTTTTGCAAAGCTCAGTGTGAAGTATCAGCAGCCTTCATGGTTTTTGCTAAGGCTCTGATGTCAAGAAAAGGACAGATAAATCTGTGGGCACTTTAGTCTCTGGTAGAATGATTTCTGGAATGATTTCTGGAAATAATGACCCTACAGCGTTAATATATGTATTTTATTGGGGAGTGCATGCTAAAGCTGTCTTTTTATAAGTGACAATCTTAGAATATCTATTCAAAAAAATAAATTTAGCCAAAGTGGGTTCTTGATTTTTTTTTTTTTTTTTTTTTTTTTTTTTTTTTTTTTTTTTTGTTGAGCTGTGTGCAGAAACAGAGCAGAGGGCGAAGAGGCTGAGGAAGGCTGGGTAGGTCCGGTCCTGCCGCTGTGCTGCGGTGCAGCTCCAAGGCAAAGCCTTTTGCAGTCTGGGGACAGCCTGGCCTTGCAAAGGTGGTTTGGGACTCCCTGCTGCACGCTGACTTTTTCCTGCTGAAAAGGGATTTGCAGCCAGATGACATTTAACCTGCAAGGCACAGTGCTGGCTGCGGCTCCTGTAAGCATGTGTGAGATATGTGAGCTAAAGTGCAGCTACTGTCAGTAGCAGGGCATGCATGAACGCTTGATTAAGTGCGGGTTGATGTCTGTGCTGCGAGACATACCCAGGCATTGTGTCACTCCTGAAGCACTTCTGCTGAGCCAAGGGTCCTTTCCGCATCCGGTGAATGCTTCTTCTCCCTCTGCAAGCACGTGAATGAAGGGCAGTTTCTGCTTGCTCCAGGGAATGAGAGATGGATGAGGCATCTGGAATTAAACTTCATTTTTCATATGTACAACTTGCAGTGCTGCTACTGTGCAGAATGTGGCGAGTCTCCAAACTGGGATCCGGTCCTGGCAGTGTTGAATGGCGATGTCATGAGCACTACCAGAACTGGGGTGGCCACATCCATATGTGCATCTTTTGGGGCTTGATCTACTCTCAGAAAAATTAAAAGAGAAATTCTTAGTCTTGAGCTGAAAGCCTGGATCAACCCTGGATTTGTAAATGCTCAACAAAACACCTTATTTATCATAAAAGAAAACTTTTTTTTAAGCAACATGCCTTAAGAGAGCTTACTGAATTTATTTTGCAAAGGTAGTTAACGAGACAATTAAATTAAGAGTATTATTTACATAGCGGATAATTGTTTCATGAGCAAATTTGTTTTCCATGTAATTAACAAGACTTAGCAGACTGATTTGAAATTTCTGGAGAAAAGAAAGGGAAGTAGGGAATTTAACAAAGCCAGTTGTTCACAAAAATCTCTTCAATATTAGCAAGATCTCTGGCTATATTTTACAAAAATAGCAGCAACTTTCTGAATTATATCTAAATGTTTCTATGGATCCTTCAGGCTTGAGCTGAAGCCATGTAAATATTGTTGCTTTTTGCATTTTGAGCAAGTTCAGCTTGTGATTTGTAGTGTCGAGAGCTTCGTCCTTCTCATCTGCTGTTTTACCTGTGTTGCCATGCACTCAACAAGGTTTTGATCACGGCAGGTGCATTCTCAGTGTTCCAGATCCAAAGAAACCCAACTATAAGGTGATATAGTAGTAGCCATGTTTAGGAAGAAGCTGTCTTTGGGAGGACAGCATGTCCCTCTCCAGTCCTCAGGTATAATCTGCGAAGAGATCATGCCTGTGGTGGGCTGATGACACTTCCTTCCAAGTTCACATCTGCACTTCTCTCTTTCCTGATTTATTCAAGTACAGCCCATCACAGCTCCTCTGTAGTAGTGGAGCTGATAGCAATGAAACTCTTTCACAAAGTCCTCCACGCCAAAGATGGGCAATTTTGCTATCTCCTTTTGTTTTGTCTGGGTGAGCACTGTGTGCAGGCACACCAAACTTGCCTATTTTGGCACTCTGTTTTAGGGGAGGCATTGGGGAAGGAATGCTCTGTAGCTGCTCATCCAATTCAAGGTTTAGCAGTTTGCGGTAACCTCTTGTGCTGTTGGCCTTGCTTACGTACTGCAAAGTTTCCAGGACAGGGAGCAGAGCATTCAGGAATGAAGAATCTGAGAAATATTTTTGATGAGTTTAGTTTTAACAATTCTGTTGGGTTGTAGTTTTGTGATCAGCTGGGCTGAGGTAATTGCCTGCTGGACCCTGAAAGGAGGAAATTTTAATGGCTGTGTCTTCTATGCCCTTCTCAGCAGTGTGGATGGTCATGGGGCTCCTTCACACCCCAGTGCAAACTGCTGGCTCTGCAGAAAAGAAAAAATCTCATGGCCTTTCTCTTTTCCGTATCCATGCTGCAGAGGTAGAGCTGCAGAGATGAGGGGAGGCAGCTGAGAGTTGATTAGTCGTTGCCATTCAGGTCACCCTCTCTCAGGAAGCCACGATAATTTTTGCAGTCTCTGAGACCTGTGTAACCTTCGTTGCCTCTACCAGAAGTTAGAAAAATGCCTCCAGAGCCCTTTGCAGAAAGAAATACAGACACAAAGAGTGTATGTGGGGAATTTAATAAAATCACAGAATCACAGAATGGCCTGGGATGGAAAAGACCCTAAAGATGATCAAGTTCCAATCCCCCGCTGTGGGCAGGGAGATGCGGGCAGAATCACACACAAGGACCGGGTCCTAGAAGTAGGATGGGAAAGGATTCTAAAAGATTGTGGACTTCAGAGGGCCCTGGGATAGTATGAGCTTTTATTACTGTGTAAAGATAAAAAACACTTGGGTTTAGTACATGTGGTGGTTTTGGGGGTGAGAATGAGTTTATTTTGTGGTTTTGGTTTGTTGTTTTGGTAGGGGTTTTTTGTTTTGTGTTTTTTTTTTTTTTTCTTTTTGTTACCTGGAATCCTTTACAAAGATAGGAAAACTAAGGATATAAATCTTTGTCTCGTTTTCTAGGCTCCTATTGAGTTATATTTTCAGTGTTTGCCAATTGTTTTAAAGCCTTGGCAGTGTTCATGCAGGCAGCCTTTATGGCAGGTGCTTGCATACACAAATGGCATTCTTCAGTGGATTGTATCTCTCTGCTGTACAGCAAGGAGTGCTACTTATATGATCCGCCAGGAATGATGCTGTTTCTCCTCCTCACATACTTGTTGGCTTGCTTTTGAATGAGCGTGCTGCTGGGCCTGTTAGTCCTCCTCTTCCGTTTTTTTTTTTTTTCTTTTTTTCCAAAATAAATCCTCTAATGGTTTTTACAGATTTTGGTAACTGATCTTCTTTTTGCTGTGGTTAAGAGCATTGCTTCAAATTTCAAAGTTCTTGGGAAACAGAAGAGAGACTGGCTGTCACAGTTGTGTTGAATTGGAGCTGTTGGGAACAAAGCACTCCTGTTTCTTCTGAACACTTGCAGTTTTGCAGATGGTGGTATGATCTGTCTTCGGCTGTCATCCCGTTACAGTACTCTTGCATCTTCTCAAACACCTGAAATTAGTTATGGTCAGGCACTCAATCTCGGATTATTTAGACCTTGAGAAAGTGTTTGGTTCACTGAATGAATGTCCTGTATTAAAATATTTTTTCTTTGGGTGTTCGGACATGCACTATGGGCTTTTGCAAAAGTCTTACACTTTAGTATTTTTTTAGATCATTTATGCAACAACAGATTTTAAGCTTTGTTTAGGGGAAGGATGTTTTTTCAAATATGTTTTGTGTCATATTCTGATGGTGATCTGAAACAAATTTTAGATCTTGTTTTATGTTTTGCTGTAAAGTTCTATGTCCTTTCAAAGGAAAAGGATTATTTCTTACTAACCCAGGGAGAGGAATCTTAGCCATGAAGTTTCTTAGCTTTTTATCATGCTGTACGAGTCATGTCTTGCTCAAAAGGTCAACACCCACAGAACATGGTTTTTTTTACAGTTCAGTGGTCTAAGTAGCTGCTTTTCTTGCAGCTGTAGGAATCTTTCCTATTGTCAATGAACATGCAGTCTTTTGATGACATAACATCTGATGCTATGGCTGTTTCTGGGTTACATGCTAAATTATATATATTCAACACCAAAGCAGCAATGATAAACATAAATAATGTGTTGACTATATACTCTTACAGATTATTTTCTTTCAGTTTAAATCCTTGTAGCTTTTTCCAGTTTTGCATACATATATGTATTTTTGTGAAATAGTATATGAGATTTCTTTTAACTTGAAACTAAAAATAGTTTATTTCAGCAAATGTTGGAGTTTAGCTTCTTTGTTTCTGTTGCCACGGAGTTCTGTGTCTGTTCCTGTAGTAGTCAGGCTAGCGGGGGTTATAATATATAAAGTTGGTTCATAGACTTTTTTTTAAATTGCCCTTTGCAGCTTCTGTTACAGTGTGGGATCAGTTACTGATCTCTTTAGAAGGAGAAATCTTTGTATGCCTTAAAAAACTGTAGTTCTGTTATTTCCTGATTTTTTTTTTTTTTTTTTTTTTTTTTTTTTTTTTTTTTTTTTTTGTGTGTTTGTTTTTTTTCTTGTNTTTTTTTTTTTTTTTTTAGTAAGAGCTTGGGATTTCGAATGAGTAATAAGTACTGGCTACTTGAGTACACAGAATGGAAGTGGAAATTTATATGGTTTAAAATAAAAAACCAAAACAGCTGTTTGAGCTAAGTTATTTTCTGTATTAATCCTGGTCTCTTTACAAATCCCTTTGGGAGAGGAGAGGGCAGACAAAAGGCACTTCATGTCATTTGCATGTTTACTGAGTGACTCTGCTGCTTTAGCCCTAGGGATGAGGTAGAAGCAGGGGAGCAGGAAACTACTGGGAAAAGGAAGAATATTTTGAGGTGAGCGTCTTGACAAACACATGAAGACTGAAGGGTGGTGCCAATGTGGGAAAGTCTGAGGAACTGAGAAGACCAAAAGGACCCCAGCAAGAGGAAACACTTGAAGATTGTAGTAGAAGAAACCGATATTTTGACTGCTTTTATGCAAAACAGATTAGCATCAGGGGCTGCCCTTCCTACCATGCCTGGGCAGGACTTAAAACCATGTTTTCCTCGTCAAATGGAGGAGGCTGCCAGATCCCCATGCATGTCCAGGCACTGACCCTGGGTGTGCCTGCTGTGGGTGTAAGACCACGAGGCCTTGCAATTTGGGCTAAGTATTTCACCCCAAGACAGGTAAAGATTTTGGAGTCACATCTGAAGGTGTGCTAAGGTGTGGTTAGTGGTAATTAATGAAAGCTAATTGGCTCATATTTTTCTAGGACTCAGCATGTTCTCTCTAGCAGCCTCATTTCAATTGGTCATCTTGTTGGAAATATCCAAGAAGTTTTTAAGGGATCCATTTAAGACAGAAGCCTTCCCAAAAGGAGCTGTTACTTCCTCCACTGTACACACTTAAAGGGAGAAATTTGAATGGGCAAGATGCAGCTGTGCATGAGGCTGCTGTAGCTTTATTTTGTTCAGTTTGATCAGCTGCTTCATTTTAAATTCATGGCCTAATTTTATGAGGAACATCTTACAGGCAGGCAAAACCCACAAAACTCTAACCAGTAATCTCCAGTCTGACAATGAAGGAGGAACATCTGTATGATGAAGAGGACTTTTTTGCCAAGTGTTTAATTTTATTTTGTTTCAGGCGTTTGTGTAAGGAAAAGCTGTGTAACTATCATACATGTAAAGACAGAGGAGAACTGAGTTGAATGTGAAATAATATGACATTTTCAGAAAAAACAATTTTATGTTGTGAGAAATTAGCCTAGTAATATTAGCAAACATTTAAACAATGTTTACTGATTGGTGGGGGTGCTTTTTTTTTTTTGAAGCTTGTGTTTTAGAAGACTTCAGGTTACTACTGTTGTAAAAGAAGGGTGTTTTTCTTCCTTTTCAGCCAAATCACCACTTCCCTCAAGCATCTCCTGCAAGTGTTCAGACTATGCTGTATTTCTAATATAGGTTAAAAGCTTATACAAGTACCGAAGGAAGAAAAGAAAAACTATTGTGCAGAAGACACAATTTTTATGCTGCTGTTAAGGTCTTCACATCTCTTTCAATACTAGCAAGAAGAAAATGTGGGAGAAGAATGAATGATTTTCAAAAGTCTTCAAATAGCTGAGGAGCATTTCCCCTTTTTTCAGGTACCAGGCTATCTTCGAAGGGCTTCCACTCAGGTGAGACAGGAATGGCATGGTATGGAGCTTGAGCGCTGCAGGCTATAGCAAGTAATGGGATGCAGACCTTGGTTCAGTGATAGCTGATATCACCTCTTTGCACTGTTGCTTGTAATGGTAGTCAAATTTTGACCCAGATGCATGTGATAGCATTAATTTGGAGTTCAGTGGCGTGTAGAACATAATGAATGCTCCAGTGTATGTTGTTAGCATGTCACCTGGATTGGCTTCCTGGGTTGCATCGTGTCATGCCCATCATTCATCTGCCTGGATCCCTCAGGTGCAGTCTGGATCCTTGGTGCTTCATGTGCTGATATTTGTAGATGGCCTCACAATGTGTCTCCCTCTGGATTAGATTTCTTTTTTCAGGATCAGCTTCTGCCCTTGAAGAAGCACTGTGTAAGCTATTCCCAGGACACATGCCTTTTTTTTTTTTTTTTTTCATTTATGTTACTACTTCCAGGATATCCTGCCTTTTGTGTTTCACAGCTTGCTGGCAGCGGGAAGGATTTGCATGGCGTCAGTCCTACAGATGAGCATGCACCTTCACATACTCTTTTTGGACTGCATATACCAAGACAGATTGCAAATGGAGTTTGTACAATAGAGCAAGTAAAACTGGCTGCTTCAGTGTGGTTTTCTGAAGATGAAAGAGATGCTGGCTTTTGCTTTGCTTATCAGCCAGGCTTGGTGTCTAGTCAAAAGGGTAGTGGAGAGATACAGGGTAGAACATCTGGTAGACACAGAATTTGAAGACTGGGATGGGTTTTAATCAAAATCCCTATTTTCTTCTTTGTTTTCTGCCCTCCCTTGTTGAGAATGACCAGTGTCATACCAGTAAGTGCTGGATTGGGGATGGCTGTAATTACTTGAAAGCTGTCAACCTACAGTTAACCTTGCTCATTAGGCTGAGGTTTGGAGAGTGCTGTGGAGAACACATTTGCTTCAGGGAACATTCCTCTCATGGCAAGCTTTGCTCATATGTGCCCAGCACTGCCTGGAAAGCCCTGCAGTAGAAGGTGCTGGCTTCCCAGGTGAGTCAGCAGGAAGGAATACTTTGTGTTGTTGCAGGCTGTTGTGAGTTGCTGCTCTACTGGGGACTCCTGTGGCGTTTCACAGTGGTCCTTCCACCAGACGGTAAGCTTGCTCTGGGTCAGCAAAACCCCTTGTCACCATGCCAAGAGCAGCCTCGCAAAGAAACCCTATGTCTTTTACCACCTAAAATGCGTGTGAATTCACTACATTCCTGGACAAAAGTAACAATCAGTTTTCTTGTTTTAAAAAAATGGAAGTGGGGGCAGTACTGTTGCTTTGAGATGAAGATCTGCTTTTCAGGCTAATTTTAGATGCAGCTTAATGTGTAAGGGAGAGGCAGTTTAGAGTAGAAAGGCTTGACAAGGGGACTACCAGAGGTCCGAAATTATTAATGCTGGTGTGAAGCAGGGTGGTGTAGCCAGAAGCAGCCATATGTGGTAGGGAAGGCATGATCTGGACCAGTGGCTGCTGAACTGTGTGCATGCTGGCTCAGGGAGGCTGAGCAGGTGTGGTTCACCTTCCCGGCTGAGCCTCGCTGACTGGCTGGGCTCAGAGGCACAGCATAAAGCAGGATTAGCACAGGTCCACTGGCAGAATGGGCAGCCAGCTCTGGGCCTCTTGTGTTCCTCAAAACAAAAAGCAGTCCACCGCATTGCAAGGAGTTTTTTAGATGACAGTTTTAGTAATAAATGAGAGTTATTATAAATAATAAATAAAATAAAAGAAATAAAATTAATTAAATAATAAATGAGAGTTCCTTTCTAGAAAGAAACTTTTTTTTTAAAAAGAAAAAGGAATTTTGAGGCTAGGAGAAAAGATAAACTAACGGATACCTCAAAGAAACGGAGAAGCCAAGTATCAAAGAAGATGAAAATAATTCACTACAATCAAGGCCTATCTTTTATTCTGCTGCTACAATAGAAGAGCAGGTCAGACAAAAAATCAGTCCTCTGTCCTATACCTCCCTGATGCTTTTCAGTATAAATCTAGTTCAAGAGACCCGTAGTGGTAAAAGCTTATAGGAGGGCTGCTGTAGTTATTAGAGCACTTCCTGGGTGGCCCAGCCTTCATCTCTGAAGCCACACCTGGTGTATTAGGGCTTCTTATGCTGTTATTATGGGACACGTTTCCAGAATGATTTCAAAAGCTTCTGTATCAAAGGAGGATCATCACACAGCACAGGCTGCTGGATGTGTAAAGAAATCAGATAAATTACAGCATCCAGTAAAACTCGAATGAGTTTTATGGAGTGGAAGCTGAAAAAGCAAATGTTTTTTGATAAACTTTGAAATACAATTGTGTTTCTCTCTTGTATGCTTTAACTTGCATGTCAGCAACTTTTGCCAACTTGCCATTTCTTAAAAAAGTTTCTTATTTCTTAACAGACATGCAGTGCTATTTTTATTTTAGGAAATTTAGCTTTGTATTCTTCACAGGTCGTAACACTGGGAAGTTAGCCAGCATGGTTCACCCTTGTGTCTGAAGGCAGCATAGAAACTGGATGTGCAGGCATTTGATTAATCTTGTTTCCTTTGCTTTCCCAAGTTATTGGAGTTATTCAAGAGGCATGCATTTTTATTTTGAAGTTAGAGTAAACCATTATAGCTAGCAAGTTCATTTTACTAATCACCCAAATAAAGCAGAAACTCTGGAAGTTGTGAATTTCCTTTGAACAGAGCATTGATACCAAAATGTAATGTCATTTTAAAATTTATTAATGGAAATAGTAAGATAATTTTTCAGACTTTGTGTCCTTCAGTCAATAAAAGGAAGCACATACTTCCCTGTAATTGAAGACAGGTATGCTATTGTGGAGGGTGGAACAGGACTCTTTGTAAAGAGAGGTGGAGTCTCCATTAACATGGTGTGACAAGGCTACTGATTCATATGTTGATGCATTTTGCAAAATAGGTCTGTTGGTTGGTTGTGTTTTGTTTTGGCTTCTTTTTGGTTCTCTGGGTTAAAGTTGTATCAGTTGAGCTGCTCTATACTACATCTTACTCTTTTTGAACTCAGTTGTTCTTGAGTTCTTGCCTCAAGACTTCACGTAGGTCACTGGGAGGTGGCTGAACCCCATGTGATGGTTGCTGTCTCAGCACTAAAGGAACTGGAGTTTTCTGGGTTCCTGAGGAAGCGCCTGACTTTTAATAATCCTCCAGGGTCTTCACTGTCGTCGCATTCTACACAATTGTTTCTTTTACACTGTGTTTTGAATTTTTTCTAAGTTGACCTTAGAAGATTTCTAATCATATGATGTTGTGAGACAACTGTACTTAAAAGCTTTTAGTTTTCTAGTTCCCATGAATAATTCAAACTCAAAAACTCATCCGCAAGGAAGAGTTTTTTTACTCTAGAAAGGAAATATAGGAAATCTGTGAGGAGTTCACTCTTAGCTTCCTCCTGCCTCCTCTCCGAGATGATGTTCAGGTCATTTGACTGTGTGAAGAAATATCCATCATGAAAGCAGATTTGGAACATTTTTATTCACAAGGAGGAATTTGAATTAGTCCTATCTAACTTTCATGTTGAATTTCTAATCACTGTAGCTTAAGTTCCTATGCAGCTCAAATTTTGGATAAAAGAAGATATATGGATTCTATATATCTGAAATAAAGAATATATTTTCTGGAATATAGCAAGTGCTGAAGACTGCCAGACTGGAGTTCTAAACAGAGTGCTTGAGTGCACTTGACTTGCAGCACTGTAGACTGCAAGTCCAGGAAGCGGAAGAGGATGCTCTGTAAAGCCCTGAGAAAGGGAGTCATCAGGTTGTCTTCTTGTGGGCCCACTGATGATAAGTTTCACATGACCTCACAGTCTTTCCTTCAGTAGCAGTACAGTCTCTTCTGTGTTGTATTCCTCGTCTTTTAAAAACTAGTGATGTATCCATTTTCCATGAAAGAAAATCAGGACTGTTCTGTGGTTTGCTGTTCGCTGATCAGCAGGGTGAGGATCTTGCTTGCAATTAGGAATGTGTCAATTAAATGCTTTTAACATGAGGATTTTGCGTGTGACTTTTTGAACTGTCTCCTAGGCTTTTTGATTGACATCATTAACATTTATGAGTCCATGGAATATCTGCAAATGCTGAAACCAGCCAGGAATTGACTCTCAGATGTTTCTGTCAGAAGGCACTAGTGCTTACCTTTGGCTGTGTCTGTGTGTATATTGAAAAAAACCCAAAGCAGTTGATTTGCAGACTGGATGCGACATCTTGCAAATCAGATAAATACTGAATTAGGAAAAAAAAGCCAAAAATAGTCTTAATTTAAAATCTGTGTTAGTCATTAAAAGTAATTCTTCAAAACATTTTCAAAATGGTGTTCAAAATAGTTTCTGTTTCTAGTCTATGTGATCTCTGTTTCCACTGTCTGTGTGTTACAGCTTTTTCTGCTAGATTGAAGTATTCTGTAGGTTATTTTCCATGTAAATATTACATATATTTAACCTGTCATTACATGATCCTTAGAACATTTTAGTTCTAGTTTAGTTAGCAAAGAGTTTGTTTAAAAATTCATGGAATTTCTGTGTTGCTGGTACTGAGCATTTAGAGTAAAGTTGTAAAGACGTGCAAGATATTTTGCCTTAACCTTGGAAGAACAAAGGGATGTGTCTTCAAGGATAGAAATTAGTAATAATGTATTTTCAGTGGGAAGGATTTTGAAACTATTGAGTTAGATTGTTCCAGAATTGGAGGAAGGCTTTAAACATGCTGCTTTTTATCACAGAAGGTATTGGAATTAAAAGAAAAAATATAAGAAGATTTAAGTATCTTTGAAGCATGCTTAAGAACTATTTCACGTTATCCTCTTCTCTAATTGATTAACTGGTTAATAGGTTTAAATGTGCCAAATAACAAAACCCATGGATTTTATAGCAACTGATCTGAAATGATCTAATTAAGTTTGGGTTTTCCTCTTGTGTCACCTGGGTGAATCCTAATGATGCATAGCAGGTTGCATTAAATTGGGTTGTGACTGTTTCTTGGAAATAGTGTTGACAAAATCAGAAATTTCCTCAAGAATGTCAATTAGATAAAAGTACTAAGTGGAAATGACTGGTTTCTGCTTTCTGGTCCTTCTCACTCATTTAGGCAAATCCATTTGATGGCCGTCTTTGATGGTTTTGATATTGAGCGTATTGACTGCCTGTGTATGTGTAGACATGTAGCTGATACATGGTTTGAACCTATGATGTCAGTTTTGCTTCTTAAAAAAATCATTTGTCTTTTTGATTTCTGGATCCCTTGAAATTTCTGTTGAGCACCATTCTGCTGAATTTCTGCCAGAAATTTCATACTTGTGAGGTCTTTGAAATATAACTTTTTCTTAATCTCCTTTTTCGGGGCTGCCAAACCGGCAGTTATTTTTAACTGTTCTAGAGGAGTGTTCTATAAATCCTAAAGTTTATATGGGCCAAATCTGTTATCCACATAAAGTGCCCTACTTTTACAGCTGAGAAACACAATGTCAACTATCCTTGACATGAGGTAGCTCAAGGAAACTCTGGTAATAAGTTCCAGAAGATTTACTGATGGAGGTTCTGTTACATTTTCCTTTTCTTCCTCTTACATAGCACAACACAAGAATAAAAAATACAGTTGTTTGGCAAATGCTATATGTACATCCTTCTTTTTGAAATGTTAAAAAGATTGTATTTATTTTCTGATGATCAAAGTAATGATTTTCTAGATGGGTCTTGAACATCTGGTGTCAGGTTGTATCCAAATAATTCAGGGCATGCTTGTATGTATTTTGAAGTGGGGTTTTTTTTGTTTATTTGTTCTTTTGCAAAATGTTGCAGGTAATGTCAGTTGGAGAACATGGGAAAACTTGCTAATGTTTCAGAAATACTGAAAAAAAATTTTCAAGCTATGGAAAAAAACGTTGGGTTTGGGATGGTCTGAGTTTTAAACCTGAATCATTGAGAAAATATGTTTAATGTTTTGGATTTTCTTTGTATTTCTGTATCAAATATTTCCCTCTTAGTAAAGGGTAACTTTTATGTCTGTGAAAGGATTGTATGCTCCTTGAATCCACTTACAATTCAAAGTTCGTGCAGACTTAGATTATTTGTAACACAGAATCATAGAATGGTTTGAGTTGGAAGGACCCTTAAAGCTCATCTAGTTCAAAACCCTGTGCCACGGGCAGGGACACCTTTCACTAGATCAGGTTGTTCAAAGCCACACTTCCAGGATGGGGCATCCAAAAGTTCTCTGGACTACCTGCTTCAGCACCTTCCCACCCTCTCAGTAAAGAATTTCTTGCAAGTACAAGTCTTACACATTGGCAGATATATTCTTCTGTTGTTTCTGGTACTGATACTGCCTGAATTGGGTAGACGGGTACAAGAAATGGGAAATGTGACTTTTGTCCTGGGAGCCTCTTGTCCTGGTAGAGGGGTGTGAGAGCTTTACTTCGGTTTTTTTTGGTGGTGGTATCTGTGGTTTTGTGGGGAATAGTTAACACTGCACCAGTCTTGTATTTGGGAACTTCAGGCTTCTATGTGTGAGCCTTTTATACTCCCCTTGAAGGTATTTTTAGTAGTATCTTCCAATGTATTTTTTAAACAATTTGGACTTCTGTTTTATACCTTGTCCATAAATGAAATAAAAGTTTCATTTTTATAATGTGATGTTTGAACAGAAACAGAAATTTTGCTACATGATTAGGTCTGTGCAATTGCAAATGCTAGCTGTGTTTTTGACTTAAAGCCCTAATTCAAATCTCTCCTGTCTGACAAACTGCAGGAAGACTAATCTCCGGAGAGAGGAATCCATACTCCAGTTTTAGACAAAACACGATGATTAAAGTTATTTGTAGGTTGAATAAGCACAAGCCATTGTTTGGGACTGCTGAAGAGGGTTATGTTGAAACGTGCAGGAACAGGACTTGCATTCCTGTTGCTGTTACTTCTGCATTTCCAGTCCACTGCATAATCTGATGGGGAGCCAGTGGTGAGTTACCAGCCGAGCATATAAGTGATGTTTTACTTTGAGACCTGTTGGATTAGGCAACAGTATCTCTGTGTGTCCTTTCATAGTCAGGGTGAAGGCTGCTTGACAAGCACTTGGAGTGCAGTGTCCCTGGGTGGCTGGGGAGAGCTGCCTGCTGGGGGCTCACAGGATGGGGATTGCTAAACCATCTCGGGACAATTTAGGTGGAATTAAAGATAATTTTAATCATACTTTGTGTTTAGACAGCAAGATCACTGCCATTATGTAAGCTCTGAAGCATGGAACTCGTGTTTAGCTGGTGTTAGAATTCTGTTTTGTGAAAGAAGTGTACATTTAAAGTATTGAATTTTGGAGGTCTAAGGCAAAGTTTTTGTGTTTTAGTAGCAATAGTCTGTTCTTGAGGAGGAAAGAAGGAAGAAAAACTTAGTTTATATTATTTAAAACATCTATCTTTGGATTGTTTTAAGGCTGTTTTTCCTGGTTAAGTGGTATTGTATGATTGGTAGCTATGTATTACACGATCACTCATGCTCAGTATTAAAGCATAAAGCCTAGATAAAAATGGCAGTAAAGTTGAAATGCAGACTAAAAAGGGGAAAAATTACTGTAACCTGGTTGGTCACTGTATTAGAGCAAGAGTCTTTTCTTGTGCCGGTAACTATCAGCAGCTGGATAAAGAATTAGCAGAGATGTGTCTCCTTTAGTGCTTTAGTTCATCTTAGGGGTTTACTATTGTATTGAACGTCCTGGTTGTCTGCATTTATGGCACTGCAGGCCCAGGCACCAAACTGTATCCTATTTGGATGAAACCAGCCTGGAAGATGCTCGTTAGAAAAATACCTGGTAGTCTGCAGCTGCAAATTCATATTCAGTCAGGGGGACAAGAATAGAGATATGTGGTACAAGCTAGAATTAGTGAAACCCTCAAGATGTGCGTAGTGTGGGCACTGGTCCCTCAGTGCTGCCATCTCACTGTTCCGCAGTTACTCCTGTTGTACCGTGTTGTTTGCTAACAGAGGTGTATCCCTTGAGTTTCAAACTTATCTCTCAGATTTATGTCAGGAGAAAACAATGACTTGAAAAAAATGTGTAAATAAATATGCCCTCTGTTTCTGAAATTCTCCTTTTATTGATATAATGGGTATTGTTAAAATCTTTACAATTAGTAAAAAAAGAAAAAAAAAAATCCAAACCAGAAATACCTTAAATTGACCATTCACGTCTTCTATAAGGTATCTTTGATTTTGAAAGCATAATACTTTGTTTGTTCTACAATGTGTTCAGTTTACTTCAAAGTATTGTAGGAAGGAGTACAAAGCAACAAAATGAAAGAACTGTGTTACTTAGAGTTGAAAATATTATAGGTGTTTTCATTTACCATTTTGTTCCTGAGGTGAAAATTATTGTTCTATGATCCTAGTCCTACCACAATGTTAAATTTTTGAATGTTTGTTAAAGAGAGGAAAATTAAATTGAAACTAAATATTCCTGTAAGTGAAAGAGAAAAAGGAAAAAGTGCCCATGATAATTGCAGTATCTTTGTATTTAGTAGAGCTTCACTCTGTCACCTGATCTTAGATCCACTACCCTCTTAAAAATGTCTAACTGTGAGATTATCACCGGATGGACAGTTCTTGGATGTCTAGATTGAAACCATTGCAGCTGATTTAAATGAAGAGTGCATGAGTAGGGCTTTGTGACCTGGTGTTGTTTCTTAGTCAAGTTTCCTAACCTCTGGAGGTGCTGTTTTTGTATAAAATATCTTGTGTGGTCTGAAATGAAGGCTTAAGTGCCACGAATAAATGCTCTTATCTTTCAGCTGGTGACCCCAATTGGGAAATAGCCGTGGCAGTATGACAGTGCTCATTCTCCCAGAATTTTTTTCCAGCTGTAATTGCTCAGGAAGTTTTGAATTTGAAAACACCTGAGCTGCATTTTGTGGCTGAATTTACAACCCTGACTAAAAGCTTTCCTTGACTCCACTTCTTGCTTCTTTGCCAAAATAAATAGGCTGATCTTAGCATGTGACTGTGGTGGTTTGTCCTCTGCATGAGGTTCTGTACAGAATTTGTAATTATGGTAGAGGATTGGTCCTGGGAGCCGTGATTCTGCATAAGTTATTGTCAGTTTACTTTTGTATCAGATATATTGAGACTGTGTGCCTGTGGTTGCTGTGCAGTTCCCAGCCTCAGGGATGGCTCTCTTGCATGTGAAGACAAAGTGTGTTTGTTCCATTGCCGTGACACTTGCTATCGAAAACCTTAAAACTATCCCAGATTTCTTTTAAAATAGACATTTGGCTAAGCCTGGTCTCTTGCGTAACGCTTGGACAGAAAATTTATAACCATTTTTGTGGTGTTGATGGTTGGTAATTTTTACTTATTGTTGACTATAACAGAATCATGAGCAGGGATGCACTTTCTTGCAGCATTCATGTTAAATTATTAAGTAACATTTTATTCATGATGGGGACGGGCAGTAACATTCAGGTAATGTATTTGAGGTATTAAAATCAGGTGGTAAAAAACAGATGGACTTTGATCTCAATCTTTTTTCTGTTTTCTGAACAAGTAAGTGTGATGTTCTTGAGCTGGATTTGTTATAACTCATGCTTCACAAAAGTGTTGGAGCTATGGGAGCTGCCTCATTCACTTTCTGTGGCTCGCTGAGACACCAAAACAATAGTAAGAAAAACAGCCTGTTGTCTTTGGCTGTGGCAAAACTGTGCAAAGATTCATCCAGAGTCTATAATCTGCATGACCCTGTACCAAGGTTTAGGGAAGCCTAGAACTTTCTCAAACCTTGCAAAGAGTTGTGTCTTACCAAAAAATGAGAGAGTTGAGCTGTGGTCAGGATGTGGCTAATGTGGAAGTTGTTATGGTCTGCAGTTTCACCTGCTGCCAAGATCCTGTCAGTGCTAATAGCAGATTTTGTCTGATTTGCAGCTGGTCAGATGCCAAGCCTTTACAGTACTTGGCCTTCTGTGAAAATACAAACCATTCACGAACAGTACAAGAATTAAAGGTTATTTTAGAGTCAGAGAATGGTTTGAGTTGGAAAGGACCTTTAAAGAGATCTAGTCTAACTCCTCTGCCCTCACTAGGTTGTTCAAAGCTCCATCCAACCTGCCCTTGAATGTTTCCATGGATGGGGCATTCACAGCTTCTTCAGGCAAACCTCATTGTAAAGAATTTCTTCTTTACGTCCAGTCTAAAGTTATCCTTTTTCACTTTAAAACTGTTGTCCCTTGTCATGTTACTGCGGGCCTTGATAGAAAGTCTCTCTCCATTTTATAGGCTTCCTTCATTTACGGAAAGGCCACAATAAGGTCTTCCTGGAGCCTTCTCTTCTTTGTTCTGAACACCCCCAACTCTCTCAGCCTTTCCTCACAGAACAAATGTTCTATCCCTTTGATAATTGTTATGGGTTTTAAGTGGATTTAATTCTTAAAGCATATATTCCAGATAATTTTTTTGAGGTAGTGTAAATGATCTTTATATCTTGCTGTAATTACTATTTTTTTGTCTCATAGTAATGGCCCACTATACTCATCTTTCCAAGGAAACTAATAGATTTGCTGACAAAACATGTTCTGTGTCACTTTTTGGAGTAGCTTTCTTGTCTTTACTGTTAAGACTGTCTTAAATGACTCAAGATCTTTTATGGTAAGAGAAAGCTTTCAGTCACCTCCCTCAGAATTACTTCTATCAGTGAGAACTGTGAATTTGGCAATAGATGCTATTTATTTATGTATTTATTTATTTATAGACAAGATTTGAGCAGATTTGGACAAGAATCTTGCTTTTTTTGGTTGCGTGTTTCTGAAGGGAGAGTTTCTCCTGAGTTCACTGGTCTGTAGTGGATTGTCTGTGTTTCAGCTCACTGCCTATAAACTACACCCATACTTTTTGTAATAAGTACAGGCTGATACGGAAAGATAAAAGAGGAGATTGAAAATGATAATGTAAGTGTTTTTAGGAACTAATTCTGTCTCTGAAAGAGTTATGGATTCTGTACAGGTTGGGATGGCAATAAACGGTTCCTGGATTATATCTGTTAATCTGCGGATGATGATTGTCATTAGTTTCTAGTATTTTCTCCCCTAGTAAAGTGGTCAAGTCAAAGTTAGTACTATTTGAAAACATCTGTTTTACTTGCTATTTGTTATACTGGTAGTAAATCAGAAAAGTACAAATGTATTTTTGCCAGCCCAGGCTCTTTGTATTGATCTGAGGTCAAGCATCTGAGGTTTCCTGCATACCCTCCAACAGCCTTTGATGCTGCCATCTGCAGTGCTTAGTTTATTTGACTTGACTTGGATCCTGGGTGAGTATGTGTTCTTATTTTTCTAAAATATCAGTTCCATTTTCACTGGTATATACCAGGCAGTGTTTGGCAATGTTTTTTTATTGTTGGACTTTAAAAACAAATTATCATGCGAGTGTGTCCCTGTTCAGTTATTTATGCATATGTATTTATCAAACAGATAAAATTCAGTGCAGGCTGGTTGGTTGCTTATTTCTGTATTTACTTTGTTTCATTTGATTATTCTGTAATGAGAGGGTTATATAGCTGAAGTTCAAAACTTGACAAGACGTGGGTTCAGAGAAGTAGCGAGAGAGTGTGTGTGATGGTTGCCCTCAGGAGTCCCTGGGGTATTTCTGAAGCATTCGAGGGGGGCAGCCATGGAAAACAAAGTTACTGATAGGCTTCAGCTTATGACTCAGCTCTTGACTTTCTCTGTTGGAATTGTAGGGCTGCTTGAATGTCAAGGGCTTCGCATCACTCTTCTAAAAGTACAAAACAGATGGTATTGCCACTAGGTAGTGTAGGCATTCTACTTCAAGTATTTTTCTGAAAAATTAGTTAAGTTGTGCAGAGTTCCTGAATTGCTGGTGAATGAACAAAAATTCAAAAGCATTCAAAAGTGGGGTTTGTTTTGTGTTTTTGTTTTTTTTTTTTTTCTGTTTGGTTTGGGTTTTTCCGCCTTAAATTAGTGGTTAGGAATATTCCTCTGATTTTTTTAATATGGAGGGTATAGACTTTTTTGAGTTTATCTGTGTTCATATGAGTTAGAATAAATTACTGGGATTCAGTCTTCCTCAGACTCTTTTCGAATCAGCTAGACAAAAGCTGGTATGAAGTTCAGTATATGTTTGCTTTAACTGGTAGAAGGGCCTGCTGGCTACACCAATATGTGCTTTTAGCCAATATTGATGATAATCTACAGAGGATTAAAATTCTGGGGTCCTGATTGTGTATCATAATGGGCAGCTTCTGCAGTTCAGATTATGGAAGCTAGTGAGCAGGTACCGGTATTTATATCATAAATAACCAATATTTATAATAGGTGATCCATTTCCTTTTAAGTATTTGGGAATCAAATTAAGGACTTTCTTACTGGTTTTTATTTTCATTTGCATAATTAGATTTTCTACTCTGTGCTGGAGGTGAGGTCCCTTGTATTTGGTAGACTTAGGCCAGTTGATTGCTTTTGTTTTACCTTGAGAGACCAATTGGTGCATAGTCCTAAAACAGAATAAACATATCAGTTCTTGTATTAGGTCACCTGAAGATGAGCAAGATGCTTGGCAGCAGCACACGTTGGGTGGGGAAACAGGGCACTCTAATTTGACAGTAGGAGAGGATGAGATGTAGAAGATGAATGGGTGGGGAAGGCTGGAAAATGACATAACCAGAGGAGAATTTAAATTTCATCAGCTTAGAGAGAGTCATCCTCAACCTTCAAGTATTTGTTCTTTCTCATGTTTACACTTGGAAAAGGTGGCACAAGAGGATATAAACAAATACACTGTTAAAGTGCTGGCTGAAGGGGTTTGAAGTTACTTGATCTTGCTGCCATAGGGATAGATAACTCCAGAGTTCATCTCGTGTGCTTGAACTACTCCAGCTAGATCTACAAGAGTGCATCCTATGTGTTCTTTATGTATCATGAGATGGCTTAAGATACTTTTGATTTTGCTTTGATGTCTTTGTCTGTTTGATGACTTCTGCCTTGGTATGTCTTTTCTTCCCTTCTCGCTGCCTGCTGGTTTCACTAGGCCTGGTTTCAGGGCTGACTTGTAAAGCCTGAAAGAGTTAAGTTGGTTTGAACAACCTCTTTCAAAATCTGTCTCATAGCCTTATTGGTTTTCTTCTGGTTTTTCTGGTCCACGTTTGTCTTTTTAGTGCTTCTGAAGTAGTGTCCAGACCATAACTGAGGAGCTTTTTCTTTAATTTTAACTTTTACTGCTCAAATTTGACGTTGTGTTTTGTGTTTTGCTACTTAACCACTTTCTGGTTGTTGCTATTATTGGAGTAGGTGTTGCTGTTGGTTGAAAATGCTTATGCAGATCCCCTTGGCATACTTAATTCTTGGTTTGTAAGGAAGCTTCACTCAGGTTATTTTAATGAACAAGAACTGGGACAAAGACTTCTCTATTTTCTTAGTAGGAACTAAAATAAGAACAATGTTCTTGAGAGAACAGTAGCTTAAAAAACTGGCAGAAAAGCAGGAATCACAGAGGAAATAATCGGACCTCGCTGTATCCAATACGAATTGAGTTTTAATTTATCAGTGTCATAGTCAAAAGACCACAACCTCTGTGGTTAGAGTTTTACAAACTTACAGGCTGTACAAAATCCATTTTGGTCTTGCTACTGAATTTCTAGCTACTTGCTACTGAAGTTCCCCAAAATTTTAAAACTAGCTAGAGTTTTGTTAGTAACTTAATTAGAACTGCTTTGCTGCAACTAGGAGCTATTTCATCTTAGCTTTCATGAAATATAGGGTTTTAAAAGTTGTTTTGTTCTCATTTTGAGGTGTTGTAGCAGTAGGATATTACTGCACAAGGTCTGTCTTGACCAATGCAGTCAGTACTTGCCATGGAGAGGGCAGGTGGGCAAAGTGTGCATGAGAGACAGGTCAGGTGCCACAACGATCTTTGTTGCTTGTGGGGTCTGGTGAGGGATGCATTAAAAAACCCAACTAGATCCAGTTAAGCAGCATCCAGTGGAAAGCTCTCCCCTCAAACACTTGCCCCCATTGTTGGCAGATTGGAAAACTGTCAGCTGAGGCTTTTGCAGCCAGTGGTTTTGATTAGGCTTGGTACAAGTGAGGTGTTGTTTGTTGGTAGATTTGATATTCTTGAAGCTGGAACATTTAAGCTGAACATTTTAAAAAGCTGAAATGTTAACATTTTTATGGGGTCCCTGAACAAAGATCTTGATATAAGTTGATGACTTGTTCTTATAATGGTCTAAGCAAATGCATCCATACTACAGCTTGCAGTGAGCTAAATCTATTGGCATTATGACAGATGAAAGCTGCTTGTTCCCTTCACTTTATTTTTCAAGGTTTATAGAAATTAGTTTTACTTTCTTTTCCTTTCTATATGCCGTGCTGCTTTGTCATTCCATCATATCAGGTACAAACCATGGTCATGATTACCTCAGAATTTAAAATGAGCCAATATCAATCTGCTGGTTAACATGACATATATGTTGGTGTCTCCCTTTGCTAAGTCTCATTTGATCTTCCATCTTCCCCACTCCTTGTCATCTTCTCACATGGTTCAGCTCATGGGAATGTTTGCTGTTTATCCTTTCCTGGTGTGCCACAAGCGATCCCTTACTGTGTACAGCCTCTTTTGTGGGCTCATTTCTTCTGCCATACCTGCAGAGTTGGTGTGTTTGTTAAAATTGCCTACACTCGCCTTCCTTTGGATTTCTTGAAGCTTCACTGTAACCTCCAATGGCAGATTTCCTTCTCCATGTGAGGTTTATTTTTATTTCTGGAGCAATACTGAGAATTTAGCACTTGGTAAAACCACACCTGAAAGACACTTGGCCTTACAGAAGTCTGTTCAGTTGATGTACAAATTATGTTGGATAAGCTTCCTACAATAGGCGCTTTTCTAATGGGCTACATTTTTGTTATATGAAAGGTACATATACGTACAAAAGGGCTAATTGATTCAACATGATGCCTTTGAAAAAGCATGAAACAAATGTATTTCAAAACTGACAGTTCTTGAGCAATGCCTGTATATACATGAAACATTCAGTTACTGCGGGGGAAATTTCCTACCATTAATTGAATTCCTTCTTATTTAGAGCTTATTTCGATGCAACAGCCATTTAAGTATTTGCAGATAAAGTAGTATGGTTTTTTTTTTAAATACTTATTCTTACTCAGACTATCTCCTGCTCTGCATCAGCACTTGTCAAGGTAGTCAGGAGGGGAAAAGGGAGGAGCAGGGAGCAAAGCCGGGAGGGTAGCTGGGGTGAAATGGCTCAAGCAGCAGTTAACAAACAGGAAGGTAAGATGGTTTAGAAGAAGCTGCACAGGTCTTTGGCTAATCGTGTCCCTACCACACCCTTTCTTCTGCGTCTTAGTATCTGTTCATCCACGAGCATGGATGTTCTAGGCAAAGGTGTTTTCAGAAATGATATGGAGTATTGCAGTTGTGCTTTACTGGTTGGGAATTGCCATGTTTAATGTACAGAAAATAAGATTGCTCCTTTGCTGAAAGCATGAGGGACTGTCTTACTGAATAGTAAACACATCAGCCGAGGAGGTATTTGCTATGTGAATGTTAAATACAAGTGAATACAAATACGAAAGAGTGGTTCATCTGGATATACTACAGAAATCAGTTTCTGGCTGCTCGGTATTGAAAACATGCTGATACATGCAAATATACAAGAAAATGAGCATTCCATGAGAATAATTTCATCAGCTGTTGTGCTCAAGTTGTCCCAAGCAGTCAGAGCAGGGAGCTTTAAAAGAAGTTTTCATCTAGTAATTCTCAGATGTGGGAATCATTACTCTTTGGTTTACTTGCATACATCTACAAAATATAGTGACAATTAACAAGCTGGGATTAAGATTTTCAAAGCAAGTTGGTTTCGAAGGTACTTTTGTGCTATATTCCAGTCCATTTTTTCTTTTCCAGTTTGTCAGAAGTCTCTGCTTGGTTTTTTTTTTAGGTATGAAAAAGCTGCAGTGTGACATGGATAAACTAGAATGTGTTAGAGCAGAGTTTTGTAGTGAATTGGAAAAGTAGATAATAAAAATGGATATGGTTTAATACTCAGTTAAACAATGCAGTTATAACTGTATTGTAATTAGCTCAAATAAAAATAAATACTATATCTGCAGTTAATTTGAAATATTGTGCTACCTGCAGTAGAGTGCTGCATCCTTCCTGAGCTTTGATTTGGAGAAGTTTCAGTTAAGCTGTAAACTAGGGTTACAAAATTAATTTCTCAGACAGTAAGCTACCACTATATATCAGTTGTTCTCTGTCCAGTCTCTTCTGTATGTTTATAGGACCTTTTCCAGAGCATTCTCATGTATCTGCTGTAGTCAACAGAATTTTGAGCAGCTCTTAAGCACACAAGTGCAAGGTGTTTTTAATATAAAAAAACCTATGTGTTTTAATGTGATGATTTACTACCATACCTATTCTAACTAGTTTATTTTCCTTGGACTTAGCCATTCTAGTGAGTTACGGTTGGTTGTTTAATGAAGTCTAATTTTTCATTTGTTTTAATTAGTTAATTGAGCAATAAGTACATTGCCTTGGTATAGCAGACTGTTCATAGGATTGTAAGTAGGATCAGATCATGCAAATGCCTGCCTCTGGGCTCTGGTAACAAGTTTAAAATTGCATTACTATATTTTGCCTTTGTAGAATTCTCTCACCATATGGTAGCATTTGATTTCCTTTTGAATAATCTACAACATCCAAATGTAATTGTATTACATACTTGTAAAATCTAGGTAAACATAAGTGGGAGGATAGTGTATCAACTTTCAACTGAGGAGTTCTTAATTGTTTCATATATTCAATGTGTTATGTAGATAATGCTTTTGAGAAAAAAATGTCATTAAATGTTCTCCAAAAGGGGGGAATAATAGTGCAGAAAAAAGTTACTGAAATGTTGGTGAGTGTTTTTCTTGGAATCTGTGCAGTGATTTGTCTTGAAAGTTGTTTGAACACTAGTTCTCATGTTTAGCCACTACTGAATGTGTTAAGTACCCTTACTGATCATTAAGACAAGGTCTATTACTGCGTGCCAATTATGAAGAAATAAAATCTGACATTTGAAGGAATAGCTATTAAGTTTACTAGCTTCAGGCAAAGGCTTATTTTATTACTATCCCTCTCCTGCTCAACAGAGAGAAAAACTCCAGTACTAGGTTCCCGATGCCTTTTTATGGACTGTAGAAAAAGAAAAGGGCAGCTGGCATCCCACTTCTAAGCATAGCCTTTGTGAATTCTCTTCTTCGTTTTGGACATGTCTTAACTGTGGAGACCAAAGTGATCTAGCAACTTAAAATCAATTACTTCAATATATGTTGAGTGCATATATACAAATACAACTGTGGAAGGTAACTTCTTTGGTCTCCTTTTTTGGAAGCATCATTCAGGTGACTCTTTGTGTTTGGTATTGCTATCAAATTTGTTGCCTTAGTGCTTTTAGCCTGGGCATGAGTCTCTCTGTTTTCATTGTTTTCAGCTCTTTTAGCAGTGTGATGGACTGCATGTAGATTGGTTTTGTATGGATGCATATTGGGGAAAAAAAGTTTATTCCCGCTGATAGTTTCTGTTCACTGTAAAATGCTGATCTGGAAACTTACTATTCAAGAGCTTGTTCAGGAATAGGTTTCATGCATCTGTCTCAAGGCAATGGCACATACAGCAGAGGTAATACTTGGTAAGTTTTGGTATTCAATTTCAATGTGCTCCCTGTCAGAGTCCCAGCTGACAGAGATGGAGTGGTGCCGAAACAAAAATGTTACAACTGGTTTTATGTCACTACTCATCCAGAAGACTGTATTTATTAGAAGTAATTGTCCCATGAATAACTTCTTCACTTGTATTTAGATTGCTTTCACCCAGTGGCTACTTAGATGCTTGCAAAGCCTCAGGTACTTTTCTTAAACTTGCATTTCCTGGTGGCGTCTGAATTCAATCACTGCTCTGTCCTTCAAGAGGATTTTTTCAGCTTGTGGCACTCCTCTGTCATAGTTTATTAATAAAGTAAGAAGTAGCCTTAAAAATATGTAAGAATGCGAAAAGCCCTGTCAGTGAACAAAGCAGAAGCATCTGGATGTGAACTGGGGAGGCTGGATTCTAACTTTTGCTGAAATTTTGGCAGTAATTTTAGGGTTTGCTTCTCATGCGACATGATTGTGTCCAGAGCCCTGACCGTGCTACTTGGGGTGTAAAAGGCAGCCTTGTTTTTAGTGGTTGTGTGACATATCGCGTAACTACTATTTTGAACTAGTGTTTTAAAAGCAAATGATAGGTTTGTGAAGAAATGAACGCTTGGTTATATTCAGAAATAAACTCAGCTGTTTAGCAACTATGCCCATGATGGCAGTTGGATTTAGAGGTCAGGTCTGTCTGGAAAAAAAAATTTCCTTTTTCAATATCATAAAGAAAAAATGGCCAACAGCCAGTTGTGAATGACTACAAATGTTGCTTACAGAACTTACTGTATGGTCATAGCAATACATGATGAAGATGCTGTTTTGTAGAGTACATGGGCTGTGGCATAAGCCTGGAAGTAAATAGAAATAAGTGTGGTACTGGAGCTCTTAGAAGATTCTGTATGTAGTTAAAAGAAGTTAATATCCTCTGTTCATGGGAGAAAGGTAAAGCACAAGTTTTCCTGTAATTTCACATTAAATTTGCCAAGGAATAAGACAGTTTACTGGTAACTAAGACCAGCACCATTCTCAAAGAGATCATAGCCAGCCTTCTCTTCAAACATTTCTAACCTGTCCTTGGAGGCAGTAAAAAGCAGGTCATGTGCGGCATGTGCTGACAGATCCTCTGAGGAGCTTGTAGTTGTAGAGCTTTTTGGTGGGCCAATCAGTCTTTTTCCGTGCTGCAGCTTATGGCAAAGGGTCTGCAGCCTTCACTGTTTGTGAGAAATTTTGGATCTTCTGTTTTCTTCAGATACTGGAAAAGAAAAATGTGGGGCACTTCCCAAGCTTTCCCTAGACTTCTGGAGTTTGCTGCCAGTGTTTTCTTTGCTGCTTGGCAGGCATATTTCTTTCATGCTGAGAGAGGCAAGTTACACCTTGGTGGTATGAGATTACTTTTTACAAATTTTAGAATCACTGAAACATGTCAGTTTACTATGTGAATGAGTTTTGGAGGGGAGTAAGAAACAGCCAGGAGAAGTGAGCCTTTTAAGCTGAGTGGACTCTATTCTTATTAGGGTAAGGACTATAAAGTAGGTTTAAAAAAAAAAAAACAGAACAAAAAACACCCATGAAAAAAGGGACCAATTCAGCATATTTAAAATGGCACCATTAGCCATTCAGAGTGTGCCAACTTTGGCAACTTTCCTGGTCAGCTCAATGAGTGTTGCGTGCAATCAAATACTCTTTTTTAATTACGAGATTATTTAGCTGTATAACTTGAGGAACATAAGGTTTGAATGTCTTGGCCTTTGCATCTTTTTCACTTGCACATCGAAATTCTTTTGAAACAATTTTTATGTCATTTTTTAATAAAAAATAAAGTTCCTTAAGAGGAAGAGCTGTAATGTTACGGTATCGGGAGGGTCAGCCTTTAAAAGACTTACAGGATGATAAATCAATTGAGAGCAGATATATTTGTGGGTTATTTAAAAGCCATATGCTCAGCCACACAAAAAGATTGAACACATTCATTTGTCTCAAATGCCAAGAGATTGGATTTTTACTCACATGCCTCAACAGGTGCTGTTACAAAAATACAAAAATTTGTACATGAAATCAAGTACAGACAAGTATCCATTAGTCATATGACCCACTGCATGCATGTACATATATGTGTGTGTCTTTACATGTGTATCCATGTATGTGTATGCACACACTCTTAGTATAGTCTTGGCTTTGAATCTATCTTGCACTTCTGATTTGATCCTGAGATAGACTCCCTTCCTGGTTCACAATTTAGGGAATCTGGATAAAGAGCTGCAGGGAGCAGTGTGTGGATCCCATGAAAAATGGTTCTGGTCTTCTCCATGTTGAAGTCCAAGGGGTGTCCTCTGTAGGCAAAGCATTGCGGGTTGGAGAAGGGCTGTCTCCTTTCATACTGAATAATAGAAATAAATAGAATAATTTAAAGTCTGTGTAGTAAATCCTGATGGTTTATTCAATTTATATACAAAATGTTTTGATTGATTTTAGTTTTATTTATCCTTACAGGAAATACTGGATAGATCCCACAATGGAAGACGGGAAGCCCGTTTGGGCTCCACACCCAACAGATGGGTTTCAGATGGGGATGATTGTGGACATTGGCCCTGACAACTTAACTATTGAGCCTTTGAATCAGAAAGGCAAGGTAAGTGTCTCACAAACAAAGGAAAACAGAAAAAAACATACAAGAAACCACCTTACCTGTAGACCAGATCTTTGCCAGTATCTTCAATTGCACACAGCCTGAAGGAGTGGAAAATCAGTTTTCTGGTCCAAGTTTATCTAAGGATCTTTGTTCAGCTTTAGCTTGTGTTGCAAATGACCCTTCACACTGATGAGAAGTGTGTACTTTCTGTCAGTTATCTGCATGGGTGTTGAATATGTGCTCATGAAAGAGAGGCGGTTTGAGTCTCAATAGCCATTTGATTCAGTACTGTATGCTTTATTTTTCTCAATTAGACACTGATTAAGAGCCTGCTGTTGAGATTAGCTTCTCTCTTTTCCCTTACATGCATAGGAAGGGTCCTACAGGGATGTGATAGGCCCTGGCTAAGATTAGATACCATTAGTCTGATGAACACTGAGAGATGAATCCTCTTAGCTCAAGTACCTTGAGAAGTAATATGATGTCAAACAAAGGTCCTAGGAATTGCTACATCAAATTAAAGTCAAAATAAATGTAACTTTTAAAATGAAGACGTAATTCATCCTAATTAGTGTGTCCCAGTGGCTTAATTTATCAGGACATCTTTCAGACTCAATATGTTGTAACTAAATGTCAGTTTTTACAGGAAGCACCTTGCAGCTATCAATTATCCTAATTCAAATGGTCAGATTCCAGGGCTGTGCTAGCTAGAATAAGATCATCACTGTTTTAGAAGTTGTGATTTCAGTCTTTTTGAATGTTTTATGTGGCCTTTCTAATAGTTTTGTCTTTTCTCTATATTCAAGGATGTAAAAAAGACAACAATGTGTTTTGTAGCTTCTTTTTTTACGCCAATAATAATAGAAAATGCCTTGTTACAGGTCAAAAGGCTATGCAGCAGTCTTCCTTTTGGGGGAATGTTTATAGGCTTTCTTTCTTGTGCATCTTGGAGAGGAAGTTGATCTTGCCTTCCTTAGAAATACAAAGCAAGTGTCACATCTGATTTTTGAGTGTGAGAGAGAAAGTCTATAGGTTTAGTAGTAGTAGTATGCATTCTTCAGATTGAGGAAGAGCAAGATTATTCAGACAAGGATATTAAATAGCCAAATCTATGGCTAACGCTTAACTGACTTCAATAAATTGTACTCCCACTGCTATTTCTGTTTATGTTCCCAAATGGTCTTAGTGCAATAAAGAGGAATAATCTATACACTGAAACAGAAACAATAATAAGGATAAGGATATTTCTGAGTCACTATTTATTTCTAACACATCGTCCTTTCAGGAATCATATATAATTTAATAAAACCCCAAAGCAACAGAAAATGATCCTAAAATACAAATATTTTGTTTCATGGTTTTCTCAACAAAAAAAAAATCTCTTTTGTGTAGAGAGTTTGTTATTCTGCTGTTGGTTGTTTTGAATTAAGCAAATCAATTAAGAGCCTAATGTTCATTCATCATTAAGGGAACAACCACTTCACAGTCTAAATGCTGTAGAGATGATGGTCCTATATTTTTTACTATCAAACTTAATTAACCTTGTTTTAATAAAGGTAAAACATTTTCTTGGTTACCTTCTCAGTCTTTTTAAGGTGTCATTGATTTCTTTTTGAAGAAACATTTCAAAGAAACATTTCTATTTTTAAGAAGACTGTCCATGTGCATTTAGACCATTCATTTGAATTAGTCAGCACTAATACTCATTATCACTTTGTTTTCTTAAAATGGTAGCTCAGAAGTGCTCTTCAGCAAGAATGCCTGATCCAGCAGCTCTAGAGTTGCTCATGATAATTACAGGGAGGAGAGGAGTAACCTGATCTTGTAAGCATATCTGGGCAGTGTAACTTATTATTATTTTTTAATCTGGGTCATTACCATGTCATATGTATTCTCTGTAGGCAGCGGTAGTTTACCAGAGGTCACAGTCTGAAAAGGAAATGTGTACGCATGTGTTTGATTATTGCCTTTTATGATATTTACTGCTGTTAGTAACTGCAGTAAATGCTGCAAGGCAGCAGTTTCACCATGTCTTAAACCCTTCCCTCCCTTCCCATGGCCAGCTCTGGCACTGCAGAGTGGCACCCTCTCAGCTCTGCCTTCTGAGCTGTGTGTGACACCCCAAATGAGATCAGGCAACAGATCCAACTTAAAAACGAAGATATGTCGTGGTTTAGCTTGGCCCAGGTTTTTCTAGTGGGGGGGGCCACAAAGATGGCTCCTCAGTGAAGCTTCTTGAAGCCTTCACCATGTCCAGCTCTGAGGTGATGGACGTGCTGCTGGCCAAGCCTGGGCCAATTAGAGATGTTGGTTACGCCTCTGTGAAAAACATATTTAAGAAGAAATCAAAACAATGGGTGCATGCACTTTTCCTTAGCCGGAGGAGGAGGAGTAGGTGAGAGTATGTGAGGGAAAACAACATGGAGAGACCAAGGTCAGCGGAGAAGGAGGGGATGGGGAGCTCCAGGCGCCGGAGCTCTGCAGCCTCTGCAGGCCGTGGTGAGGCCCATGGTGAAGCAGGGGGTGCCCCTGCAGCCCATGGGGGCCCACGGGAAATGCTGAGATCCACTCGCCCATGCCCA
>VZRN01003293.1:48600-126050 GCA_013397935.1 Dasyornis broadbenti
TTGAAGGGTTTATTTTACTTCTCATTTACTCCTCTGACTCTGTTAGTAATAAATGAGATCTCTTTGCAACCTAAGTTAGTCCTGTTTTGCCCATTGAGTGTCTTCTCCCGGGTTTCCTTATCTCAGCTCATGAGCCCTGGGTGTGGGTATGTTAATTTGGGGGTACCTGGCATTTGGCCAGGCTCAAACCACGACACAAGGAAAGTTTTCAGGATGGCAGCAAGCAGTTGGAAGGGGGGCAGAGGAGCTGAGGCTGTTGTGGTGGCAGGTTGCTTCCATATTATGAAACCAAGTCACTCAGTCCAGACTGTGAAGGTCCAGCCCACCAATTCACTTAAACCCCAGCAGTAGCAGTTTTGAGCACCACAGCCCATGCTCAAGTGTTTATAGTTCTGTGCAGAGGCTGTTTGTCTAAGGGAGGTGGGGATCTGAGTCACCCAGCCTGCCCTACATGAAGAACAGTACTGCGAGCTGCAGGAGTGTTTTACCAGAACAGAGGATGATGCATCTGTTACGTGATGTGAGCCTCTTTCCAAAAGCTAGATCATTGGCTTGCAAGGCTTATAAATGCCAGGACTGGAAAAAAAGCCAGAGAAACTGGAGAATGCTTTGCTAATGAGCATGGTCCAACCTAGGACTGGAGTCCTGCCCTGAAAACAGGCTCCAAACTGGATCGGTGGTACCAGAGCTGGCAGTCATGGCCCATGGCCCACCAGCAGTCACATGCAAGGAAGGAAATAGGTAGAAAGGGAACCAGCTGTTAAAGGCAACTAGAACTGCATTTTCATTTCTCCTTAGGTTTTTCTATTCTGAATGTACTGGGATTTTTAAACTCAGATCCTGTTGCATATATCTTTTTGTTCCTTGAGGGTATAACAGAGAGAAGGCAAATGACAGTGAAATTGCCAAATGGGGAATTTACTCTTTTCTTGGAGGAAGCAAATCTAAGTAAAGTAATTAGGAAGAGATGCTCTGGAAGTGGTTGCACTGAGGAGTGGAGCGAGGCATTTCTTAGAGCATTGGCAGTAATGAGTTTCTGGCAGTCATTGGGAAGGTGTGAGGTGCTGCAGGCACTGCCTGACACCCCTCCTGCCATCAACAGAGACGCCTAATGGCTCTGTGCCACTTCTGAAGGGTCATAGAAGGCTTTATGGGCCACCTGCTCTGGTATGCTATGAATAACCAGAAAGGTATTTTTCCCAGCTGAGTATAAAGGAATAAATGTACTTTGAAAATGAGGATCAGAATGTTCAAAGTTCAGTGCTTCAAGCTAAGGTGGTTTTGTTTTTTTTTAACACTGAATGCAATGTGCTTGCGCAAACGAGACTTGCTCTTGTCTGTCTTACACACAGTTTGTACTGCTGTAGATTGGTTTGTGAAATACAGCAGAGAGTAGGGATGTCTCCTGTCTGTATCTGGAAAGTATAAAGGAAGGCATGGTTACATGTATTGGATTACATGGTAGAAAGAAGATGCTGCTTGAATGGAAAGATATCTTTTTTCACTCATCTAGTTTCTGGGAGAATAGTTAAGATTGCCATTGGATTTCAAGGGTTGCTTCATTACAAAGACAACAAACAAACCCCTTCAGAACCCTCTAAACCTTGTTGTGCTTCCTAAGACCACCTTATGACCTCATAAGATTAATACCCTCTCCATTTTCTTAGAACAAACTTGTCCTCAGCTATGATTAATGCAAAAGTCTTCTCTCAAGTATCTTAAGCGTTTTTCCTTAGAATAAATGTTTCAAAAAATTTAAAATGAGACAATACAGTAAAGAATTTTTTGCGATATTTTTTATTGATAGATCTGGGATACCTTGCTCATTTTCTATTTAAAATATTAGATTTTAATACTTGGAGCTCTGCACATTTAGCTATCATACTTACCTACATAACAAGTACCTTACATAAAGCAGTATTCGAACTGTGACATACAGCAGTAACTTTTTTTTGTTGACATAGTTAAAACTAGACATATGTTCCTATCTAAAAAAGTCCAACATAAAAACATCAGCTTTCAGATAAATCTTCATTTTGCTTTGTCATTTCTGAAATATTCTAGAAATTAACTCACAATTTACATTGAGTGAAAAAATGGAGATGATACACCATGAATTCTCTCTTCTTTTTTTTTTATTTAAATTTATCTTGAGTTCCAGAAATGTTAACGTATCAGAACTTTATGAAGAGTCTCACAGAATAGCTGAGAATCATGCTCATTCTCTCCTGTCTTTGTTAGTGGTTAATGGGTTTACACATCAGCAGACAAGAACAAGAAGTGAAGTTACATTTTTGCGAAGCTGGTCGTATTATCTTTAAACTTTCCCACTGTTTCACACACAGGGAACTGATTACATGGGGAACTATTGTATTCAAATACATCTTAACCAAATAAGATCTACCTTTACTGTTGACAAGCTTGTAGAGAAAATTATGGTGATAATATGTAGTTACTGTAATACTGTGAGAGGGAGGAAAGCGTACGGTGAATCTCTGCCCTGCTAAAACTCTGCATAGCAGCAGGGAACCTTCTGAGATAGGTAAAGATGTTGAAGGCTTCCATGGCCCTGACAAGCTCTGATAAAGGGTATTTTGGAGGAAGTTGGTGTGATGGACATTCAGATGTTCTAACATCATTGAGCAGCTTTGTTTCCCTTAGGAAAACATCTTGTACGTATTTTTCTGCATTAGATCCTGATAAGGGGTTGACAAAATATATTTTATTATGGCTACAAATTGCATACTTTTTGATAATTTGGTAGGGAAAGGATATTATAGATTTAATGTTCTCTGTCTGGCAGCAATTAGTTCTGCTCTGAGACATTTTTAACCCTTCCCACTTCAAAGAGAGTTGGAATTTGTGGCTGTTAATGATGGTGTAAGCCCCAGGAGCTCTTATACTGTTGTGCTCAAGCAAATATGAAACAAGTTGCTGTCTTTCTCTTAAATTTCCCTGTGAGGTGTTTCTCATGGGACTACCTCACTGAGTATAATGTTAAACAAGCAAACATGTTTGTGTATTAAGTTCATTCTTTAGATCCAGTTGGTTGCCTTTTCAAATATTAGACTAGACTTCTTGTCTCCATTTCCATGGGGAAAAGGAGCCTGTGCCTGCAGCGGCATGGTGGCTGTCGTGTTTAATTGGTACAACAGGGGTTTTGTTCATTCATTGCTAGCTCAAACGAGCTATTACTACTGTAAACAAAAAAGTATAATTAAAAATCTGCCTTGTACAATAGGCATTTTTGTGCAGATGCTGTAATGCATGTGTGCTTGGATGTTTTTCCTTCCTTTTTACAGTAATATAAATTATGATTTCTGGAGATGAAAAATGAAACAAAGTTGCTTTTGTTATGAATTTTTCCAGTTGGATGTGAACACTTGATAAATGGTTGTTTTGTATAACTAGAATACAAGGGTTGAAGGAAGGTCTTGTTTTACTCTAGTATTGATTTATTAAAGAAAAAACCCCAATAAACAACAACCAAAACTACAGTATTTGATGATACAGAGGCTGTTTTGAGCATTTCTATTTTAAGTAGGAACATTTTAAAACAGCATATGATATTGGCAGCACAGTCCTTTGACTGAACTAATGATTTGCATTTTATTCTTTGCAAAACTGAGGAAATGGTGTGTCATTTATAATGCTGTTACCTTTGCAGTACTTTCTTTAGTCTTATTTTTTTGTATTGCACAGTATGACATGCAATTTTTGACCTGAGGATCAAATATTATTGCACTAAAATATGTATTACAGTGAATTCATTTTTATAATGTAGTGTAGTAATATAAATGCAGCAGCTTTTTGTCTGCATCAGGTTGCTCAGTAAAATTTCCAATTCTGAAGTATAAAGCTGGTGGCTTCATTTTAAATCATGTGCAGTTACAGTGCACTCACTTGTGTGATTGCATGAGACATCTTTGAACTATATTTCTATTTTATGGAATTCTGACAATGTTAATGTTTCTTACCTAACAGACTTTCCAGGCTGCTATCAATCAAGTGTTTCCTGCAGAAGAGGATAGCAAAAAGGATGTGGAAGATAATTGTAAGTTATGAATTTAAAAATAAATTGTGCATTTGAAAAAAATATCTGCAGTGTAGTGAATATCGTTTCCTTACAAGCTTCCTGTTTCTTCTTTGTTGTCTTTGTTTGAATTTATGTATGACCTTTGCTAGTCCTTTGAACTTTTTAAAGTAAGCCCATTTAAAATATCATTTATTGTGGTTTTTAGTTTTCATTTGAACAGAGGAATGAATAGTTACATAATTCCCATATACAACTGTTACTTGACTTCAGAAGTACTCCATTCAGCATTATGGGTGTAACTGTACTTTTTATAGTGTGGCAAAACGCTTCAGTGTCTTTATCAGCACCTGTATTGTATAGCATTTTCCTGCATTTAAGGAATTTCTCAGATGGCATTCTTGTGGAAGTAGAGGTAATGGAAGATAAGTTTTAAGATTACCTTCCCAAAATTGGAGATGGGAATCTGGACCTATGAGAACCATTGAAAATGGATAGACTTAAATTGGATACAGGAGTGCTGGTAGAGAAGGAGTTTTGAGGTGAGCTTGTGTAATAAATGTCACTGTTGATCTGCAGGGCTTTTATTTTGTTAAATATTTTGTAATTAGGTGGATGGAAACAGTCATAAAATATGGGAAGAGGGGGAGAGAATACCAAGAAAGCTGAGTGAATGCTGTGATGAACTTTTAGGGAGCTATTAAACAAATACTTTGCTACTGCAGCTCTGTATAAGCAAATCACAGAGCCTGTCCTATCTTGAATACTGATGAAGACCAAGTCTTTGAAACATTTCCTGTAGTGTTTAGTGGTTGGTGAAAATACTGATGACTTTGTAAAGAGTGGGCAAAAGTATCTTCTATTTTTCTTCATTTAAAAGAGAGACTAGGGGTCTGGCCTAGATGATGTAACCCCACTTCCTGTCCTGGAATAGGGTTTAATATTTACATCCAGGGACAGGAAATACAGCTGTTACAGCTTCTTCATAAGAAACAAAAAGATGAGACCTGAGTCTTACAATCTGACTTAAATGGGGCAGTGTCATTAGAACCAAGTTGGTAGCCTTGTTTCCAGGTGCTTAAATTTTGCAAACAGGATGTGGGTTCAAACTTTTCAAAGCTAGTATCTGTATTCTCTGTGCACGGTGATTGTTAGGGAAATGCACTTAATCTGTGCGTCTGTCTTACTGAGATGTCCTGACACCTCTGTGTCCTAGTCAGGGCATTGAAATCTGGAATGAGATTATGGAAATAATTTGAGATTCCAACAGAATACTGTTCAACTGAGACAGAGAAAATATCTTCTTTGGCTTCCTGAGTAGAATATAAAACTTCAAAATACTTTGTTCAATAATCCCTTCTGTATCAAACATTGCTTATTTTTACTTTCCTAACATACTCTCACTTGCTGCTCACGAGTTGTGGTTCATTTGCAGGATGTGTGAATCCCAAATTAATTTTCCTTCTCTGTTAGAGAGCATTTGTGTTGAGCATTATTGTTTTTTAAGATAAAAGCAAACTATACTGAGTGCTTATAATACTGTTTTAAAAAATCGTGGAAGATGGGTATAAGGACAGGGTATTGGTTGGATAAGACTGTTTAAATAACCCTCGTTCTACAGCTGTACAGCCTTGCAATTACTTCATAAAATCATTTTCAATAGAAACCCTGCTTCGTGGTATGTGCAGGAGAGCCAGTGTGAGTAAATTTGACATTGACATTTCTTAGTTTTTAGTGCCTCACTACACTTTTGTGAACTTTGTGTGTAAGTAAATATATGGACAATTAAATGCACATACATACGCTGGTTATATTTAGACATGAGCCATATGAATATTCAGAATTCTCTCTCTCTGGTGACATCCTTTGCCTCTGGATATGGATGCCTCTTCTAAAGGATTTATTCTAATGAAGATGCATTTTGAATTTGCTGACATAAGCCTTGGTTTGCATGTCTTGAGGTGGTGACATTCTCTCGGGGAGCAAGCTCCCATTGCACACTGAGTCTGTAGGTATAGCTGCTTTAAAATGGAATTGCATTGAGAGCACCGGGGATGCAATGAAATCTGGGGTCCTTTGCTGTTTAGATAAGCAGCCTAATAAAAAGTTGATGATTAACTGTTTCCTTTAAAACATACTGCAAACTGTGAGAGGTTCTTACAAAGATATAGTCAAGGGGGTTGATAGACAATTACTATATAATAGTTTCTCATCTCAATACTGAGAATCCAAATTACTTCAAATTAAAGTTTGCTAGTTTTTTAACACCCTGTCCCCTCCCAGGCATACATAGTGGGAGAGGGAGACTTCAACTTTCATTAGAGCAAGCAGGAGTTTCTGTTTCTGGCCCATTTCCTTTTAATGTGTCTTTCTCTTGGGATGACCCCAATAAAAGAGGTGACGGCAGACCTGCAGTTTGCGGTCCCAGTGCCATTTTCTCAGCCATGTGAATCGAGAGTGCCTGGGGAGGGGAGGACGAGTCCTGCTGTGCTGTGCTTGGTGTCTGTGCTCAGTTGCTGCAGCTACCGGTGACTGTGGGGTTTTGGGGGAATGTATGTCTGCTATGGTGGGAGAGGAAGAGCCGTTGTGTTAGGGGCCAGCCTGCTGCTTTGCAGAGGAATTGTGCATAGCCACGGTTTCAAGGCTGCTGTGATCCAAAGGGAGAGTTGCCTAGGGTAAAGCTAAAGCATGCCTTGTGTGCCTTTGCCAACACAGGACTATGAGTGCAAGGGATTTTGTGGAGGAAGGTGGTTTCTTCTGAACAAACCAGAAACTACAAGGTCCTTTGAGAATTATGAATGATTCCAGGCATTTGAAACAAAGCTGTATTTTGTCATGTAATGGAAGGAAGACAGAATTCAGCAGACCTATGGAAGCCAAAGGGAGGCTGCAATCAGCTGGTGAACGTGATTTTGCTTCAGGCCAATCTAGCGCAGGTAGTAGGGGACAGAGCCACAGCCACTCCTCAGGCCACTGCAGGAGGAAGGGTAAAGGGAAAACAAAATCACAGATGTTTTTGAGAAGCTTCCATTTTCCTTTGCCAGTATATTTTGGTTCAGCAGGAGGAGTGTGAAGGAGATGTTAAGAGCTGCTTACTGAACATCAGGTATCCTGGCGGGGCACGGTGGCTGGGCAGATTGACTTTAGGTCATACAAACTGGCAGCCCCTTTCTTGTACATTTGTGTAAATAAGTTAGACTACTTTCTTTTGCTGCTGCAGCCCTTGAGAAAGGGCATCAGTTCAACTTGAAACAACTTTGTGTATCATTACAGATGAGAGGTGTGTATGTGACCCTTGTGTGAGGTGCAAGGTAGTGGTTACTATTACAGAATCACAGAACCAATTAGGTTGGAAAAGACTTCTGAGATCACTGAGTCTGACCTATGACCTAACACCAACCATGTCAGCTAGACCATGGCATTAAGTGCCACATCCAGTCCTTTCTTAAAAAGAAAAGACATTAATGGCACAGTGCTTACTCAACAGTAGTTAGATGTATACCAGTTTTTATACTGTATTACTGTAAGGTTTATCAGTATGGCAGTCAGTCAGTTGTAGCTACACAAAATAGTGTTGTGCATTTGAATTTTAAGTACTGAGATAAAAAGGATTGAACATATTAGAAAATGGAGGCTGTGTAATGAGTAGTGCCCTCATTTGGTTTAGGGATGATATTTTTAACAGTGTTACAGTGGGAATTGGAAATGACCTCTGCAATTTAGGCTGCTGGCACTTTGCAGTGCTTTATAGCTGAAAACAAGTACCAGCTTTGCCAGAATGTGAACCCATGCAGTCTGAAGCTTTCTGTGAGTGCCACCACTCTGTAACATTTCATTAGTTCCAGAATCACAGCATATTTTGAGTTGGAGAGGACCCACAATGATCATCGAGTCCAGCTCTTAAATTAGTAATGGCCCATACAGGGATCAAACCCACGTGATTGGTGTTAGTTAGCACCATGCTCTAACCAACTGAGCTAATCTCAGGGTCAGGCGTTTTATGTTAAAGAACAAAGGAGAAAAATACAGCCAGGTTTTGGTGTGTTAGCGTTTTTTCCCCCCTAACAGTTTCTCTGAGGAGGCCTAGTACTAACAAAATTCAGAATTGAAGCAGGGAAGGTTAGGTTAGTGCCTGGTGTTGTGATGATGCCTGATGCTGCCTCCAGATCCTGATGTTTATAGTAATCAATTCAAAAATCACCAGGAGCCAGCTGTTACTCCAAATGTCGGTTGGGTGGCATTACCCTGGGATCACTGTGGCTGAGATTGGAGAGGGGAGCTGGAGGGAAGGAAACAGTCATTGGTAGGGATTTTGGTAGGCACTAGTTTCTGTGCTTAGGGGCTGGTGTGAAGGCAGGCGCACCATATTTGACTGACAGGCTGGTAAAAGGAGCTTACACGGAGCAGAGCCTGTATTTGAGGCTCCTGCAGTTTGACTCTTTGTTCAGCAGCTTTCTGTAACTCTAATTGTGCACTTAAGAGCAGGTCTGTGGTTTTTAAAGTGTATATTGAGTCAGTACTTCTGCCTTGACAGTGTAAAGAAATTATAGGACTAAGCTGTAAACAAAGACAGGTGAAGTGAAATTCTCCTTAATTCAAGATTTAGTTTTTTGTCTTTACATGGAGGTAGTCCTGAGCTCTTAATGGTATGTGATTGTTTTTTACTTGCAGGTTCCCTGATGTATTTAAATGAAGCCACTCTCCTTCACAATATCAAAGTTCGTTATAGTAAGGACAGAATTTACGTAAGTATTGTGTGTCATGACAATCAGTCTAATAGAGATGTCCTTTGAAAAATTCCCCAAGTGCTTCCAATTCTGTTTTTTTTTTTCCCTATAATAGAACTGCTAACATGGAAAAGCTGAGGTTGCAGGCCTTTTTTTCAGCTTTTTTTCCTTACATTATACTTTGAGATCAGAATCATATTTATCACATTATTGCCAGCTAATTTTTAGCAAGCAGAGCAATAGGTGTTTCTCTACCTGACTGTTTGTGTGCAACCGTAGCACAGCAATGTATCACAAATGTTCCTACAGGTAACTTCACTGTTAACAAAGATGGTTTTCTTTCTTCATTATTTTTGAACGAAGCAAACAGGTGCCGTCTTTGACACCTCCTAGCTCAGATGTCCATCTTAATCTTTTATATTGCTATCAAATTGCCTAATTGTGCTTAATGAATTCTGACTAAATTACATTTTATCCTTGCCATCTGCCCAGATACTGACAGCTGTGAAACAGAAGATAAGAGTTTTTTCTTTCTTTCTTTTTTTTTCCCCTAATAGAAAGCTGGCTAGGGATAATACAAAACAGTTCTACATATTTTTAAATTTGTGTTAAAATAATCAACTTTTCTTTTAGCATACTATTTTAAAATTAATTTAGCTAAACCCTTTTATATAAACATAAAATGAAAGTGTAATTGTTTTCTTCTGTTGCAGTTAATTTACATAGCTTTAAATTTTTTATGGCTCAAGATCAAGCACCAGCTTTAAAATAAATAAATAAAAATGGCCATTTGAATTCTGTTCTGACAAAAGTAATCCTTAAAGAAACCCAACCAAACAATAAAACCCCCCCAGGAAGTAAAATTCTGAATCTGAACTGATCATGGGGTAGGATAATATTTTTGTTCATAAAGCCTTTCTTCATTGTAAACAAGTACTATTAATATGTTGTCCAGAGCTGGTGCATTTTCTGAAGGAAAAGAATAACAAAAAACTAACTTTTTTTTCCAGTTTATATTTTTAACTACCTTTCCCTTGTAAACAATTTTATGCCCTTTGTTTAATCCTGCTTAACAATATTTATCTCGTTATTAAAAGGAAAATTAATAATAGTACTTGCAACTCTTGAAGAAAAGTTATTTCTTGGTGAAATAAGTGCTGAAAATAGAATCATATAAGAAATGTAATATCTTCTGTGATCCAGCCTTCTATTAATGTTTCATGATAGTGTCCAAATTCCCATTTTCTAGGGACATTCTCAGTAATAAAAAGTAAATAAGTTATTCAAGCTGAAGGTTTATCTCATTTTCTTCAGATCTTTTCCTGCAAATTGGATTTTTAATTTGATTCTGACCCCTCTTCTTCCCTGTTTGTAATCTGGCAATTATAACCTAGCTATGAGATTTTTTTTCAGAAACATTAAATAAACCCCCTCTCTTCAGTCTTCCTTATCCTATGGAAAGGTAAAAAGCAGCCTTTGTCTGAGGTTCTTCTCAAATTCCTTCTCTGTGAGAGAACATTTGCATTCTGTATTTCGCTCTGTGGAAGCAGCTATAGCTAATTTTCTCTTGGCTGAATGCTTTTATTGCCTGGCTTGAATGCATTCCCAGGCAGGATCCTGTCCGTCCTTCCTACTGAGTTGCTTCCATTAGATATTGAAAAGCTATCCTCCTCACTGGAGGACAGCGTGCTATGCTATCCATGAGCTTAGTTTATTCGCTTTTGAGCAGAAGGTTTTGGCATCCTGTCCTTGATCCAGTAATGCAGACAATAGGAAATAATTTAAAAGGAGATTGGGAGAAAGGTCAGATTCAGGACATACTCCACAGCTCGGTGGTTAGGAAATTTTCCCAGGATAATTTCACAGAAGTGCTGAGAAGATAATTGCAGGAACTCTAAAAATATAGCCTGTCTTGTATTTGCGTTAGCGGGAGACAATCAGAAATGGAATTGTTATATGGAGGCTAAAGTCTCCAACAGTAATAGACAATTGCTGTTAACCACTTGCTTTGATACTGGCTAATAATTTGCTGTTCATTGTTTTCTTCACAGACCTATGTAGCCAACATTCTTATTGCAGTGAATCCATACTTTGATATACCTAAGTTTTATTCTTCAGATACTATTAAAAAGTACCAGGGTAGATCGCTTGGAACATTGCCACCACATGTTTTTGCAGTTGGTATGTATTGAGCCTGTATTTGTCTCTTTAAAAAACAAACATTGAACACTTCACAGTTATCTGTAAATTGCCACTTTTAGCAGTAATTAATTTATTTTGAACTATTATAAAACAAACCACTAATGGCTAAAATTGTAAATCTTCTCATCTTTGAGATGCAATTTGAAGAACTTGGAAATTAGCAACTGTGACAACCCTGTTAGGATTATTCTGCATTTCCAGTGCTTTAAGTCTAAGTAGTTTAAATATAATTTGCAGCAATTAAAAAAACCCCTAAAATAAATAAAGAAATTCAGATTTTATAAGTGAAAAAGGCGCAATAATAATTGGCACTGTCTTTTGGTGTAGTAATTTTCTTTGCTTTATATTATATTGCCAGAGCACATATACCATTTTCTTTTATATGCTTGTGTTACAGACAGAAAGTACATTGAAATGTTATTTATGTCATAAATCCGATTTCAGTCACTTTTTAAAATAAAAAATATTTGGAAACTGTAATCAAGATTTGACTCATTAAAAGCCTTCTCACTATTTTGTAATTTGTTTTGAAATCAAAAGTAAAAATAGCAGGGCTTTTAGTACCTGTTGCATAACAAGAGACAGTTTTTCCAAGTTTCCTCAGATGTTACTTGTTGCAAAGTACAACTAGAAGTTTCCCTTTTAAAAATATATAAAAGTGACATCAATTACTATTTTCTAAATACATTTAATTCAAAAAAATTAAATCTAGATGATTGATTTTGTTTTGTTTTATCCTTTGTTTTCAAGGCTTTGAGTTCTTACATGTCAGTGTAGGAAGAATTACAACTGTAGTATAAATTAAAGGGAAACAGACTTTAATAAACTGTAATTTAATAAACTGAATTATAAAAATTCAATTTTTTATCCTGACAATGTTACATTTTAATTTCTGCATTGTAGCTTAACTCTATCCTTGCAATTCTGCTGAGTACTAATTTTTGTCATGTTAACTGTGTTCTTTTGAAGCTGATAAAGCATTCCGTGACATGAAAGTGCTTAAGATGAGTCAGTCCATCATAGTCTCTGGAGAATCAGGAGCTGGCAAGACAGAAAACACTAAATTTGTTTTGAGGTTTGTGTGTTTGGACCAAAGTTATTACGTGAATCTCTTGTGTTTGTGCATTTGGTTGACATAGAGACAGAGCACATTAAGGTAATCATTAGGTTTAAGATACAATTCAGTAAGAAATGTATTAGCTTCTGTGTGCACTTTATTACAAGAAATGGAGTTAAACTTAAATGCTGACATGATAATATGCGGAAACAGCTACACAGTCACTGAAACCTTAACTCAATTGTAGTGACATCATGTGGTTATTATGGTTTATGATGCAGTAATTTTGGTATTGCACATCTTGTATTGTGGCTGATAAAAAAACATACCTAGACATTTTAACTGTATCTTGCAAGACACTGTTGGTTTTGCCAAAAATGTGTATTTCTGTGTTCTCCCTTGAGTGTTTTTTTTTTTTTTAGTTTGCTTGAGTACCCAGGGTTTTTAACTTTAATATACTTTACCCTATTTTACTGAATAAGACTGAATAACAGGATTGATTTATTTATTGATGTTCCTGTATGACCAATAAATCAAGCGTATTAAACATGGAAGCCATATTGCTGATATGTATCAGCCTTGCTTCCTTATTTGCATTATCCTTTAATAGCTTTTTATCACTCTGGAACACTGTAAGTGGAAAGAACTGCTCCATTAAATACACCTATGTCATAGGTGGCCTGATTAGGCAGGGAAGAACAGTGCGGGCAGTGTAAATATGCTCCTTTCCCCCTACCTTGGACTTGTTTACCTCTATAAATCTTTAATTCCCTTTTCCCTAACATCATGTATTTTCTAGTATTTATGTACAGTCGAGGTGTTATCTTTCACATCCCACGAAGAATTGTCACAACTGTCTGTCCTTCATACTGCTCTGCTCTTCCCCTGTGCAACTTTTCATAGATAGCTGCAAGAATTACTGCAAGGTGCTGGTAATGATTTTTTATAAGGGACATCCTGACTTTATTCCTGCCAAGAGTAGCAAAAAAAGACAGCAGACACCGGAAGAATATCTCACAAGAGATGCTTTTCTTCTGCTTCTCAGCAAAGGAAGAGCTCATTATGAATAGCTGTTTGCTATATAGGCGAATCATTGCTGTTGTTTCTCCCCACAAGTCTCCACCATAGAGTCCATGTATAAAACATAATTGAGTCTTAAAAGCTGAAACATTTTACCCTTCAGTGATTAGGAATTAGAAGGTACTAATATGGCTCTGTTAGTGCTTCTGACGTTTTTTGGAAGGCCCTGTTTTCAAGAACTGGTTTTAACTTGTCCCAGATTTACCTGTGAATTTCCAGAAAGAACGCCCTCTGTGCAGGGAGAAAAAAAAATTAAAAAGAAGACTGGAACTTTGGAGCAAGTACATTGTGGTTTTATTTTCAAATTCTTTCTTCAATTGCTAAATTGAATCTTGCCTTAATTATACACCTGCAATTTCTTATCCTCATCATGTCCATGTAGATTTTTATTAACACTGATAGTTATAAATACAGAAACCATGCATGGAAATAGTCTTAAATTCAGGAAATACACATGAAACCTTATGTGCTTAATAAGATAATTAATAAATACAGATAATACAGTAATAGTTTGATTATATTTCTATTACACTGTAACTTTCATATGCATGTCTAAAAGAAATTTCTAGCAGGCCTTGGACTACTGAAAAAAAAATTGAAGTGTGCAAGAATATTTTTGTTTTAACACAAAAGAAAAGATCAAAGTTTAAAGAAAAGGTAAAGTTTATTTTAAAGTGCACAGGTATTTGAAACTTAAAATCAGTATGCTTTCCCTATAGTAAATAGTTAGTGTTTGTTCACAGCCATGTTAAACCCTGTTTAATTGAGGAAACCTGACATGAAATGAGTGATACTGATATTTTTATCTCGCTTTACAGGTATTTGACAGAATCCTATGGCAGTGGCCAAGATATTGACGATAGAATTGTAGAAGGTATTGAATTTTCTTTCATTTAATTAAAGGTTCCAACATTATTATTTCTTTTTACAGAAATGTGAGTCAACAGCAACTGAATAAAGACTAGGATAGAAATACTATCAGACTTTTTAGGGCCTAATTTACAGGTAGTTTACCTTGATCCTAGGTTCGGAAATTTTTTTTTAATTGTGATTCACTTAATTTATTATAGTATCATACAGTCATTGATCTAGAAAATGTTTACGTGTGTGTTTGAATAGAATTTTACTAATATAAGATGGGTACCCAAGATGGAATTTTAAGCTCTAAGGATAAGATTGTTTTTTCATTACTACCTGTTACTACCAGGAAAATGTAATTCTTCCTCCTCCCTATCAAGTTCTCAAAGTCAAATAAAGCAGGGAAATTCTTTTAAATTGTGATTCTGGGTAATTTTTCTGTTACACAATTTTTGTCAGAAATCACATAGTTTAGATTAGCACTTTGATTGTATCTATCTTTACAACAGATTTCCAAACAAGGTCAAAAGGGACTGTGTTGATCATCCTCATTGAGCCTCTTTGTTTCATATGCTTACTAGTTGAACAGAAAATAGCTTTCTGAGAAAATACAAAAACGACCCTCAGCCAATCTAATAATGCCTCATACATTTTTATTCCTCTAAAGCATATAGTAAATTTATTTTGAAATTTCTTGGCTCTATCTTTTTCTTGAAAAAGTTTACTTTTGCTTTAAATTTCCTCTTTTCTAATTTTAACCATTTATTCAAGAGAACTACTGCAGGCTTTAATCTCTTGTTGCTGTAGGTCTGCTTAAACCAGTTCCTTAGTGAAATCCACTGTGTGCTAAAGGAATTTAGAAACGGGGCAAGAGTTGGATAATGCCTGATGCAAATTAATTGGTACTTGTATGTATTCCTCAAAGAGTTTGGGCTTTTTAATTTAGAACAGCATCTGATGCATGAATTCTGAAGGGTTTTAGGCATGATTTTAGTGAGGATGCTTATGGCATATGTATTACTAGAGGAACATTCAGGCTTGGTGAAAGACTTTGTGCAGTTTTTATTCATAATCCTTTCTTTAAAACATAGTATTACATAAAATGCCTGAATAGTTATCAAAGATCTTGTAAGAAGTCAGATTTGCATTTTCATAAGCTTTAAGTATTAAAAAAAATGAAAATACAGCCACACTAAAAAAGTTAAGTCTCATATCCTATTACATGATGCATTATCATCCATTTTTTTATCCAAGCTTTGAGGTTATTCCTTCATTCTTTAATTTTTGTAGGAGCAATTATGTAGATGGTTGTCAGTGGAGTTTTAAACCTGAGTTTTTGTTCACTTAGTTTCCAGTGTTTATTTTTAGCTAGAAGCCTTAAAATATCTAGCAGATATTTTTAGTGGTTTATTGTTAATGTGATTCAGTAAACTTTTTTTTCTTTGATCTTCAAAGCTAGTAAAATGCAGTATTTCGGAGGCCTTCTCTTTCATAACCAATAAGCAGCTTCAAACTGCTTAAATTGTATATGGTGCTTGTGTGTGTGTGTGTATATATATATATGTATAAGAGAATCAGATTGCTTGCTGCCACTCTTTCTGTATGGGCTTTAACATGCTTAAATGCAGCAGCCAGTAAAAAATAAAATCAGTCAGTCACTTAACTGACCTGATTTGAAAGGGCAGTTTTAAGTGGTTTTTTAAATCAACACACTTCTCAAATATTACATTTATTAATTCCCTAATAAATCTAATACATTGCATGCATGACATTTAAGTGGCATTTTTGTCTTTGGGATAAGTGGGTAGTTTGGATTTCATGAATAATAACTAATTGGGAAGTATCAAATTCTGTGTTGTCTCATGTAGTTTATATATCGGTTATTCACCTACTTCCTATAGAAGAACATCACCGAATAATTTTTGGCATTTGTCTCTGAATTTCTTACAGTGTTGGTTCAAGTACTTTGCAGTGTTATGTGACATTTAAGTACTTTATTTTATGTTCCAGCACAATATATCCAGTATAATTTGCAAAATTTATTATTCCCAAGGGGTAATATGTTTCCTTTTTAATTTTCAAACCTTCTTCCCGATAAGTTCTCTGATTAATTATATTTGTTCTCTCTTTTCAGTAGTTTCTTGATTGAATTTTAACACGACAAAAATTAATTTTTTTAAACAGCAAATCCCCTATTAGAAGCTTTTGGAAATGCAAAGACTGTTCGCAACAACAACAGCAGTCGTTTTGGGAAATTTGTTGAAATTCACTTCAATGAGAAGGTACTGAAATTTTGTTACAGATAATCAGTGAAGATTTTTTTTTGGTCATAAAATGGAAACGCTAGACTGGCAGAAGGCTGAATAGACTTATTATACTCTTGCAGCAAATAGCCACTGTCCTACTTTACAGATTTGATTTGTATTCTGTCACCTTGAAAGGAAAATTGGAGCCACACTGTACTCTGTCATTACTGGAACGCAGTGGCAAGTCAGTAGGAAAATTGCTTCCACCCACAAAACGTTGAAAATAGGTCCCTTCATTGCAAAAAGGCCTATATGAAGACCAACTCGCTTGCTATTAGGTGTTCATGCATTCCTTTAGTGCATAAGTACGTGTGAGTTATGTATTAAATGTATTTCAACTTTAAATGCATTACTGATTATTTTATGTATTTGTATGAAATTTTGGGACCTCACATAGTAATATGTATGTGACAGAAGTCAAGGAATTGTTTTTTGGTAGAAATACTACTCAACAGTGTATCTTAAGAAAAATTTTCCTTGTTCGGGTGTAGTTTTGTTTGGGTGGCCTAAGTATACAAACACATTCCACAACTAAGGATGACTCTATGGCTGGTCAGTATGTCCAAGTTGAAGACTTCTGTTGATGATCTCTGTAGAGATTACATACATGCCTCCTTGTCTTTCTGACTGAGGACAGACCAACTGCAAGATTTTTTTTCTTTTCCTGCAGAATTTAAGCTCAACTTGAGTTTACGGTCTTTCCCTAAGTTTTCATCACTTGGTTTGTAATTTAACTTCAGATCTTTGGTTAATAGTTTAGATAGTAAATAACTAAATTCCATTCTGGGTAGAGGGACTTTATCTGTTGGTCTGGTTCGTGTTAACGAAGTTATGGAAAGGGTCAAAACTTTTACTTGAAATGATAGATTCATGATCTATCAGTTTACCTGTCAACACTTATATTGTGCTTCAAATTAATTACTTCAGCTGAAGCAAATACCACTCTGAGTATTTTCAGAAGCTATTTCAAAGCTTGTTTCAGCTTTCCACTACAAGATCAGCCTGTTTACCTGAGTGCCTTTTTTACAAGACATCACATCTCACATTGTGGTCATCTTGATTAGGTTTCTCAAAGTGATATGAGTACAGACTGAGACCTCCTGAATAAGGGAATGACTGCATAAGTGTAGTCAAGTTTGTCAGTCAGTAAATCCTTCTTAGTTCCTATAATGGCCATTAAGTTCAGGAATTTCCTTGCTATTAAAATTTCTGTAGGCACAGGGAGTTTTATCATAGGCCAGATAACAAATGGCTCTCAAATACCTATGTTAGAATTCCTTCTCAGAAAAGAACTGCAAGTTTTGGAAATAAAATGTTGTGTCATAATTAATTTGCCTAAGATCTTGTCCAAATATGTATTCTATAATTTTAACCTTCCTTTTATTTTACAAGAGTCTCAGTGAAATGCAACTAGGACAGGTTGTAATAGCACTGCCATCCAAAAAGCATAAGGGTGGCTGTGGCAATGCTTTTTGCTGTAACTCCTGAAATTCTACTATGGATTTCTGCTTTATGGGTTAAAGAAGACTCATCTTTTAAAAAGAGTGTATGTATACATGAGCTGGGGAGAGAAGTAATGGTAAAGGCAATGGTTTCTTTTCTAGGCTTAATATGTATTAGTTATAGATAGATTTTAATCTTTGTGGGGGCAGTGTCTATTGAGCAACTCATGATCAGACAAACATAAATTGAAAACCTGAATCTCATAAAATCCAACAAATACTGAGATAATCAGAAAAATATTTCTTCTTCCTAGAACTCGGTGGTTGGTGGATTTGTGTCACACTACCTTCTGGAGAAATCTAGGATCTGTGTGCAAGGCAAAGAAGAGAGGAATTACCATATCTTTTACAGGCTTTGTGCTGGTGCTCCAGAAGATATTAGGGAAAAGCTATATCTAAGCTCTCCTGACAACTTTAGGGTGAGTATCAGAGTCAGCATTTGTAAAGCTTGTCATATCATCATATATGGATTTTTCATCTAGATCATATTAAAATCTCTACTGATTATCTTTAACAGAATCATTCTTATTAAAAAAATGAGACTTTTTTTTTTTGTTAAATATATTTGATCTTGGAATAAGGCTGCCTGAAGTTTTTCTTTACTGGAAGAATTCCTATACTTTTTCTCTGTGTCTTAAAACTGAGGAATCTGTGCTTTTCTAGAAAATGTACTGTTGCATACCCAGCTGTTAGTAATGTTGTTATGGACTCTTCTAGAGATGTAAGGTGTGAATTTCTTCAGTGCAAATCAAATCCTGGTGGTAAATACCACTCAGTTCTTTGCTTGTGTTCTGTCATTTGTTTCCATCTCTCACCATTTCTTGCCCTGTGTTTGACTTGGAACATCATGGAAGCAGAATTTTGTGTATTCCTAAAATACACAGATCAAATCTCTTGGGTTTTGAAGGATTTTGTAATACAGCAATGTGGAATTACAAGGACATAGGCTAAATGACTGTCATCTCTTTAGACTTCCTTGATCTTAAATGAGATGAGAAGCACTGGTAACAAAAAATTACATTATTGTGCTGATTGTTTTCTGTGTTGGTCTATCTTCCTACTTGGATTTCTAAATAAAACTTGGACTGTGTTATCTATTGCTTTCCCTTTTGTACTCAATTCCATCAGAATTCAGCAGAGGGCTAGAAACTTTAAATATGCAAACATCCTTCCAGTTTTGTGCAAAGCAGGGGTTGCACAGGTGAAACCTAAATTAGTGCAGCTACTTCCTCTTGGATTGGCCAAGTCAGTCTCTCACTTATGCCAGGAAGTGGGCACAGAGCTGCAGTTCTGTATTGTGTGCATTGTACGTTTGTACTGTGGTATCAAGATACTCTTGCTCTGTAAAACACATGGCGGTATTTTAGGACAAGTTTCCTTACTTTCACAAGGTGTTCCTAGAGGCCTTCATAAACCTTACATTATTTCTTTAAATATGTAGTTTGTATCTTCTTATCTTTTATCTATTTGTACTCATCTGCGTGATGGAAACTTGATCTGATGCTTATTAGGAAAGAACTGCTTCCTTTCCCTAGAAGAAAAGTTTTTGTTTTGAAACACCCAACAAACACAATACTTAAAAACACCCAACACCATTTATATTTGTAAAATATGGAGCTAGTTTTCAAAACTTTCTTCTTTACTCTGCAGTTACTCTCTGCATTATCCTCTTGTGTGTTTTAAAGCTAAAATCTTGAACAGATTTTCAAATGTCTGTTTTTATCGTGCAGACACTTTTCCATTAGAATTTATTTCTCGAAGTTAATAGATTTTTTATTTCTAGAACTGAATATGCTGCCTACTCACTCCTGGAGGCTTTTTTAAAATCAAAAATTCTGTTCATGAGAGCACCCAAGGTTGTAGATGTCAGGGTCAGAATTAAAACCTCCTTAAAATTAGGCTGGTGGAGTTCAGTACTTAACAGCCTGAGTTCTTGTACAGAGGACATTTACTTGCATATTTCATTTATAAAGAGTTTATAGTCACACCAGCCTTATTACACTTTGACTTTTTTTTTGACTTCTTCTAAGATTGCAGCAGGCACTTTAATTTTCATTAAGGATTTTAGTTAGTATTTGAATCCTGAGTTCTTTGCATATGAAAAGTCCACTCTGCATGTTAAATTAAAAAAATTTAACACAGTTCTTTCTCTTCCTTAAAATAGATTGTCTTTAATTAAAAATCAAATAAACAAAACCACAAAACCTTAGGATAATTTTAATCTTTGTAAGCTTGTACATGAATATAAATATTCTTATATGAATATAAGAATTCTTTCTTATATAAAGAATCTCTTTCTTTATATGAGATTTTTAGGAAAACAAAACTGTAAAAGATCAACTTTCTTCCTGAATTTGCATTTCGTTTGTCAAGAGTATTTTTTTATGTTCTGTATTCTCATTTGCTGCTTCAGTTTTCATCATAAAGTGGTTCTGAATAAACATGCTTGTGTCACTTTGTTTTTTACCATGTTTTGTTGACTGCATGTCTGTCTTGTTCAGAATTCATAGAAATGCCATCTTTCAAGCTTCTGATGATAGATGGTGGCATTATACTAGGCAAGGTTTGATGATTGATCAGTATTTTCACATTAATGCTCTTTTTTTTTAAAGAAAAACAGTCATAAAAAAACCTCATACTCTAAAATTGGTTATTTAGAAAAAACTCATCCCTTAAGTCATAGTTTTGCGCTGGCTCTACTGTGCTCTTTGTCTTGTGCTTATCAAGTCAAAGTCCAAATTAGGGCCAGCTTTAGTTCTAAGACTCAAGGCTGGTTTCTCTTAAGTACACTTTGTTTGAAATACGACCATCTCAAATTTAAGGTAATGTTTTTTTTTTTTTTCCACAGAAGTGAAACATTCTTAAAAGATGAAGGATAACTTAATTCTCTTTATCCCTTGGGCTCACTTCCCTTTGACTTAAGTAATCCCTTGGAATCTCCTCCCCATTCATTTGGCCAAACTAAGACACTGCATTGGCTGCACCTGCCTGACCTGTCCTCTGGATTTCAGCAGCACTGACGGGCATTATCTCTGTGTTAGTTCATCTTTCCCCTCCCGTTCCGCTGGGGAACTGTGAATTTACCTGGCCAAGGATTATGCAAATAGTCCTGCAGTTCTGCAGGTTTCTTACACACCCCTTCTCCAGCACAACCACATGAAAGCATGCAGTCCTGGGTGCTTGTGTTTTAGGTTCTCCTGCAGAAGTTTTCAGAAATTCAAGGTTATGAGGTAACCCTGTCCTGAACCTTGCAGTTCTTTGTGCCTTGGACTGAACCACGACTGTGAAAGTAAAGCTGCAAAATAAATCTGTACCTGGAGTATAGTCGATGGATAAGAGAAGCTGAACTTCTTTCAGATCTAAATTTCAGGAAGAGAAATCAAATTGTAACTTCAGTGACCCAAACATAAGACAATGGGGTGTTGTACTTCACTAAAAAAAAAAAACCCCAAAACCATACAAACTAAAACCAAAGTACAATGGTATTTAGATGCACTATATTTATATGTACTGTGTATTTGTGTTCTTTTAAAAATATAATTTCTCCCTGATTTAATATATAAATTTACTCAAGGTTTTAGCTTTCAAATGAAAGCCATTATTTTGTAATTAAATGTCTTCTATGTAGGTTGTCATTGAATACCATGCTGGTTCACATTCTCAGCCTGTCAGATAAGTTTCCACACTTGCCTTTTGAAAAGTATGACCTTTTTCACTTCCCATCCCCAGTTTCTGGGATCGTGTTACTAATGCTGTAATACAGGGATATATTGTGTTTAAAATACGCTGTGCTTTGCACTGGCTGATAAAGAAAACTTCAGTACTTTGTTAACTACCAAGCTAACTTTGAAGAGTTGTCAGTGTTTTAATATTAAATTTGTCACTAAGTTTTCTTCTGCTGTTAGAAATACTTTGAAGAATGTTTTGGGGCTTTAGAATTTTGTGTGTAAATTTTAATCAGAGAGTAGAATTGTCTATGTTCACATATTAGAAAACATCTTTGTTCACTCAAAGAGCAAAGAATCAGTTTGCTTCCTTCAGACAAAGGGCTCTGTCCAAGCTTTTGGACAGACTTCTTACATTCAGCTGAACAAATCAGAAAGAAAAAGCTGGCAATCCCATTTTGCTGAAAGCAACAGTAATTATTTGAACCTAAATTCAGTCTGATTTACTGAACAGTAAATCTGAGATTACTATACAACATGAGATGGATATCAGAAGCCAGGTTCTAAATAAAGTTTCTGCCTAGACCACACTATAAGCTTTAAATATTCTTCAGGCTTTTTAATACGCTATGTGTGCTACTACCTATAGAAATATTTCACTGGTGAGGAAAAATTAGTAGTTTCATATTATACATAGGCCAGAAGATTAATTCTTTTGGTTCCTAATTTTGGTTGTCTTTTCTGTAATCCTGGGCTCCGTGAATAGGCTTAATAGAATAAACAATTAAGAAAATATTATGTGACTTAATGAATATCCCACTGTGTCAAGAAGTATTTTAGTTGCCAAAATCAAGAAACTTTGGTACTGTTGCAGTTCTTTAATTTTCTAGATGTAAATAAATACATTTTCAAGGAACGAATGATGAGTACTTACCATGTTGTTTGTATCAAATGGTTGAATCAAGCTGTGTAGGGCAAGCCTGAAATAAAAGCATGTGGTTTCGTTACTTCTGTCTTTAAGTATGTATTTCCACTTTTTTATTGTTACAGTATTTAAATCGAGGCTGTACCAGATTCTTCGCTAACAAAGAAACAGACAAGCAGATTTTGCAAAATCGCAAAAGTCCTGAGGTATGTTTTTATCTTCAGTTAGTTTATATTATTAAGTAATGGAGATAGAGTTGAAAGTGATTAGAATTTTACAGTGTGGAATGAAATGTTCATTTTACACATCTTTATAGATCTAAATGGGTACTCTCAAAACTGCTGTATTCAGAACTCTGCTTTGGAGTTCAGTCCTAGAAATACATTTTAACATGCATCATAAAATGAAACAGTGTATATAAAATGGTTTCATCTTCATTCTTATAATAATGTAACATTTAATGATGCAGCTTGTCTTCTGTGGAAAATGAAAATCTAAGACTTTTTGTAATTTTCTTTTTTAAAATCTTAACTACTGGTAGGAATAGGTCAGAAGCAATGTTTTTTCCAGAGCTATTTTTCCTACCTGGAGTTTTGAAATGATGCTCCAAACTGTTCTATAAATCAGTAGTGCAACCTCACTTCTAGCCATGACTATATTCTCCTCCTTGGTACACTGTAAAGGTTTTTGTTTTCCCCTTGCTATTAACTGCTAGTTATGCCAGAGCAAGGCACTTCTGGATGAAAGTCTGAAGCTTCAAAACATTTATATCTTCTTGCTTCATTTCTGTTTACATTTTTTAGAACTGGAATTACCAGAATTTGTAGCACTTTAACCTTTGAGCTGTTCACATGAGGATACTAAAGAATTTGTTCTGAATTGATAGTATAGATGAATTAGAAGTTGTTAAAACAATTAAACTTCTAGTCTGCCTCTAATAAAATTTTCATCTACTTATACTTAAAGTATGAAATTAGCATTTGTGTAGCTGGAGGATATTTCAAATATTAATCAAATCCATATTTGTGATTCAGTAGCAGGGTAAGCTGCATATATATCTGACAAAAGTACAAAAATAACTTTACTCAAGAGCCTTTTTCCACCAAGTGTCCATGCCATCACTCACCTTTCATAGCTTGGTCTAGAAGCTCATGCTCAACTATGAAAGACTGTATAGATACTTGCTTTGCTCAAATCAACATTGTCAACTTTGCCCCTGGATTTCTAGTGGTTGTATTATTGTAACACTGAGCATGTAATCCTGACTTCTGTTGTTAAATATAGGCTATTTTCTGTAATCAGGGATGGTGGAGAATGAGGTACAAAAATACCTATTTGACATCACTGTGAGGCAGAAAGCTGGTAGATATTTCATTCTTTTCAAGCATACAGGCTAGCATTGAGGGATTTTCCCTCAGTTTAGCCAATTTTCCTTTAAGGAAGAATTGTAGTGAGTAGGCATAGAGTATCAACATTCACTTATTTTTGCTACTGGAAGATGATTCTGTGCAATCTTCTGTTATTGATGTGATTTACAGGTGGGTGTTCTGTCATAAAACTTGTCCTGTAATGGACTTGAAATAAGAGAAGACTTAATTTGAAATAAGTGTTTGTCTAAATTAAAACATACTAAGAGAATAGTTCTGAAAATATATATGACATGAAGTAGCAGAACATATGATACCATAATATTTGTATGTAACTGCCATATCCATTTGAAAGCTCAATAAAGGATCAAATGCAAATTATATTTAAACCTAGTATAGCCATTTAAACAGGAAATATATTGCCTGGTTTAGGGTTTTAAATTGGAAATTTAGTATTTGCTCTGTCATTTTATAAAAGATATTGTTTATTTGAATAAAAGTAGCTGGAATAGTCAATTAATACTTCAATTATTTTTGTGTTTTCCTTATCAGGAAGATGAGGTGATCCTTTTACATAATTAACATGTAGTTTAATGTTATTGATGTGCCTACATGTTGTGTGAAGTGAATTTTTCAGATGCATGTGGTGTTTTGTTTTGATATTTATCATGTTAGCTTATTTGACATTAACAAGGCTTTTATTTAGTTAATTATTCTTTTTCATTGAAAACATTTAAAAATAAGTGCAAAAACATAGCTCAGTCTGTGCATGTTTATGTAGTTTCTTGATTGCATGCAGATGTGTTACTTTCTACTATTTAAACTGGTTTTATAGCTAAAATAGCTTTCAATAGATTTAAATTAGAAAAATCAGCAAATTGTTTACATTGGTGTTTCAGAACACAGCTAGTATTCTTCCAACACATAGACCACTGCTAACAACTTTTCTGTTTCTTAATTACCAGCAAAAGTTAACAAGTATATTTCTCTAAATAAGTCTGTTTAGAATAGGGATAACCCTCCTGGTTCTGATTTGTCCTATACTCGTTTCCCATGAGCTGTCGTTCTGTCATCCTACGGCAAGGACCTCAATCTTCTTTCAGCTGCTTGGGGCTAGAAGGGGACTCCTTTGTATAAATGCTCCAATAGCTCCCTTAGCCACAGTCTTCCTTTCCCCTGTTCACTATCTCATATTCCCCTGTCCTTAACAGTCACATTCTCTCTAGCTTCTGCTTTCTGAAGATAGTTTGAAGTTTGCTCTGAAATTTAAGTTTGAAGATCATGCTTTGAAGTATCAACAATTTAAAATAAGATTCTTGTGAAGCCTTTATTATATGAAGAGCTTGAATCTCTACTTAGTTTGGCATGCTTTTTGTTATGATTTATTCTTGACTGGAAATATTTGCTTGCATTTACTTTAAAGCACTTAGAATTTTTGGTTTTTCTTGTTTTATAGTATCTTAAAGAAGGTTCCTTGAAGGATCCACTGTTAGATGATCATGGAGATTTCAACAGAATGTGCACAGCGATGAAAAAGATTGGACTGGATGATGAAGAAAAGCTTGATCTTTTTAGAGTAGTGGCCGGTGTCCTTCACCTTGGAAATATTGATTTCGAGGAAGCTGGGAGTACTTCAGGTTAGATGAAATATAAATTGTTTTTTGTAAAAATACTGAAAATGCCTTTTGATTAGAGATATTTCCTTTTCATGTGAATTATTGCTTTAGAAAGCTTCGTTGTGTTCAAGGGTAATTCAATCTTAATTCACCCCATTTTGAAGTTAAATTTACCTGTTTGTTTTAAAGCTGTACTTCTTTAAATGCTCTGAAAGCAAATAGGATTTCACAGAAATTCTTCAAGAAATTGTTCAGTGAAAAGTTTGATATAAAGAAAAGAGCCATGTTGTCTCAAAACTCTGCTTGTATTTTAATGATAGTTTTAAAGTCTAACTTCTCTCTAATGTCATAAAAATATCTTGAAATTAGGTATTAGCAACTCAATCTGTAGGGAAAGGCATTATGTCCTTCAGCTTCCAAAAATAACATCATGTTAATATTTTGAGAGGTGAGCAAAAAAAAGTTACAGTAGAAACTGAGGTAAATATAACTTCCTAAATTTAAGACGTTGCTCACAAGATGAAGTAATACAAACGTCATTGGGACTTAATTGCAGAATGTGCATGCACGTTCACAAAGGAGAATGAATGTTTTGGGAATTGTCCTTCTTACCTTACTACTAAAATCAGCCTCTGTAAATTGAGAACTGCTGTCCATCTATTCCTGAAGGACTAATTCCTCCCAGTCTGGATATACTACAAATATAACTATAGTGGAAAACATAAGTGTGTATGTCTATCTTGAATTGTAAGACAGAGTGAAAATGGTTCCTCCTGGTTCTACTTCCAAGTACGTATAGCTTTTTGGTGCAGTTGTTTGGAAAAGCAGACCAAAGAACATTCTAAAAGGTCTTCTAAATGAGGATTAAATGAGTACTAACTTTACAGGTTCATTAGCTCCTGACCCCAAGTAGAGAATCAGCACAGAACTACAAAATAGTCTATTCAGAAGAGATCATGGGAGGGCTCTAGTCCCATGTGTCCTGGTGAAAGCAGGGCCAGTGCTGAATTCAGACTGGGTAGCTGCTTGCTTTTTTAAAAAATCTCTCTACTCCGTAGATCAAATCAGAACCTCCCCAGTGTCAGTTCCTGCTGTTGCCATCTTCATGAACATGACTGAAATTAACATGATTAATGTGAATGAATCTGGGAAGATGCAAGTGTAGATAAGGGTAGTGGCTTCACATAGCTCAACAGTAAGCTTCTCAGAGACCTTCCTTCTTTGGGCCTTTTGTGAGTTGTGACTTAGGCATTGGCAAGGTGGAAAAGCGAAAAAGGTGCAAATGTGAATGGAGAGGCAGTTTCAGGAGGCAAATGAACACAAGAGGGAAACACAGATGAGAAAAGTGAGAAAAGTCAGGGTTAAAGTAAGGCAAGTTCACCAGAAAAGTTATGTCCTCTAAGTACTGAAATTCAGACTCATTTTTTTCTGGAAAAAATTACTGAGGTTCTAAAAGGTAAATGAACTTCTAAAATGTAAATTAATGTATTGCACTTCTAAATTGCAAATACAGCTTTTGTTCTTCTCCCACCTTGTGTGTCTTCACACAGGGTGTGCATTAGAACTGTTCCAGGCCGTCTCTTAGCAGAGACCTAAAGTTCTGTTGCTGCGCTACTGCCAACAACAGGAAATACATGTAACCACGTGTTAGATTTTACTGAAGTGAGTGGTGTTCCAGTCGGAGATCTCTGCTGGCCGAACCCTGGTGCTGAAGCAGGTGCAGAGCAGCAGGGAGTGCGCCTCTTGGCTGTTTACCCAGGACACGTACAGAGCCATATCTGAAAAATCCAGGTGCCAGGAGTCTGCTTTACCAGGCACTTGTGCTGCATAGCAAAGAAGTCTGGAGGATTACAGAACCGTCTAAGTTCAAAAGTTTAATTCACTAGAGTTAGTTTGTAGGTGTTAGCACTTCTGCATTTCGGGATAGTTCTTCCATACAGCCAGGATGGCTTTTGAACAGCCTGGACAGCGTTGTAGAAATACAGAATTTCATGTGTAGTTTTTGGGCAGCGTGGGGAGGGGTGGTATTTTTGCGTGTGTTTTGCGGGCGTTCCTTGGGTTTTGAGAACCGACTCTTCCCACGTGACTAACCTGAAGTGATTCCCAGAGGCGAACGGTTAATTCCCTCCAGGCTGATGCTGACGGTGTGTCCGCAGGGGGCTGCACGCCGCGCGCGCGGAGCCAGGCGGCGCTGGAGCGCTGCGCGGCCCTGCTGGGCCTGGACGAGGAGGATCTGCGCGGGAGCCTCACGTCGCGCGTCATGCTCACCACGGCAGGGGGCGCCAAGGGCACGGTCATCAAGTGAGTGGCGGGCGGGGCCGGGACGGGAGGGAGCGCGCGGCGCCGCCAGCCCCGCTCTTACCCACAGCTACGAGCGGCCCCAGCTCCCGCTGAGGCAGCTGCAGGGGGGAGCTGAGGTGCGCTCCGCCCAGGTGCAGCTGTCTGAACCACTTCAGTGGTCTACCGGGCACAAGTACACCCCACAGAAGATGCTCCCTCAGAAATGAGAAGGCTAGCAGGCTTACAGCGCTTGTCGCTTTGAATAAGTAGCTCCTGTGTTGTGTAAAATCTCTCATGTGTCAGTGAGTACCCTGTGTGGCCAAAGAAAGTATAGCAGTCAGCCAGTTAAATCCACAGCCTACACGGCAAATTTGATGTGCTAGAAGATTTAACAGATACACTGTATCAAGGAATTTTAATGCTGTGCCTAAAGTATTTCAGAAGACATATAAATCTCTGTCATGAGGGCTGCACAGTGCTCCCATGAGTGCTGCCCTGTAATAATTAGAGCTGGGATGCTTTAATTAGAGGGCAGTATATGCACCCTTCTTAGTGTCTGAGTGATCGGTGTCCTACTGTTTGTCTCATCTAATTCTTCCAAAATCAAGTTTCAGCTTTAAAGACATCGCTGCAAATGGTAATCCAGAAATGTGCTGCTTTTTTCTGCTTTTGATAAATGCACATTTAATCTTGACTGCAATGTTAATAATGTTTCAGAAAAACATTGATAGAAAGTGTGTTGTTGTGTTATTTTGGTGGTTTTTTTCTGAAGCTGTTATCAAGGTAACTTCCTAGGGACAGAAGCAGGATAGTGATTTCTTTCTGTATGCACATGGGGAAGGAATAATGGCAAAGAATATATGGGCAAAGAATATTATAAACATGGTACTAGTGATAACATTTCAATACCATGAAAGTTACAACTCTTGTGAAACTGAGTTTTACAAAAATGACAGTACATTACCTTTTATTGATGAAAAACCGCTAGCTTCCACCACAAATTTTCTCTTGCTGAGATTGATCCTAGCATGCAAACTGTCAGGGATGCTAACTAAGCTGCCTGCAACTGAATTCTGTATTTTAACATTTACTTTTCTATGTTGTGTATTTTCTGGAGTTCAAGGAAACATCACATCAAAAGCTGAACTTGGACTAAGCAGTTTTGAGCACATTAAAAGTAATTCTCAGTGTTCAGCTGAACACATCAATCTGTTAGTTAGGAAGCTAATGAACATTCACGTCACTCTTTGGATTAATATACATGTGCTTCTTATTGACTAATGGAAAAAATCAGGTTATTTTAGTGAATTAGTGAAACTTTATGCATATTATGCCAGAAATTTAATATACAAAACTCATAATTATCTGTATTAATGTGGTTTATTTAAGTTTCTTGCATATCTTGTCTGTGGAAATTTATTACTGTTATTTATATTGAATTATTTGTTAGCATTTCATAAAATTGGGGACTGAAACAAAGTAAAAGCTAATTGATTTAACCTAGGTATGTCATTGTGGCCAGTAAATGTGGCATCTGTTAGTTAATGCATGCTTAAGTTATGTCGGACTTATGAGGTGAAAATTTATCTTCGAGCACTTGAGAGCATCACCTTTTTAAAAAAGATCTTCAAGGCATGTAGTAGATTTGAGCAGTGAAAGTTTCCACTGGTCAAGAGCTCATTCTGTGCAAGAGAAGAAACCGCAGTTGTGGAAATACTGTTCAGTGCCCTCTTCCGCATCTCCAGGGTGAAACTGATCTTCGTGGCCAAAATTTGAGCATAATAAATAATCGATGAGAGCCGGTGCTGTTTGAACACCATGGGGTGTTTTTCAGGTGAATGCAGAAGCTCCTCTGAATTAACTCATATTCAGGAGTCTTAAGTTTAGCACGGATATGTGCTGTTCAAATAAAATATGTTATTGAATAGCTGATGTTTGAGGAGTATTTCTAGATAGAACATCAAGTAGATTTCTTGATGGTCTACTTATTTCTGGACTTTGAAAGAACTGATGGTCAAGAGCTAGGACTTTGTAGTGACTACCACAGAAAAAGTAGTAATGCAGTGACAATTGGTAAGTAATTCTGGGGGGAGGGTGATATGTTATTCTGCCTTCAGTTAAAAGCTCAAGACCTAGACCTCTTAATAGTCCGTTTATGGAGAGTGTTTGTAAATTCTTCCTCTCTCCCTGCCCAGTATAAATTCCTCCTCTCTCTCCCCACCATGTGTTACTGGAAATTGGGGGCTTTTAGTCACTATCATTTTGTTGCCTTATCAGATGATGTGGAGAGTTACAAATAATTTTTTTCCTCCATTACAAGCTTTATGTATAGGAAGATGTCAGTCTTGCATGGAGAAGTGTCTCCAGTGGAAAATATTGACCAGGTTTTTATTATTTGCTCTTTTCCAGACCATGTCTAAATCAACTGCAAAATCTTTGATATGTTCATCTGGGACAACCTTAATCAGTGCTGTGGATAACATTAGAGTAGAAAATTACATGTTATACAGTACTGATGGTACTCATATAATACATGGCAATATAAGCATTGAAGGTTTTGACAGTTAATAGCATTTTTTACTTAATTCAGGTTGTGATCTACAGTAATTGCTGATCTTTCTCTGTTGACCTACTGCTTACCTGGTTATTCTCCATCTTGCATTTGTATTTTTTAATTCTTGTCTTATCACCACCCACTTTCCTTTATTGAAATATATGTTGGGAATTTTTACATAATGAATTTTTGAGAATAATTTTGTATGTTAATCTTGTTACCAGAATTTTCAACTTTCTTAATTCAGTATTGTTAGGCCATTTTTTGAGAATACTGTTACTTTCACATTCCTTTTAAGTGAAAGTGTTAAATAGAAGCAGAAGGGCTTTGAACAAATTGTATCCATGTCAGATTCAGATGGCACCCCACTGGAAATGCTCTCAGTGAATTGCTGATTCAGCCTCTGAGAACAGATTAATTTTGGCTGTTGTACTATGTATAACACATAGATAAAGCTTATCTGTATAGTTTCCTTTTAAGAATGTTTGCTGGGACATATCAAACCACCACCATAATGAAGCACAGAAGTGCATCGTAAAATAGCGTGTCCCAGTCACCACTTCTCAAGTGACACTGTCAAGGAAGGCTTAAGTTTTGTTACAGCTTTGAGTTCACTTTGAATTAAACTGTAAAGATTTTCTGATCAGCATATTTATTCTGATAAGCCTGGGGCATTGTTAGCAGTGTGCAGTTTCAAAAGTCTGCAAACACAAGGGGCTTATGTTTTTGTGCCAGCAGATCTCATTTTTCCCTAGTGTTTTATTTTGGGGGTGTAATAAATGAGTTCAGAGGACTCCTTACACCATCTCAAGGATTAATGCATTAAGCCTCTTTCTCTAGCGTTTTCTAAACTTGTGCATCTGAAAGCAAACATACGCTAATAAATATACCAATAGCATCTTCTCCTGGGGCTGACTACAAGGAAAGTGGATTGGACTATTTCAGATATTTCTTAAATAGACACCATTTTTCCTATGGAGGTGTGGTTTAGAAACTACTTGACTGCTATCAGTATTGGAGTTTTGACAAGTACATTGTTTTATTTTGTTCTAGCAACCCAAAGAGCTAGTCATTTCTCTCTCTTTCTTAGGGACCTTTTGTATGTAAGTGGATCATGTGAGTCCTAATAGGTCACAGTGAATAAATAGCTCAGCTGAAATCACTATGCTCAGAATATAACAAAGGCTTTGTTCTGTTGGGCACAGTGGAGCCAACAAGGAACAGTAGGAGGGTGATGCTAAATGCTTTCTCTTCGAATTTTATTAAATACTCACATGCAGTGAGCTGCCAGGGGGACTTGACAGCTGCACTACGTCTATCTGTCCTTGTCTCCCCAAACCCCATAATAATTACCTTGTTGGGTGATATTTTTGCCATCCATGTGAAGTGTGTTTACAGAGAGGAATAATGTGTTAGGATTCAAAATCTGGTGCTTCTCTTAGACTGTAAATGTGCTGCTGTGTTATTCTTTTACTCAGTTTCTTCCTGTCCAAGAATACTTTCAAAGAGGACTCCATCATCACAAACTAAACTATTTTACAGGATGAAAAGATTAACGTCTCATTCCAGGTCCTCCAGCTTCTTTTGCAGTACCTTTTCTACCAAAATGCATTTTTTTTTTTAGTGTAGCTACTGAACCCTCCGTTGGAAAAACTTTTTTCCAAAAAATGCTTTTCTACATTTTTTTGAACTTTAGCTTTTCTCAAATTACAAATGTGCTGCTTATATTCTTTAATTATATGGAGTATTTAACTAGGTAGGGTTATTTCATCCAGGCTACTTTATTTATGAACCAGTAACCATATTGGGTGACAGTAATTGATGGATATCTCTTCTCTCTCCCTCAGTTGTTGTCAGTCATGGGCAAATTATACATATTTTTAATGGAAGTTTATTTGTTCTGGAAGATACTTGGGAACTGAATGCAATGGTCCACAGGCTAAATGTAGCCCATCAATGCTTTTCCCCTAGGTCTCAGACTCTAGATCAATGGAAACCTTGCTGAAGAAATTGGCATGAAGACCAACAAGGGTTTTTGTTGCAACCTTAACAAAGAGTGTAGAACTTTGAAAAATTCTTCCCTGTTCTGTACAAGTAGTTGATAAATGGAGGAGAGGGGAACAAGGTGAAATGGAAGAAGGAGAATTTGTTTTCCTGTTCAGGCAAGAAACAAGAGGAGGAAACAGATTAATTTGTCTTTGTGCACACCAAGGAAAAGGAAGAGCTGGGGGAAAGCAAGTTCATGAGAAGGAAGTTACTTGTTCTAATGTCAATTCTGTGGTAGGGCTCTTGTGTATCTACTGTCTCAGTGCATTTTTGGCATTTCTGAAGTTTCAGTTGTGCAAAATGCATTGCAGGGTTACATTTTCTTTCTATGTGTGTTTGCCGCATACTGTGAAATTGAATAAGGGTTTGTGCAGTCTTTAGAATTCTACTTAATAAAGGCAGAATTTGCTGTTTTGAAAACCAGGACGATTTTGTAAATACATGCTCTAGCAGTACAACTATTTCCCATGTTGTTTAAAAAAGTGAAAAACATAAATAATTTTAATGTATTGTATTATGTAATAAACCTGCAGCTGACGTAGGAATTAGTATTCTGATCTCTTAAACGTATCAGAACAGAATGCAAAGGTACCTTCTATTCTATTTATAAGCTAAGATTTCTGTCAGTACTCATTACCTTAAGATAAGATAGATACTTAGTAGAAGACAAGATTGTGTGTTAAAGCTAATTACTGTCTAATGAAATGTAGCTGCAGGTGTCCTTTGGGAATGGAGTGTCTGGTTCCCTGCCTTACCAGTCACAGTAGAAAGTGATCTCCATCACTGTCATGATTCTGCATCAAAAGCATTACCCTTGAAGAAATAAAATAGTTATAATTACTAGTTAGTTTAATGCTTATGAATTTTGGGAAGTGAAGGAAATGACGCAATATGGGTAAGCTGTTGTTGGTTTAACCCCACCTGGCAACTCAGCCCCACTCAGCCACTCACTTACTCCCTGCCAGTGGGATGGGGAAAAAAACTGGAAGGGTAAAAGTGAGAAAACTTGTGGGTTGAGATAAAGACAGTTTAACAGGTAAAGCAAAAACATGAAAGCAAAGCAAAACCAGGAATTCGTTTTCCGCTTCTATTGGAAGGTCAGTGTTCAGCTCCCGAGGACAGCAGGGCTTCATCAAGTGTGATGGTTACTTGGGAAGACAAAATGTCAAACTGTTATCATCATCCTCCTTTCCTTCATCTTCCTCTAGCTTTTATTGCTGAGCATGATGCCATAAGATATGGAATGTCCCTTTGATCAGATGGGGTCAGCTGTCCTGGCTGTGTCGCCTTTCAGCATCCTGTTCACGCTCAGCCTCCTCTCTGGCGTGATGGGGTGTGGAACAGAAGGATGTCAGAGAAAAAAATAAACTATAGGCTTTATTCTAACAAAACAACTCATAAATAAATAGTTGAAATGTTTTTGTAGATGGGAATGTATATATTTTAAATATCTTTCTCTGGAAATTGTCAGTATAGTTTCTAATTATCTGATAAACAAGTATGAAAGCATCTGAATCTCATTTCTACTGATGATAGTGAAACATTGTTCTTTTTCATAGGTAAAGTAGTCTAACGTGGCAAGATTGTTTCCTGCCTTGGCCTAGAGATCAGGGGTTTTTTTAGGTCCTAATTTGCAGTATTGGAAAACCTGTTTTTAAGTTTAGAGTCTAATCTCAGCATTTCACAGTAAGGAATTCTGCAAAATAAGATCTGTATTTCGTTTTTTTTTAGGGTACCCTTGAAAGTGGAACAAGCAAACAATGCTCGTGATGCCTTGGCTAAAACAGTGTATAGTCATCTGTTTGACCATGTAGTGAAAAGGGTAAATCAGTGTTTTCCATTTGAAACTTCTTCTTTCTTCATTGGAGTTCTCGATATAGCTGGTTTTGGTAAGTATACTTAAAATATTTTCTAGTTGTCACTTTTCCCACCAAAGATTAATTATAAATTCGGTAATGAAGAGTGGGAGGGTTTTCTTTTTGGTATTGATGGTTCCTGTAAAGCTTTTGCCCTCTTTGGCTCACTGAGATTCAAAATAGGGCATGTTCTGTGGTGTGGTCTAGTTGCTAAGGTTGTCCAGGGGGAACAGACTTTGGTTTTCAGATCTTTAGAGCTATGATATCCTGTGCCAGCCTGTTGTAGTGTGGATGCATGAGGATGTATTGGTACAATTTCACTGTATGGTAGGATCTTGCTTTGGTTTGCTGCCAACTGTCTGTCATTTCTCTTAGAAATATTATCTGCTGCAGTATTTTTAGATATCTTGTGTACAACTTGGAAATCTGTAAAAGGTTTCATTTTGCTGTAAGAAATGGCTATGGATCTGAACACATCTTTAAATATTAGCACTGTGAAGCTTCTCTTATGTACTATTTACTATAAACTCTTGGAACACTTTTATCATAAAAGTTTAACTTCTGTCTTTCAGAATACTTTGAACACAACAGTTTTGAACAATTCTGTATAAACTACTGTAATGAAAAACTACAGCAGTTTTTTAATGAAAGAATTCTGAAAGAGGTATGATATATTTAATGTTATATTTGAGGATTTGTTTTTTTACTATTATATTTGAGGAATTTTACTTTTTTGTGAAGAGATACTTAAAGTAGCACTGGTTTTCATAAGATTACACATTATGTTTGAATAAGAAAAAAATCAGTTCACATACTGTTTCCATACTGTGTGACATCTGGTTGTGTCAGAAAAGAATATGGATTTTTGAAAACCAGCAGTATTTTTTCTTCTTTTTTACCACTCATTAAAATGAGGTGTCCAGAGACTGGATAATCGCTAATATGTAACGTGAATATTTAATTGAACAGGCTTATTATTTAAGGTGGTAAAGTTGGAATAGATTAAGGTGTGTAAGGAAGTTCTCAAATGTGTGTAGATTCATGCTATATTTTAAAATTACTTCGTATTTATTTAAAAAAAAATTCTTTTTTGGTCAGTAAAAAAAAAATCAAGAGTGTTGTTTTCTCTCTTCAATTACTTTTTTTTTAACTTTAGGAGCAAGAACTTTACCAGAAAGAAGGCCTGGGGGTTAATGAAGTACGTTATGTAGATAATCAGGACTGTATAGGTATGTGTTTCTTGAATTGTCAAGTTTTTTGTTAGTGTCATGGGCAAAAAGCTTCAAGCAATAGAGGGAAAATATGCATAGGACTAGTAATTATATCATTTTATATATAGCCCCATTCAATTCACAGTCTTAAGAGTTCATAGGCATTGCTGCAGTAAAAGCATTAGCAGTTTCTTCTTTCCACGGGATAAAAGTGCATAGTGTAAATTTCTCTTACAAGAAAAGTTCTGTAGATAATGGAAAAAAGTTGTCAAACTATGAGTTTATGTCTAACAGTTTTAAGAACATGAATTTCTGTTTCATATGTTACATACATATGTATGTAACAAGGCAGTACACTTGCTAAAAGTTGTGAAACCACCACTGTATGCTCAAGTCTGGTCTGCCTTTCCTAAATCAAATTTTGTATTTGTCCCTGGATCATGTTATCAAATGGAAATACTAACTTTTTCGTTTTGACATGTGGTGAGATATGGAGGAAAAACTTAAACTCCTTCAGCAGTCGAAGCCATCATTGCGTAAAGACCTATGATCATACTGTAGGGAGACTTAGGCACCTTTTGGATGACTAATTTCAACTTGAGACCAAGAGTTAAAATCAAACTTAAAATTCATTCCTGATCTTTTTCTCCCATGTTCCTCAAGTTAGAGTTGGAACTTGTTCATTTAATGGATATTCTATATGTACCAATTAAGATATATAGAATTAATTTGCCATGACTTCTTGTATTTCATTAAACGGCTTTCCTTAGGTACTTTTATACAGAAGCAGATCAGCAGCATTTAGATATGTAATGTTCAGTTCTGATACGAGTTGATATATTAAGTTTTTGTAAAATATATTTTTTTATTAATAGATTTGATTGAAGCAAAATTAGTAGGTGTACTGGATATTTTGGATGAAGAAAATCGTCTTCCCCAACCAAGTGACCAGCATTTTACTTCAGTTGTGCACCAAAAACACAAGGACCATTTCAGGCTCTCGGTAGGTTCATTTTTGTTGTCTGTCTTGTTTTAATGAAACAGTTCTTGGAACAGTTGATAGTAATGCTTTGATTTAATGAAAACCTTTTGTAAGAAATCTCATACCACCCAGTCTGCACAATATGTACCTCTTTGTTAAGGACAAGTTTGGTTATTAGATTTGATGAAAAGTTCACTGAAGGCTTCAAGCAATTCTAATATCCTGCTGAAACTAAAGCCATATTCTTCACTTACGTTTGAAGTTTGTTAACATGTAAAGCATGAAAAGGAAGGAAAAACACATTTTAATTTAGATTGTTTCATATCAGATGGGTTATTTTCTTGTTCTTTTCAAAAATCGCTTGCTTTGGAGAACATTTGACTCATGTCTAGTGTTTAGCTAGCACGTCAGAGATGAAAATAGGGCTCATATAAGGAAAATGGTTTTGCTGTTTATTTTTTAACACACAGCACTGTGTGGATGACTAATGAAAATTGTTACAATTTATACACATGAATTCTGTTGAAATTAAAAAAAATGCTGAAAAAATGCAAGCAAAGGAAGCCATCCTTTTTCACCCATTTACCAAAATTGTCATCCATTTACCCTTCATTAAGTTTTCACTTAATCCTGCTTACCTAGATTGCTGTGCAATGAAACATTTTTGTTGGTATGTGTATGATCAGCCGAGTTCTTGATTGTTAAGATATACCATCCAAAGCCAAATTTTAAACTTCTGTCTAATCCTATTCATATAACAAGGCTGTTAATCAGCTGTCAAATGAATGATACAGAAAGTGTTGATTAAAGGCAAAACCAAAATCAACTGGCTGGTGTTAGCAATCCTGGTGACTTCTACTTTGAATGCAATGTATCCAGGAGTGTGAACGAGTTTGAAATTAGGTTTTTGGAATATTATGGTTTGGACAGGAATGGTAATGATCGTCACAATTGTACTTCCTGGAAATGTGATTTTTAACACCTAGTGTTCCTGGCAGATCATGGTGTTGTTCTAAGAATAAACGTTTTCTTACTCTCCATTGTAATACTTCTTTGTAATTCAACTTCTTAATTCCAGATTCCTAGAAAGTCTAAATTGGCTGTCCACAGAAATATCAGAGATGATGAAGGCTTTATTATCCGACACTTTGCAGGAGCAGTATGCTATGAGACGGTAATTTTACCTATGGAACACTACTTTTATTGTGCTTTATAGAATATTTATATATTTCAGTGCATATAGGTTAAATGACAAAATTTCCTTTGTGTCTTGCCTTTGAAACTAATTTTTTGAGTATTTGACAGAATTGACAGTTTCTTTTAACTTTTCTCATTATAGACAGTTTTAGTGACATATGTTTTGTGTAAAAGTTTGTGTCAAATCTATAGGTAATGGTGTCAATGTTAAATATATTGATTCACAATCTACTGCAATTCTTGCAACAAAAAGTGTTTGCATCTTGGGAAGAGGAATAAATTATGTGATACAAAAGTATTGTTGGACTGAAGAGTACCTTTTTGGAAGCATGATTATCCTTGTACACAGTCCCCATCATACTTTGTGTTTTCCATTTGTACTGGCAATGGACTCATTTGTGTAAAAATACAAAATACCTGAAATTGCTACCCTCAAAATACGTTCCAGATTCTTGTGCTTTTTTGACTATTACTTACTGTACAAAAACATTGTAAGGCCGGAAGCCAGTATCTACATCAACAATTTTTGAAAATAAGAGTTTAAAATAAAGATCCATAATGCTTTGTTTTTGTGGTCTGTATAACTCCAGCATGTATGAAGGAAGCTACTTCCAAATATGTTTTTTGTCAGTTGAAAAAATGTATTTTAAGGGTTTGTCTTTATTTACTTCAAAATGCTCCAAGAATAATAACGATTGCTGTGCTGTTTTGGAATAGATGCATTCTGCAGATGATTTTACAAAAAGAAAGTTGAAGCCATTGTGTTATCTGCATGATTTTTCTGAGGTTGCTCAGAGTAGATATCAAAATAATAAATGAAATTGGAACGTCAATAAAATTGGAGCCAATTTTTATTTGTTCCAGGTGCTCTATTTTTAACTGTGTACCTCATCATGATACACTAATAATGCCTTAGAGTGTCTTCAGGGACAGGGGAGACAGATTTGATCACATAAACTCTGCTGTCAGAGCTAATCAGTTATGAGGTCCAGAAGCTGTTAATATGCTTGACTTTATCCTCTCCCTCAGAGGGAATTTCTTAGCTTGGGCGTTAAAACTTTCGGACAATAGCTGCATTGTAATACTTCTACTTTTTCTCACTGCACTTCTGCAGTTCTCACAGTCTGATTTGTGGTGTGGATGCTCATTTGGCTGCACTCCTATTCTTGTCTTGTATATTCATAGCCCAAGGAAACTTTGGAGGACTGTGAAAACAGTCCTTTGATTCTTATCACCATCAAGGTCATTTTATGGGATATCTGGCAAATTGACATTTTCTTCAAAGTAGTCTTGGCCTCTTCTGTTCATTAATATCAAAGTCTCTGTTAAGTTGCACTAAAAGCTACTGAGGATTTTGTTGATGGGAAATTGGATACTAGTGGATTGATCTCTGAGTTTCAGTGTAATGTATTATTCTTAACTTCTCAAAGTTAGTGATCCAGTTCAAATAAACCAGTGATATAAAGTTTGTAGGAAGGAACAATATGTTTTATTAAATCAACTGTTCATAAATAGTCATAGTACTATTAAAATAACCTTTTTTAATTTCTTTTTCCAAACTGTGTAGATGTAGAAATTAAAGTGTGCAAGTTAATATCCATTTCACAACAGACCTTAAGTGATACTACAAACAGTGAAGAATTAAGCTTCTCAGAACTCCCAGGTGCTGAGCTGAGTGCTGGAAAAGGAAGGAGGGTAGTCACTGACAAAAACCCAACTATTCTCTTTAAAGGCACCAAACCTTTCCTTGGGCTTCATGATTCCAACAACATCCTTCAAACTTAAGAATGTCTTTTCTCTCTGGCATTAGGGTTTTGTGTATCCAGTTGAAAAGTTGTTTGATATAATACATGGATATTTACCCCACATATTGTTTATTTTTGAATTAAGTATGTAACTTAGTTTTCTTTAATTTTCTAATTAGACTAAATCAACTTGGACAGTAAAACAAATGTGCTTTTATCTCTTGGGTTGTCTTTTCAGATGCAATTTGTGGAAAAAAACAATGATGCTTTGCACATGTCCCTTCAATCTCTTATATGTGAATCTAAGGACAAGTTTGTTCGACAGTTGTTTGAAGCTAATACTAACAACAACAAGGATCCCAAACAAAAAGCTGGGAAACTCAGTTTCATCAGTGTGGGAAACAAATTCAAGGTAACATCATACAGCAAAGATTCTTATCTTCATGTAAAGTATATCAGTTTTAAGTTACCTGAATTAAGTAGAATCTAAGGTTGGGAGAACTAATGGTAACTTGAGATTCAGAAGAAAATTTGGTTAAATAGATGGTTTTCTTCTGTTGAATTATAAGAAACCAGCATATTCAAGCTACATGCTGTGCATTTCTGTCAAAAGTATCTTTCATAATAGTCCTTACAGAGATTATACAGTGATTTTAAAGTCAGAATCTTGCAAACCCACATGAAAGTCTTTATCCAAAAGGGTTTAAATTTTGAGATTTAAGTTTGGGTTCTGTGGACTTCAAGAGGCTTTAGGTGTGACAAAATGTGTTCTTCCATCCTATTGTAATTGTGCCTTCTAGAAGATGTATTGATTCACTACAGTTGGCCAAACTCAAAATTCAATGCCTAACCTAACCACTGTTTTTCCTTTTCTGAAGTATAAACATAGTCATGGCTTGCAGAGGAATATATTCATTGTGCTGAATGTTTCCTTTCTCAATACCTGAATCTGATGCTTCTCCTCATTCTCCTTTCTTCTGATGTTATAAAGCTGACCTTCAAACCTTGTCTTCTCCAAATGTTTTCTGCATCCTTTTCTCATTCAGCAGTTTTATTTTAGCTGGACTATTCCAGCTCAGGATGGCTAGAAAGAGAACAATAGGGGAATTAAGAGAGGAAAAGCAGGCACATCGTGGGCTGCAGGTAAATTTTTCAATCTCATGGATTTACAGTTGGTAGAGCTGCAGCAATTTCAGCAAGAGCTCTTTTCAACACGTCTGGGCCAGATCCAATGAAGGATTTGTATGCCTTCAAGTCAAGTGCTGAAACAGTTTTGGTATGCTATCTTAACTAGGGCAACCAAAAACCCCACCTCATGTTCCTAGCTAGACTCTTTACACAGTCCCTGGGGAATGCAAGTGTCTTAGATAATCCCAAAAACCTTCATGTAGACACTGCCAGCAGCAGAAGAGTGTTTCTGCATTTCTGCTCCATATGAAGGTTAAGTACTGAATCAGGACTGCAAGATAAATTCCTTCTTGGATAATCATGTTTTGTGGCTAGCATTTGGAACTGTTCTCTGAAGATGCAGGGGCTGAAGAACAGGAAGGATATGGTAGCAGCACTTTTGCTTTTTATAGAAATAGTATTCTGTGCCAGGTCTATGCTGTATTCAGTGTTCTGTGGCTACTTTGTTTCCTGTAGCGAGCACCAAGTTATTGGTCAGTCTGACAAGGTGTATTCTTGTTACACCCTTCTGGAGTTATTTGATTAGGTAGCCAGAAATAAAATTTTCATGGGGCCAGGAAGAGTAGGAGACAGAGCCTGACTTGTAAGGTAGTGGTTTTTGCATTTAACTGGGAATTGAAAAGAGTGGTTTCTTGAGCTTTGCTCTGATGATTCTTTTTTCCTCCTTCTCGTTCTGTAGTGGTTGTAGAATTAAACTGTAGCAATTGGTTTAATATAAAATAATGATAATCAGGTAGACTGAAAAATTGCATACAGACAAGCCATGTCTTGAGCAAACCTTTCAGCCATGAGTCTGCTGTAAGTGAAGGTAGGATCCACAATTTTTTAGAACTGTATTTTTAAAACTAAATCATCTGGGGGATCTTTTGAGACAGTTTCCACTTCCTTCCACCTGGATTTTCAATTTCTCTCAGATTTAGCATCCCACATTCAGGAGATGTGGACTTATGCATTATATCACTGTCCAAGGAGAGGTGAATTCAAAGGGAGGCATTTTTAAAGTTAAGCAGCAATTGAGTGGGTAACCTTTTGGGGTTTCCCTTTGAATTTTGTTGTTCACCTCTCCACCTAGAACACAACTAATGTCCTCTTTGGATCTGGCCCATCAATCTATAATTCTTTCAATGTTTTCAAGTTTCATGGCATTTTGAATGTATGTGTTACTTCCAGTAATTCATTTAGTGTTACCTTCCCAGACACAGCATGTGATGCTGATGAACACTAATAGCCTTGAAAATTTTACTTCAGGTGACATCAAATTAAGGTCTATTATTTTACTAGGTATTTCATCTCTTTAAGAATCAGAATTTTTAGTGCATTAGTTTGTAAGTAAGTCTTCCGAACTACTGAAATTAGAATTTCTTCTAATGATATTAATTACTAGATGATGTTGCAGGGACTTCTCTTTATGAAATCCTTCACAACCCTTCCTTATAACGAATTAAAATTAGTTCTCATAAATCAGTTGAGAACATAATGATTAATTTATCATCAGATCTCTTCAAGAATATTTGAGATGATTTTACCTTACAATGCTAATGGTGAATTGAATTGTGACAATTCAAAGAGCAGTAGTTTTAGCAATATGCTTTACTCATACACACATTTTGTTGGAGAAATTCACCTGAGAGTGGCTCTGCCTTATTTCTTGTCAAATCACAGAGTATAAGGAAGGGGTATTTTACTCAAGAGGAAGTGTATTTTGTTGATGGAAATTAATCTGTCCCTTGCAAAATTAAGTGTTTCCAACTGAAGAAAACATAATAATTATGATCAAGTTGAGCTAAAGAGAGTATGTGTAAGTGAGAACTGAGCTGGAGGTTATTAGTGTTTGTCATGCTTCTTGTGGCACTCCTTCTCTCTTTCTAACCCCATCCACGTTAAGTTAAAAAATCCCAAACCAGTTTTATCCACCAGAATGACAACTGGCAGCTGTAGGTGATGTACACTGCCCATACAAGTCTTGTTTCTTGGATTCAAGGTAATTGAAAAATCTGGTTTAAAAAAAACTTAGTTGAAAGTCAGATCCTTTGAATTTTGCTTCCTGTACTGAAAATGAAGACTATGTTAGGACATACTGAATGTTGTCTTGCTGCAGTCTATATACTTAAAGCTTGCTAATAAACTAGAAAGGCTGGCCCAGCAGTAATCTATGTGGCAAAACAGATACATCTCTTAAAGTAAATTATTGCTATTTTCCTGGTGTGGTTTTGGAATATTTGAAGTCCCTACCAATTACTTTCAATAGCTACTCTCAGTTGTTTTCTCTGATTGCCTTAAGACTCTGGCTATCCTCAAGATTTGATTCTAAATAATAGTAGTATTGCAGTCTTTTCTCATCACAGTGTATTTAAATGCAACCTCAGTAAATGTGATTTTAAAATTGTAGTTTTTTTCATCAATAGAGAATTAAAAAGTTGGAAGTTTGGAAGTAAAAACAGATTATTGCAGGTAAAGGTTGACATAGCTTCAAAAAAAAAAAAAACCCATAGAAAACCCCTGAGAATATATTTTCTGTGTAATTATTTAACATAAAAATAATGCTTGTTATAGATTAGATTTGGGATTTCACAAATTCTCAGTGTATTTTTAAAAAATGATTGCTGATTGGTCTTTTTAAAAAATAATTTTATGGCATAGACATTACTTTTTATTTTCTCAAAGGGACATGCATGTTTTTTTCATAACTATGTTGTAATAAGTGACTAGTCCATGCAGTATTAAACACAATCAATTTCCTCAGGGCCATTCATGCACATTTGCATGATTTTGTCTATTATAATCTGTGAATGTTTGGTTTATCAGTTCTGTCTCACTAACAATGAACATGCATGCAGTAATGCTATGCCTCTGTTTGGTGTGTATATTTCTGTACTTGCCATGGTAAGGCTCTTGAAACACGTGTTTTCTTTTACAGACTCAGTTAAATTTGCTTCTTGAGAAGCTTCACAGTACTGTAAGTATATATACAGATGTAGGTTCACAATTTTCTGATGTAAAGCAAAATAACTTACCTCAACATTATGGCTTACAATAAATGTGATTACTAGCTGCTTTAGAGTTTGCAGGTTACATGGCACTTTGGGAACATCTTCCTGTGCATGTGATGGTTATTGATTTACTTGAAAACAAAAATCTCACCACCTTTAAAAAAACTGTAGAATGAAAGTTACGCAATTTGAGTAATCAATATGAAATCTGTGCTGCAATCTCCTTTTTTGTCACTTTTACTTGTTTCTGCTCATTGGTTATCATTGATGACTAATTTGCAGAAAATTTAGAAATGTTACTTAGAAGTAAGTTATTTAAGAAGTAATTTATCATTAATTACTGTTTTCAGATTCCGTAAAGCCATTAAAAATAACTTTTTTCATTTTGCTTTTTTGTTAGGCTGTAAATGCACAGATGGTCAAAGAACCCGAGTCCGCTAATAAATATTTGTTAATCTGGCTGATGCAATTAGATATTTTGTGAAATTGTCCATGTAGTTCAACATGCCATTTTCTTTTAGAACTTGGAGTAGTTGGAACACAGTGTTGTTTCTCTTGACCACATGTTCTAACCAATTATAGATATGAGGTTATGCTCTGTCAAAAAAAGAAAAATGGTGGAAAACCAAGGAAAACAAAGGGGTCAAGTGTTGCCCTATAGCTGACATATAAGATTTTACTGTAGTCATGAAGCTGGTCTGAAGAATGAGCTATTTCACCCAGAACATTCTGGAACTGACACACAGTCCAGGAAAAAAAGTGTGTGGCCAGGCTTGCTGTCCTCTTGAGTTCAGCTGACCCATGACTGAGGAGGTGTTGTTAACACAGAACTCCCTTGGCAGGTGCTGTTTCATTCTCTGCTGAGAAATACAGAAAGAGAGAATATGCTACAAACCAGGATTAATACTATGTTTTTTCAGTCCCAATTTTGTTTTACTATGTGCAAAGTTGTCATTAGCAGTCACCTATTAAAGGAAAATCTGAATAATTGGATGGTGCTTTGCGAAAATGTCCTTGACAAATGTGAAATGATCAGAGAAAGTAGTGGTCAAAACTTTAGAGGTAGCACACATGGTCATAAGAGAGAACAGACTGGAACAGCATTTGGGAAGGGAGACTGAAGCTGTGAGCCAAAGGAATTTGTAAAAAGTAGAAGTTAAGGAAGGTCAAGCTCATCTGGCATCTCCTGATTCTAATGTCAGGAGTCTGGTAGCATGTTCTCTGATGTAAACTCTGGAGGACTGAGGCATTTTAGTGCTGTGACTGTAGAAGATAATGAGGGTAGTAGAATCTAGAGTGATAAATCATAGTTAGATTGCATACATGTTAAGGAGAATAGCTGAGTGAAAACTCAACAAAATTGAGGATCCAATTAACAGCTTGAGCTTTGAGATCAGTTATATCAAGACCATGGTTACAGTGCAAAACTGATATATGAGAGAAAAAGAATAGGGCTGGGACTTGATTATCTTTAAGGCCCATTCCAACCCCTTAATATTCTATGATTCTATGATAATGTCAGCATTTCTCTTTTGGAATATATTATTTTGTATCTCCCCCCAATAAGTCTTCAATCATTAACTGCTATTTTAGGAGTTTTAAAAATGTGTAGATTCTGCTAGTTTCTTGCTTTGGTCGTAGGGGTCCAGCTTTATTCGCTGTATCAAACCTAATCTAAAGATGACAAGTCACCATTTTGAAGGAGGACAGATCCTCTCTCAGCTTCAGTGTTCAGGTATTGTATGCCTCTGGTGTTTTTCCCTCTGTTTCTTACTTTGGGGATTATATATTAACCTAAATTTGAAATATGTGGGATGAAAGCAGCATTTCCTTGCTTGAACTGTTTTCTAGAAAGTAGGTTATTTATGCCTTATGAACAGCTATTTAGATTCTTAGTAGCTTAGCATTCATTTTAGTCAATAGAACCCTAGAAATAATTCATCTGAACTACCATTAGGTCTCATCTTTGCAAGAGGAGTTGATGTAACTTCCATCAAACTGTTTTTATTGTAATGAGAGGTTGGATACCAGGTGCATATATTAGAAGCTATGTAGTCATTTTTGGGTACATAAATTTAGGTTTCCTGACCTGGAACTAAATCCATCTCTTTGTGTTGCCTGCAGTGTTAACAGGGCAGCAGTTCAATCTGGAACAATAGAATTTTAAATTTCTGTGGCAGTTGAAGTGTTGGAAACTCCTGTGTGCATTTAGAGGCAGTCCGTAGTGTTAGCTGAGATATGTAGTAATTGAAGCACACCGGTGTTCTTTGATTTTATAGATACTATGGTAGAGTTTAATCATACTGGTTTACTTTCTCAAAGTTTCTTTATGTCACTATTGATTTGATTTGGAGCTGAACATCCAGCGTGGACACAATGCTGCATCTGCATTTTTCTTGAAATGCTAGATGCTTTCCAAATCTAGAGCTTTATTTGCTCTTGCCCCAATGAACTTTTTGAAAAGCAAAGACTTAATATAAATAAATTAGATTTCTATTGAAAGCAAATACGCAAAAGATTAAGTTTTAAGACAACCACAAGTTAAGGGCTAACTTAAAAGCTTACACACAACCTCTGTTGATAGGGTTATGTAAAGTAGCAGATAAAAACTGGTATGGCCTGTGCTGCCTGAAGTTATTTGAATCTTACTGACTGTGTCTGGGCTTTACTGATGTCCTAGTTGCAGCGAAAATATAGTAACATTATTCAGGACATGAAAGTTACATCTTGATACCTTGTATTTCAAGTACACTAAATGTTCTAGCACTGCATATGTATTTGAGGTTTCATCTGCACCATATCTCACAAATACCATTGACATGATTAAAATAAAAGCCTGGTTGGGCATTATTTGGTGGTTTGGGGTTTGGTTTTAGTTTTTTTTTTTCCCCCCTTTGAAATGACAATGTCAAATCTGCTGAAAAAGAAAAACATTTTTAGAAGAAATGTTAGAAAAAAATCCTATGCATGAGTGTTATCTCTCAAATAGGGTGCAAACTTCATGGGCTCTTCTCATGTGTTCAGTATGAACTTTTTCTGAATGATCGCATTTTCAAAAAATGCTAGAGGCTTGATCAAGTGCCGGCTGAACCTTGTGGTTTAGTATCTGAACAATGTCTTTGAGTCTTATGTCATAAACTACTTGTTATCATAAAATTCACGGCATAATTTGCTTGTTACTGATCCCAGCTTTTGTGCATGTGTCTCTGTGAATTTAGGGATGGTGTCAGTTCTGGACTTGATGCAAGGTGGTTTCCCATCACGAGCTTCATTTCATGAACTATATAATATGTACAAGAAATACTTGCCTGAAAAATTGGCTCGGCTGGACCCTAGGCTTTTTTGCAAAGTAAGAAATAAATTAATTCTTCTTATCATCCAGGAGAGAGAATGTATTGTGGCATTGTTTTTTGTGTTTTCTTGAAGGAGGCAGAATATAATCTTTTCTGCTTCCTGTGTTTCAGGCTCTATTTAAAGCCCTGGGACTGAATGAAAATGATTACAAATTTGGGCTAACCAAAGTGTTTTTTAGACCCGGCAAGGTAATCTTTTTCTTGGACTTCATGAATGTGAATCTTAGAATAATTTCAGTTGGAAGGAACCTTTGAAGGTGACATTGTTTAACACGCTGGTAGAAGTGTGGCCAACCTAAATAAGGTTGCTCAGAATTTTTGTAATACTGTTCACTTTCTTTGAGTAAACCACGATATTAGTACTAATACAATTGGTTTTATAGTCTTGTTGCTGATGCTGCAGTATTTCAAATGCAATATTTGTATTCCCAGAATTATGTTGACTATTTGAAAGAGGAAGTCAGAGCCAAGAAGAAATATTTTCTAGTAAAATCTGTTTATAGCTGAAATCTCTTTCTGTGATTCTGAGCATTGCTGCTGCTGTTCAGAGAAAGGAGATGAAGTAGAGAGCTATTGCGATGAGAAAGGAAAATTATTGTAATCCCAGAAGAATGTTTTTACTGTCATAATGACTGAAAAGCAGAAGTGCAGGATTTTCAGAAAAGGTTGTCTTTAATGGGAGTCTTATACAAAGATTTAAAACTGAAAAGTGCTTTCAGCTTTTATTTTTTTCCACAGATACGTAATTAGATGTGTTGAAGTTGTGGAAGGCCAGAGTTGACTTTCAGGATGTAGAAAAACAATTGATTTTTAAGAATTTTGGCAATAAATATTTTTGGTGATTAGTAAATGGTTAGATTATTCAAAAAGCCAAGTGTTGGACGTTGTAAAACAAATAAAAATCTGCAGTTGTCATTTTTGTTATCATTAAACTATAAAGTGTAAGAAAATTTATCTGCTCACTTTAATCGAAAGTTGATATAATAACATACCTTTTACGTTAAAAATATTTTAACGTTTTGACTCAGTGTGGCCTTAAATAATAATGTCCAACATTCTCTGTTCTCCTAATATGTAGAACTTGTTTTTAATTATTATTTAGTTTGCAGAGTTTGATCAGATAATGAAGTCTGATCCAGATCACTTGGCGGAACTGGTTAAACGAGTGAACCGCTGGCTTATCTGCAGTCGTTGGAAAAAAGTTCAATGGTGTTCTCTCTCGGTGATTAAATGTATGTATTTTATGTTTTATTAAATCAAAATGTTTGTCAAAAATACAGCAAAGCAATTATTATCACCTTGAAATGTGGCCAAGGACATGTGTAGTAGATGGTTACACACTGAAGTCTGAGTAATTGATTTCAAGGTTCTGAGATCATTTTTTTTTTTTCCCCCCCCTTTTTCTTTTGTGCTTTGTGTGATGTACATAGCGACGGGTTACAGCAGAGGTTTTACAAAGTGGAGCATTACAGGCCAGGATTAGTTTCCTGTGTCCGGACTGCCTGGGTGCTTACTGAAGCCTGGGTGTGCATGTGCACATAATTAACCAGCTATCACAGGTCTTCCTAGGAAGAGACTTGAGCATCAGCAGGAAAGAGTAGTTCCACTCAGAGCTGGCAACATGGAATCATTTAGATCTGAGAAGTGCCTGCACAGAGGCAGGCAGAAATCTTCAGACAGAAACTGCATGTTTGAAAGTACTGACATATATTACAGGGCAAACAACTCCACTCCAGAAATTACTGCTCATCAGCAAATAAGTCCCTGTCGCTGTTTATACAGTTTCTAAGTGCTTGGCCTGCCCAGTTTACAGAATCATAGGATAGCCTGGGTTGGAAGGGACCTTAAAGATCATCTACTTCCAACCCCCTCCCTGCCATGGACAGGGACACCTCCCAGTAGATCAGGTTGCTCAATGCCCAGTCTGCGTGGTCTTGAAGTTCACTGTGCAGAGTAGGAATCAGGTGGTGTGAAACAGAGATTGGTGTTTGTGGTATGCTTCAATAAAGGTGTCTGGGGAAGGTCTGATGCAGAATGTCAGCGATCTATAATAACATGGAGGGTGAAAATTTTGCATTAAAATGGGAAAGAAAAGCATAAAGGCCTCATGCCAGTGCACGCACGGCTGTGTGTTTGGGCTGACACAGGCATGGCTTCTGCATCTGACACTGATTGGATATTATTTGTTGCTTACAGTGGAGCAAATAGAATTTCTGAACTCTTATGATATAGGGTTCAAACACTAAAAACTTGTGTTTGACCTAGAAATTTATGCCATTTAGTCTGTTTTTTCAGAAAGACAAAACACAAAGTCTGTCACTGTGTCCAAAAAGTAGAAACCCAGTGAAATAATATCGATGTGCGTTGCTTTTTTGTAGTATTTTATGGGACATTTGAAACTAATTTTATCCCCAGAACAAAGCTGAAACAGATAAGAGGTAGACTATGTCTTTGTGACAACCTAAGTCCAATGGTTAAGCATCACTGTGTTCACAAACCGTGTGCTAAAGGCAGTGTGGATCCATAGGCATCTATGTTTCTTGTAACAGAGCTGTGAAAGGTTCATTTATTGTTGCACTGCTGAGATATTCAGCACACGTGCATGTGTCAGTGCCTTGATTCTCTTTAACTTGCCTCCTGGTCCTAATCATTTAGTTAGAGTCTTTAGATGAACTCTATATTAGAACAAACGCTAGATGTTTTGTTCCAGGTTTGTTTTGGGTTTTTTTGGCATTCCAGTATTGTAGAGAAATGCTCAGTGAAGTTGCAGCCACTTTATTATCTCTATCAGATATTGGCTACTTGATTACTCTTCAACTCAGGACTAAGACCTCAAGCTGAGTGTTTCCTGCTTGCTAGATCCTGTGACTTTTAACAGAGATTATTGATGTCTGTGAATCTGGAGGGGTTGTGTGAGTGTGCACATGCTTCATTGTTCCTGTTGGTTTTGGGTGGGAGCCTCTAAGCCTGGCCCAAGATTGTGAGTTTTACTCTTCTGTGTCTTAAGTGTTGTGGTTCCAATATAGAACAAGCTCTCAAGCACATATAGTCTACATACAGTTTTGAGACATCAAATGTATGAGGAAGATAGAAGTTGTGTTAAACTGTATAAAGCATTGAGACTTGATATTTTCTGTGCGTTACAGTGAAAAATAAGATAAAATATCGAGCCAGTGCCTGCATTAAAATACAAAAGACTATTCGTATGTGGCTTTGCAAGAGAAAGCACAAACCACGGTAAGAACATATTCCTTGGTTGAAGAAAATAGGTTTAAAATAATATTTTCTTTTGACTGTAAGAAGAGATTTACTTTACTTAACTAAATATATCTGAAATTATAGAATGATAATTTCAGATATTGTAAGGAGAAGGTGACAGGAACAGACAGGAGAAGAAGAAGGTACAATTGAAGGAGATGGAGAGGTTCTGTGTTCCTTTGCTCTTTCCTGAGGATGAATAGACTAAATCTGAATCTTTCCTAACAGATGTTTCCATAGTTCTTTGTTCATAAAATTCTTCAGTTACAGCTTTGTTTTTAGAAATCCTTTATTAAGTCTGCCTAAATTAAATTTAAGCTTATTAATTTTTGTCCTTTACCCATTCGCACCTTCCTTTATAGGCTCCCTTTCATTTTTATCTTAGAAATAATTGTGTTCTGTCTGTCTTGTCTCCTCTTGAAATTAATTCCATTAGCTGATTGCATGGAATACTGATGGAAAAACTACTTCAGTCATTAAGCTCTGCTGACACTTTAATGTTCTTTGACAGAGATACCACTCTGTTCTAGCAGCGGGCTTCTTTTAAACTGTTTTCTTTTACATCCTTTAAGAATTATGTTTCATTTTGAATCTTGGCATTTCTGACCATTTCCTTTATTTTTGAGCTATTTGGTCCTCATTTTTTGTGTGTTGATTTTCTGAATCCCAGTTCAGTGATTTCTGTTTAGGAAGACTGTCTGCAGAGTTCTGTCTTCTGTGTGGAGCCTTCAACAGTGGTTCTTAAAAAAGCTCCTGAGAAACTCCTTTCCAGAACTCTTCCCCAGCCTTGTTTTTTCACTTCTCTGGGATGTAATGACTATGTTCCCTGCTATGTAGGTACTGATTCAGTCCATTATTGCTCTTCGAGTAGGTGGCACTACTCAACTCTTATCCCCTCCCATTAAAATCTTCTAGTGGATGCTAATGATTTATTATTGTGAAAAAAACAAACAAAAACCAGCCCCACTTAATTCTCAAAATAAAAATGCATTTTTCCATTTTGAGTCACTATCTGCTAATTAGTTTTAGTTACTGTTTGGAAAAGGCTCCATTACTTAGTTACTTGATGTGATAATGTTTGAATTTCAAAAAGGAGGGTGATTTTTGTCCAAAGGCATAATTTGTCTCCCCTGTCTACCTTTTTTACATGAGTGATTAGTGGAGTTTTAAAAATACCACTTTCCAAAACCATCTCAAGGTACAAATAAGCTGTCTTACCTTCACAGCATTGATGGCCTGATAAAAGTACGTACACTGAAGAAGAGACTTGATAAATTTAATGAAGTAGTAAGTGCTCTGAAGGAGGGGAAAGCAGAGACAAGCAAACAGGTCAAGGAGCTGGAGGATTCTATTGATGCTTCAATGACCAAAATTAAGGTATGTGATAATAATGAGAGAAATAGTATCTTAGTACTGGAATCTTTAAAAAGCTTCATCTAAAGGAGAAGGCCAATGCATTTTTCTTAATAGAAAAGATTATTGAATATAGTGATTTTAATTTTCAGTCAATTGAGTAATTCCTGTTTAAAATTATTTGTGAATATAACTGAAGTGAATGCAGAAAATAGGTGCATATGTCTAGACTTTGTTATTATTATTATCATCTGTGTGTCAAAATTGGCACTGAAGGCTTTAAAGAAAGAATGCATGTTGATGTTATGGCACAAATGTTGTCAATAATTTGTTTGTTGCTTTCATTATTGGAATAATGCATATTACTAATATTTTAACTTAATCAGGACTGAAACAGACAAGCATTTATCACAGAATAGACATTTCTGTTCCAGTTACGAGGTTTTTTTAAGAGTTGGTAGTAAAAGAGAATTCATCTTGCTGATTACGCTTCAGGTCCATAGTTCTTTGTTTCTTACCACAGAAGCACAAAGACAAAATGAAAGCTCACTGGCATTTATTATTGTTAGATAAAGGTTGGTTTGCTGAGTTCTTATTTCATGCAATATAGCTTTCTTAGTGTACCATATTAAGATTTCTCTATTTAAAATCACTGTTGAAAAGATGGAAGAGTTAACCTGTCAACTTGGAGTTCTCTTTTCTAATAAAAATGATATAATTTGATTATCATTATGATACACCATCAGAAAAGGTCAGCAAACACCCCATAGTGTGGTTTTATTAGTAAGATGTGAATTGTAAAATGAAATTAAATTGTACCTATCAATAAGGTCTTAAAATGTGTGGATCAAAGGCTATTTTTGAATATTTTTGAATTTTCAACCTGTCATTTATTACTAATAACATTTTAGAAAAAGTTAGTCATAATATGGTGCCATATTTTTTCTGAGTGCTAGCAGAAGTATTAAGAAAAACTGTTTTCTGCTACAACACAAAAGCAGAGCTGTAAATAACCACTAAAGAAAATAAGAACAGAACACAAAATATACATAAGCAGGCCCTAATTTCCATCCTAGCATGTTAAGAATTAATTTCTGCTGCTTAAAACTGCAAGATTTAAAATATGAAGGCATGTTTTGAAAAGAAGTCATGTTTAATTTCAGTGATGTAATGGAGATAACTTTTGTGTAGTTTTATAGGAGTGAGGAGAGTAATGGGTTGTCAGGATTTTAGAAAGAAAGGGAAAAATGGACTCAAGCTTCCCCACCCTGAAGTGTATATGTGATTTAAATATAGTGCTCGGTGATCTCATTTCACTTACTATTTTTTCAGTATATGTTTTCAAAAGTGAAGTACAAATGAAAAAGAATAACCCCCTTATTGTTTTTACAGACCACTATAATGACTAGAGAACAGATACAGAAAGAATATGATGCTTTAGTGAAAAGCTCAGAGCAACTTCTGAATGCACTGCAAAAGAAAAAGCAGCAAGAGGATGAAGCAGAGAGGTTACGACGCATCCAGGAGGAAATGGAAAAAGAAAGAAAGAGACGTGATGAGGAAGAACAAAAACGAAGGAAGGAAGAAGAGGAAAGACGCCTGTGAGTCTTGAATTTGAATAAGTTGCTGGTTATAGAATGAGAAGAAAACAGGAAGAGCTTTCTAATGAGGTCATTTTGAATACACTTACACTTAGAGAGTGACTTGGGTTGTATTCCTGGTGTGCTGTGCAGTATTGAAATGTTTCCTTTCCCCATGATTTATAAGGCAAGTGTCACAGCAGCATATGGAAGAAATGATATGATACAGCTGGAAATACAGATGAACTTGAAAAATTTCATGACTTACATGTAGTGTTCCGTTATCACGACTGTACTGACTCCTGGATTACCATTCAGTTTTATGAAAGAGATTTTGTATTTCTTACTATTTCTTGTTCACTTGCATCATAATAACACATTTTCATTTCCTTCTCCTCTTATGTAATAGGAAGTCTGAGATTGAGGCAAAGAGAAAACAAGAAGAGGGAGAGAGAAAAAAGAGGGAAGAGGAAGAAAAGCGTATTCAGGTTAATGCTTTAGCTGTGTGTGGCTTTGGGGGATTTTTTTGTTACTGTGGTGTTTGTTTTGGGGTTGTCTGTTTGTTTTGTTGTATTCATTTACTCATTTTTAAATCTTTTTTTGTAGCTTAGGTTGTCCACTGAGTCTAATGGCTTTTTTCTATAAATGTATGTCTCAGAGTCATTCACCAGTGTTGCTTTAGTAGTAAATATAAGGCAAATGTCATTTTTTAGGGCATCCTAAGACAGATCACCTATTTCTAGTTCTTATGCAATTTCAGGTCTTCTGAGTAGAGGTGCATCTACTTTAAAGGGTTTTAAGAGTTATTTTAAAGTTAAAAATACACAACACTGGACAATGCTAGTTTAGCCTTTGAAAGTTTTGTGGGTGGTCCATGTCAGGCATATTTGGCATTCTTTTAGTAAAGTCACATCTGGACTTGGACTGTGTCATGTACTCGCTTAACTGCAAACACTTTCAGAATATTGATAATAATGAGAGAATGCAGGACTGTCCTTGGTAACCCCTTTGGCTACATTAATGTAAACTAAATACCTGCATCTCAAACCCTACTCCTCCACCCTTCCCCTTGATTGTTGGTAATTCTTACTGATTTCATAATGAGCTCTCACTCTGACATATATTTGGCCCCTCTATCCTTCTTTTCCTTTTTTCTTGGAGATTGCTTGAGTGACCTAGGATAGCAGTCTTAAGAGAAAAAGAACATGTATAGGGATTGTCTTTATCAATGTTTCTTTGTTTCTGAGCTGTGGATATCTGCAATGCAGAATGTAATTTACACTTTTACTTAAAATTGCTGTGTTTGGATCCAAGGAGATACATAATCCAGTAGGGTATTTCATTCTTCCACATACAGTTGATTTCTCATTATCTTTCCTCCTGGTGGTTGGTCTTATCAGCTAATCTAAAATGGGATTCATAGGGTAAAGTCACTGGTATAACTATATAGTTTTAGTGGTGCAACTTCACAATGATGCGTGGGAAGCAACTTTGTTTCCTTTGTGGACTTTTGGGCATCCATAAAGGCACTGCTGAAACTTGGTGTACATGCCTTTTGAAAGTATGAATTGAATAGTCCTGTTTTACTTACTGTGTGTGCAAAGCTTTTTGTGAAGTAATAATGGTAAACTGCTATTGTTTGGCTCTGCAGAGGCAGTATATTTGAATTGCTCCTGCATTGCACTAAGTTGGAAGTTTCACTATTTGCTGAAGTTCAAAGCCAGATTAGTCCCACAGAGAATTCCAGTGTCTGTCTTAAACCCTTTTCAAAATGAACCACAGACCTATATGCAAAGTAGTGCCTATTACAAAGACCTGTAATGCCAAGAGAAGACTATCAAGGAAGTATTGTGTTAGTGCTGTGGAGGAGTAAGCATAGTCTCTGTTTCATTTGAGTTTTAATGATTCTTTTGAAACTTCAAAAGACTAATTTTCATAATATTGAACAAAATACTTCATATATTTTTTTAAAAAAATAATAATTACTTGGCACTTTATTTGAAAAGATAATACTAGTGGTGGACAATAATTATTTGATAAACTATATGAAAACCAAGATTCAGTTGTAGCTGTTTAGTTTTTCTTGGGTCAGACTAAATACTAATTCTGTTAACATTTTAGTTCTGTAAACTTTACATATTTTGAAAAGCTATTAATATACTACTTAGCAGACTTTTCTAATACTGCTTATGTAGCATTTTGGTTTTGACTGGGTAAGACTAAAGGTATCTTATTCTAAAACAGGCTGAAATTGAGGCTCAGCTAGCTAGAGAACGAGAGGAGGAAACCCAGCACCAGGCAGTGCTTGAACAGGAACGGCGTGACCATGAACTTGCAATGAGAATTGCCCAGAGTGAGGCAGAACTCATCAGTGATGAAGCTCAGCTTGATTTAGGTTTGCGCAGGTATGGAGTTAAGTAGTTTCATTCTCCTATCTGTGTTTTTTCTTCTTGTTTTTTCTTCTTCCTGTCCTGATCCCTTTGAGAAGACTATGCTCTTGTTCATTTTATGTGTCTGTGTAGTCATTAAATGGACCTTCTAAGTCAGTGTATTAGAATGTTTTCCAAATTAACATTTGAAATTTGTTAGAAATAGATTGCTTTTGCTCCAAGATTTTCTTCATTTTGCATCTTGCTACATCAGTAATTTTGTAGGTGCTTGTGAATACAATTGCAGTTCTCTTCCTCTTTATGAGTTCTGACAAGGAGGGCAAACTTTAAATTCTGATTTTTATGACTTGTTTAAAGTAGGGAATGGAATTTCTTCAGTGGCAAGTAGTAATAGAATACATCTTTGCTAGGACTTGATGGTTCCATTTGTACAGTGAATTTGTGTGGGATTTTTTTTTTTTTAAACAAGAAGCCCTCTTTGAATGCAGATATAGTAGTTATTTCTGGCTCCTGATTGGTAAGTTTTTTTCAAGTAGAATGAAAATATCTAAGATAGGTGGGTTCAAAAATTAAATGTTAGTCTTGTTTTGTATGAATTTTTGATGTGTCATAAGAAGAGCTTAATTTGTGATATATAGAACCACACTACCTGTCTGCAAAGCAAGTGCTCATCGTGTGTAAAAGGTGATGCCTTAGAAGCAACTTAGAAGTTCCAGTAAAAAAGGTACTTACTGGTCAAGTTGCATAAAGGGGCCTATGAACATAATCACATAGTTGGTGACTTCATTAGTATGACTCTACTCAGTTCGTTGTTGTTGAAAGCAGTACAAGAAAATCCCCGACATTTCCATGGAATTTCAAGCTCCCAGATGTGTTCTGTTTGATACCCAAATTTAATCTAGATGTATAGTTTTCTTTAAAATAATGGAATGCCTACTTGAGATAGGTGGGTAATTTTTTTTGTCATATACAATACTGACTTTTAGACAGTTCCACTGAAATAGTTGTGGTTTTTCCCTCAGTTCTATAATAGCTGTCATATTGTCTCTGATGAGACTGACCTGCTCAATTCATAGAATCAGAATGGTTTGGGTTGGAAGGGGACCTTGAAGATCATCTCGTTCCAACCCTTGCCATGGGCAGGGACACCTTCCACTAAACCACATAGCTCAGAGCCTCATCCAGCCTGGTCTTGAACACCTTCAGCGATGGGGCATCCACAGCTTCCCTGGGCAGCCTGTTCCAACGCTTCGCGACTTTCCCTGTCTGGATTTTGGTGCGATACTTTGAAGGTAAACACAAAGTCACTCTAATGTTGTGACCTGGCAGAGTTCTCTTAAACATGATAGAAGGGAGGCAATAGACAAGAAGAGACCAGAGAATTCAGTACTTTTCTGTCAGTGAAGCTCTAATCTCCACAGTGTTTCCTACTGCTCATAGGTGATTTTGGCATTCGTCTTTCTTGTATTATCCCAGAATGGATGATGAATTAATGGTCATCATAACTCTGACTGCCAGTTTCTCTCTGCTGTGTAACTAGCGGTAGGAGACTGAAGACTCTTCTGAATGATTGTAAAGTGCTGAATGGTCTGAACACATCAGCACAGCAATGTAAATCCTTTCTTGAACAAGATAATACCTAAATCTAGAAAAAAAGTGATAGATTTTTCTGCTTATATGAGATTATTTTTTATCTCATTGGCAATTTTTTTCCCCTTCTGTTTCTAAAGTCTACTTCAAATAGTTTAAAGCACATTCAAAACCTGAGTAGAATGCTTTTAATTTAATCTTTAATTTTATTTTGGTTTGTTAGAAACCAAACTAAAACATTCCTCAGGTCCCAATGTCTTCTGCTGAAATCAGAGGATAGATTTTCACATAATTTCAGGACTTGACTTAAGGGTAGCTACTGGAAATTCAGGGAAAAAACCCCAAACTATTGGTTAGAACAAAATATGTAATTCAATTATTAAATCATAATTTCTCAGGACTTCTTTTACATTATACCGATCAGAATTTTGCTAGAGTATAAAGACGTTCTGGTCTGCCATCTTCTACATTTGAGACTGACATATTACCATGTGATACACTAAAATCACTGACTTTTTTCTAAGTATATATACATTTTCTGTAAAATTTTGCCGTAGTAAGATAAAGCATGTATGACTTCGTACTGAATCAATGTGGTGTACTGGTTCTGCAGTGTTTTCACACAATTTTGTAAAAAATGGTTTCATGCTCACATATTGGCATGAATAAAAAGGTATTGTCCATTGTGTAGTGCTAACTGTGGAGTGAAAAGAGTAAGAAAAAGGGGATTATATGTGCTCAGTTTTAAGGAAGACGTGACAGTTTTGTACTGTCATATTTGAACCTGAGTAGCCTCCGGTTTATTTCCTTTCTACTCAATACCTTACTGTATTCAACGTTAGCTTTCATAGGTATTTCAAGGTGCATAAGCATTAGCAGTTTCCTTGAAAAAGATCTTCATTGGCTTCTGTCAAAGAAGAAAAGCCTTTTTTCTGGCAGCAGATCCAGCATTTTCATTTGTGCTTATTTTGTGCTGGATCTGCTGGACCTCTTCTAGCTTTATCCAATTTTACTACTCATCCACAGTTTAAAAGGATGTGTAATAAGTGATCTACTGCACCTGGGGGTAAATTAACAGTAATGCTTAGCACTTGAGTAAAAAAAAAAATTAAATAACAGGTATCTGCTTTCAACTGGGCAATGTTTTTCATTTATGTGGGTTATTGAAACACACAATATAACATATAACACCAAAAGAAACTAGTCTTCAAGACAGTGTTGTGAGTGTATCTGTTGTGGGTGTTGCATTGGAACAATCAAAAAAATTCCTAATTTGTAGCATGCTTAATGCTACATGTGTGCACCTGTGAGTTTCCAGTATAGCAGTCAGACTCAGGGCTCATTCACATCTTGCATGAAGGAGCATTCGTCCTGATTCCAAAGTAGCTCCAGGACTGCTGTTATTTCTTGTGATACGCTTATCCAAGCATGAAATGTATCAGTAGCATGTCTCAAAGTCTCTGATTTTGAAAGATATGGCAGGGGAGAAAGGCTGGGGGAAGTTTTCACTTGTACCTTTTTTTTTTCCAGATTATAATTTAAGTAATGATTGAATGAGAAAATTGGGAGGAAAAAAGGTCAATATAATCAGTTGAAAAAATAATAATAAAAAAATTCATAAGGTAGTGGAGAAGATGTGAGAGAGCAGGAAATGCTATGACCCACCTTTTCTTGCTTCAGATTATTAGAATATTAACTAGGCAGTAGTCTGTCTAACATAAATATCTTCTATTTACAGAGCCAATGGAACAAAGCCGCAAATGACTGCGTATGACATTTTTTTCCATTTGAATGCTCTAAAAGATAAAAGCCCCACTAATTAATTCAAAAGAAATCAATACTGTCCTCTTATATACTAATACACCATGGTAATCTTTATTAGTATGCATCTATAATGTCTAAATAAGTTTGTAATACCTTATATTCACTACTTTGCTTGTGTCTAATAAACCCTCTAATAGTAAAATATACCTAATAATATCTATTTAAAATATATTATATAATTGCTATAGAGTTTTTCACGTACCATCCATTTTTCATTGCATTGTGTGATTTATTGCCCTTTACAGAATCATGTCTCAGTGTGCGTGTGTGGATGGTAATAATATATATATATGTGTGTATATATATATGTGTGTGTGTGAATGATAATAATTTAAAACAAGTAGCCATTTCCTGTGCACTTCATTTAACTTCCATTTGATTGGCAAGAGGCTTTCACAGTTATAAAGGTTGTTTTTCTATCAATAGATCTGGTTTATGCTCATTTACGAATTTTCTTGTAGGGAACAAATGGCCACAGAAATGTCAGAAATATTGTCTAGGTAGGTGAGAAGATATAACACCAGTGAATCAATTATTTTATAAAACCAACTCACACGTGAAATGGGTTGAATTATTATGGAATTAAAAATAATGGAATCTAGGTTTTTTTTACATTGCTAAGCAGATAAGTAAATTATTTCTTTCAGATAAATTTCCTTTACCAACACCTTTTTTTCCAGCAATTATATTTCTGCTATTTTAATTGATTATATTAAAAAAGAATAAGAATAGTTTATGTACCCTGTTATTTTGTGTAATCTTGTCAATGTTTCTCCAGCTTTCTTCTTTTTTCACTTTTGTGACAATAAAACACAAGGCTCCACACCTTTTAAAGGCGTATTTCTGTAGATTCATCACAGAGTTAATTAAGTTATTTAATAGTAATGTCACTGTTGGTGCATTTAATAAGAAAATATTCTAATTACAGTTCCCTTAAAATAAAAGCAGTTTTGGAAATTACCATGGTAAGAGCATATTGAAAGCCCTCTTAAGATATCCAAACAAAATCCGCTTCTGATATTTCTTGACTGGTAATGCAAGTTTTTATGCACAATGCAGAAGGAAAGGCAAATACAGATTTTGGTCTGAATATACGAGTTGTTAAAATACTAATTCTCTGTTCAAAGAAATTGTTTTGATGTCTTCCATATCTGCAAGTAATTAAAAAGTGTTTTCTGCAACTTGAGTGCAGAAATAACCTTTGACATTGATTTTATGAAGCTTTAAAAAGAAGAAAAATTGTTTAGAGTTTGTAAAAGTGAATCTAATGTTAAACAAGGTACTAGACTGTGCATATGTAGTCTGAAGATGATAAGTCTTACATGTTTGAGTTTTCTAGCGGTAGCATGGCTGATTTGGAATGCAGCTGGTAACTAAATTTGTTTCTTGCAAAGTGTTATTTTAAGAACAGGAATATACCACATTGTGTGTAGTTAAGGTAGCATGTGAATTTAAATGGCCATGTTTTATTGCATATATGAAGATAGTTCCAATGACAATGGCAAATTTTTAATGTACAAAAAAATTACAAAACTTTGGGGCAAAATCAGAGTTATGTACTTGTTTAATTAAATTTGTCTCACTTTTCATACACTGCCGTCTTTTGATGTGAGACTGATCTTTTGTATTTTTGGTCTGAAAATAGTGTCTATGATACATAGCTCTCAGATGGAGCAGTGAAGATTGAATGTCAAGTGTGCTGCTCCTCTTACTGCCAGACCGTTATGCTTAAAGTCATGTAGCAAACAAGTGATCTTCAGAGTGCAGAGTAGTACCCTAATGGAAAGACTAAGCCATTCAATTGGATTAACATTCTTAAAGATTACTAGTTTAACCAGAGATCGTACAGCCTAGTTCTGCTGCTCTGAATTAGGTAGCAAACTCTTAGAATGGTGGGTACTGTTGCTAAATAAGGAAAATCCTTAGGATTTGTCAAATTAGGTTCAACGAGGTTAGACACCAGGCAGCATAAATTATTTATCAGCAATCCTTAATGGGCCTACAGGTATGCCAATAATAACAAAATGTGAAAGTATATATTTTGAAGCAGTTTGTCCAGTTATTTTTTTGACTCTCCTGAGTAGTGCTACGTCAGAGTTAATTTTTTATGTCGGACTTCTCACATACTCTAATTGGAAGCTGTGTGTTGACTCGGATTAGTAGTGTGAGTAGGCTTTAAGCTGCTACTGCAACAGTAAGATTCTGTAGTTTTAATTATACTGAAGAGATGGTTCAGTTGTTATTCAGGGGAACATCTGGTTTATTCAATGAAATTTAAATTGCATTTGTTATCTTTGCTTTCAAAACTGCTGTATCCACGTAAAGAAAATTTTCAGGTTATAATAGTTATTTATAACCTATTAAATTAGAAAAGGAAAAGAAACATAAAACTTCACAGTAACACATGAGACCTTTATGGAAAAATAAATGTTAAAATAATGTGCACTAGATTATACCTGTTGTAATGTGCCTGTCCCACAAAGATATTACTGCACAAACAGGCCTTCCAGTGAAAAGGCCTGGTTTCTTATTGCATCAAGAGCTTTGCTACCCTGTTAAAGATCTAGTTTCTTTTGAACAAATCCCCTCAGATCCTGAATAAATTCAATTTATATTCTTAGTCACGAGCAGAGGGTTGGTAAAATAATTGCCTGTTCTTCTGTTCCTAAGTGTTTAAAAGGTGGGCTGATCATCACTGAACATTGCAGTGTTTTAAACTTATTTTATATGCAAATAATCCAAGAGAAGTTTGCCATTTCTAAGGGAGGGTTCTACCACTTATCCCTAGGATATTTTTTGGGAAAAAAAAAAAAAAAATCAGGCTTATCTTTACATGTAAGATTTGTTTTGTACATGGAAACCTTGTACATTTTCTCAAAGATGATTGAGATTGTAGGAATAATTTCTCACTTGCATTTGCTATTGACTTACTTGTGCAATACCTACATGGTGGAGACCTTTTGTGTTTGGAAAACACTGGATTTCTATGAGTCTTTTTCTATTGGTCAGCCTTTCTTCTGAGTGGTCTTTTTTACCTTGGTATTTCTTAATGATCAAGATCATCACCCCCAATCCCAGAATAATTATTGATGTTATCAGATAGCCACCATACAGTTAACATAGAATTAATTTTGTTTCTTCTCCCAAGTTAGGCTTTTGTGAAAGACAGAATATTTTCTCAAATTTTGGAAAAAACATTTTGTCTTAGACCAATTTTAAACAGCAGAGGAAATGCCGTTTCTTCCTTCTCCTTGTTGTACTTCAGAAATATTTTTCCTTGTCTGTTTTTTAAATAGAACTAGAATGTCTATAGTGAGCCTTTGTTTTCTGTCTCTTGGTTAGCGCTAAGTAAAATGTGCATCAGTGTTGGATGATATACACAGAATATGTGTCTTTTCATATGTAAGCAGTATTCATGACAATTCCTTTTAATCTCTAGGAGGCCAAACAGATTAAGGTACGATTTTGGCCATAAAATATGTTTTCATTTTCTCTTAGTAATTTGTACATCTTGAAAATAATATGGTATTTTGCCTTAGAATTCAGTCCCTCTGCTATGGATCTGCGTGGTAATAAGCATGAGGCATTGTTGATCATGGCATCTCTTCTTCCTCTTAAAACAATTCTTGTTTGATACTTGAAAAAATACATATATATTTTTAAAATAATTGTAGGGGCCCTGCAGTGCAAGCCACAAAAGCTGCTGCTGGTACTAAGAAGCATGATCTCAGTAAGTGGAAATATGCAGAGCTTCGCGATACAATCAACACATCCTGTGGTAAGTGGATTTTTTTCAGATTTGAGAGAGTTCAAGTTGTAATTATATGAGAAGTGTTACTTTCTTTCTATAACAAAAATAAGTTTATTTAAATGTGAGTGAATAACAAATTAATTTAAAAAAAGTTCTCTTGCCCCCAAAAGAGCAGTACATGAAGCTATTTCCATGTTAAGGAAACAGAATTTCTGTTGTTATGTCATTTAGGGCTTCTATATTTATGGTATTAAAGTGCCTGGACCATAAAATCCATGTTACATCTTCTTAATTAAGTTCACTCAGTTTGATGTACTTCCACAGCAGGAATAATAGTTATTATGCTTTACTTAGAATTTGCATGTTCTAAGAATTCTTTTGCTATCACTTATTGCTGTCACCAGATCATAAAGAATGCAAAAATGTCATGTAAAGCACAGTGTAAAAATATTTTCTGTCTTAGATATTCATAAGATCCTTTAATTTTCAAAATGCGTCACTTCTTTTTGGAAGCTTACAGTGGGGCATTAATCACTTTGCCCTCAATGCTATGAAGATAGAAACAGATAAAAATTATTCCTTTTTTTAGATATTACTGTTTCTTCCTGCTTCTTATTGAAAGTGGTTGGTTAATTTCTGATTTAAGATCACTCAGAATTTCTTCCTGGATGTAGAAATTGGAAACAAACTCATTCTCTTTTACTGTTTTCACATGGGCAAGACTGCAGCAACGTTTTCAGCTGCATAGGTGGTGCAGTAATACGTGGAGTTTATTTCTAGTGAAGCCAACTTGGATACTCTTAGATGACTAATGAAAGAGCCTTGTCATCATTCAGTTGCTTACTGTAACGAAATTCAGAAAAATTAAAATAGATAAGTGAAAAAAGAACAGAAATCTGAGTGGTCGAATTTCTGTTTTTCTTTTTTTCATTTGTAGAAATAAAGTTCAGCGGTGGAATTTTACCTTTTTTATTTGTTTCTGTGCTGCTTGTGTCGTGACACTGTCAACAGAAAAAATTGTAGCATTTCACTGCTCCAAATCTCACAGTACAACAGCTACTTTGGGGTCTGACTCTAAAGCAGAAGAGGATACATCAAACTCTGAGGGACTTTCTGGGCCCTGTGCTGCAGAGAATGAGGGGCTTTTATATTACGCTGTCGCATATTAGTGTTACAACTTGATCTCAACTCATATACCTATCAATATAGAAAAGCTTTTAATAAATAATTTTTTCTGAGTTTTCTCACTCATGCCTTCTTTCTCCTTTTTTTGGTATAGATATTGAACTCTTGGCAGCTTGCAGAGAAGAGTTCCACCGAAGGCTAAAGGTGTATCATGCATGGAAATCCAAGAATAAGAAACGCAATGCAGAAACAGAGCAGCGTGCTCCTAAGTCAGTCACAGACTATGGTAAGGAGAGCTAATTTTGTGTTTATTGTAATTTTGGTGATAATATTCTAAAGAAAACATTACTATAATGGATTTTGGGTTTGCTAGGTTTAAGAAGCTTCTTGGAGTTTTTAGGAATGTTTTAATGTTGATTTAAAGTAAATGTTTTGCAAAGATTGAAACTGGCAAATTCTTCATGGAAATTAAAATACTTTCAGTAGACTCAGCTACTTGTGCTAAATAGCTCTTCCTTAAAACCTTTTCTCACATCCAGCTCACATCTGTTAAAAAGTGTTCTTGATCTACTGATGCAGTTGCTGGCATTTTTGTTAAGTGTTCATTGCTGTGCTACTTTACTATTTCATAATATATAGTTATATTATGAAATTATATATATATTATATTATTATAAATGAATCATATATATTATATTTCATAATATATAGTTATGTAGACATAGATGTAGATACTTTTAAAAGGTGCTAATAATTCTGTGATTTACATAACTGTTTACGTACATCAGCTGCGTCCTGTTTTGAAAATTCTCTGAGTGTCGATATTGCAATTTTGGCTTCTGAAAAAATTTATGTAGACCCTGCTTTCTATTTAGACCCTCATTCTACTGATTTCACAGATGGGTGTTTATTGTCAAAGCAACACACTAATCAGAGTAAGCAACTGCCTTTCACATTCATCAAGAAAATGTAGTTTAAGACTGCTAGACCTGAAAATTCCATACCTGGTTTCTAGAGTGATATTGACAGAGTGGATTGTTACTCTTTTCCCAGCATCCCACCTCAAGAGTCCAGTGATCATCTGTTATAAAAGGAATCTAAGAAATTTATAGAATCACAGTAAATACATGGAATAATGTAGTCAGATCATTCCGGCTGTCTTCTGGTTCCATGATACTTGTGTTCCTGCCACACAGATCATGGGAGAGACAAAGGAAAAGAAAGATGGGGAGAAAGTGCCCTCCCCAAAGTCACATGAGCCTGAGATTAAGACATTGTTCTGGAGATGGAGAATAAAGACCCCAGGGAATGCAGGTGCCTTATGTACTCTCAGTCCATGTACAAAGGCATCTCCTCCCCCTTGATTCATTTACTTGAGTTATGCGTTCCTTGAGCATTACCTGAGTTTGAGGTTTTCAGGAAACTTTATTATGGATGTGTGGCAGGTGAAATCTTGACCCCTGGAGAAGATATCAAAGAATGGGTTCTTGTGTCTGTAATGTGGTTTTAAGTGCTTAAGAAAGCTTATGATTGAAATGGCAGGAAAAGGCATTTGAAGCACTTCTGCAAGTGGTAAATTGCTTTGAATTTGAGCTAACAAGTTCTCTCTGGAGCCAAATGGGTAAAATTACAGTAAAATACACAGTATTGCTGATGGGAAGTATCAAAGAGCGGATGATCTTTGGATTTTTGCACACAAAGTGGGGAATATTCATGTTCTCATCACATTTATTCAGACATTTGCCGCATTCTTTTCAGTGTTTTTCATTGCATTTTTTTTACTTTTCTTGATATATGGCATCATATTTCTGAAGAAGAGAACCTTACAGTTCGGAAGAAATTGATAGTGGCCTTTAGAGACTCTTGTTAATGTCAGTATAATTCTTATTGCAAATAATTATACTACATGGGCATTTCACATATATATATAAATCTGAGAAGGTAGTAGGAAGGAATTCTGATTTCTTAGGTGTTTAAGCTAAAAGTCTTTCTGGTGTCTGGATGTGTGCTTCAAGTGATGTAGTTTCTTATTTCTATCTCTTCATTGTCTTACGTAATTTTACAGAATCCTTTAATTTTACAGGTATCCTTTAATTCAATTCATACATTCAGTATAGAAGTAAACACTGATTTGTATGTTATTGAAATAGGCAGGTTTGGTATTTACAGAGGTCTGGAAGGTTTTTTTCTAGCAGAAATGTCAAAAATGAAAAGTACTGAATTAACTAGCAGATCTGTCACAGCAATCTGTGCTTAGCATGTATACCACTAAGGCTTTGTAACAGGTATTGCAAATTATTGAAGTGATTAACTTCAAGGTGAAATCCCAATGAAAATAAAAGTAGAACATGAGTAGAAATACTTAGAACCTATGTTTCTTTTGTAACTGGAATTCCCATTTGTCTGTCATTAGCATTGGTAAAAAATGTTGAGGTAGTAAAACCATAACTTATAAAGGATCAGCACTTTTATGTTTTGTTCAACATGTAATATTTGTTCACAGATTTTGCACCATTTTTGAGCAACTCAAGTAAGTGAGGAGATGGTTGTTTAAGCTAACTTTGAAGAATAGGAACATTTGAGAGCTCTATGCTAACATTGATTGATCCAGTGTTTTGCTACACATGTACAAGGAAGTTAATTGTAAAAAAAAAATTGCAATTTGATAATGTTTTTCATCTGATGGTAATTACACGTTACTCTAGTAATTTAAAAATGTACTTGTCTTCATGAAATCCTACCCATTTGAGGAGTCATGGGAAGGGAGAGTGAAATAACCTTTTAATGTAAATTATGTGGAATTTTTCCACACCCCCCATGAAATAAGAGTCTTGTTCTAACATTTTTTTTGGAGTCTGCACATGGCTTTTTGTTGTAGCAAAACTCTGGAATCAGCTTAATATAACAACTATCTTCCTAGCACACAAACTAACATTCAGGTGATGGTTTCTTCCGAATAAAGAGCTACACTTCTATAGCACCGAATAGAGGCTACACTGGCTGCTTAGATCTGTCCTCTAGATTTGCACTTGAATTTAGCCATGCTTAGGGGCAGAAATGAGCCTTAGCAATTACTATTGCAATGCAAAAAGTATTTGACAATACTAAAGCACTGATCAGCTGGGATAAATGTTCAGACAATTTGTAGAAAATAGAATTAGATTTTGTAAACTCTGTCACCCTGTAAGGCACGTGTTTTATCAGAGCAGATATATAAAAGTACATTTCACCTGCTAAAATCTGGGGTTTTTTTCTTTTCTTTGTTTATGCACACATTAAAAAAAAAAACAAAGGAGATCTGATATGTATAACACATGGGGATTTTTTAAGGTTCTGCTCTTCAGGTTTAGAAAAACTATTTTTGCTTGAATCTAAACAGAAGAAATTTCAAGGTGCAGTTGCTAGTCTGTATTAGTCCTGTTCATGACCATAAAAAGACATGATTAAAAGTGATCATCATTTTTCATATTATTATTAGCTCAGAAATTACCTTTGTTGCTCAATAGACAAGGAAAAAAATGGAATTCACTTTTAATTATTCCTTTTATACTGAAACATGCGACTCTTAATACTGATTTTCTTTTGTAGAGATGGTAAAAGTTCTTGAACAGAGTATCTGTAATGGTGGTGTAAACCACTAAAACAAGATTAGTAACAAACTTTTGCAGGGGCAATTATTAAAGGAAAGGATTTCGCATTTAAGAGAATTTACTATTTAAAACCAGTTATGATACTGTATATGTAACATTAGGAAGGTTGATCATTTGATGAATTAACATAGAGAGTATGTGCTTTTATTTGTAAGCAAATTCATCTCCAGAGTCTAAAATATGTGGTACTCAAAAAGTCCAAAAATGCATATGGAAAATATTTACAAAAAAAATACATGAAGCTTGAAAAAATGCCGTGTAACTTTCTCCTTTAGAAGTTCGGTCAGTTGATCTTAATGGTCTAAAATAAAGACTTCATTGAAAAAAGAAAGCAGCCAATAAGTAGTACTAATGCCAGATTTTGACATAGGGAAATCTAGGCAGAAAATCTTTTGGTGGCAGCTTTGTAATAAGCAGTATTTATTGTCAACATTTCTATTAACAAATTAGGCATTTCTAACAGTATTATACATCCTTTTGTGTTGACTGTCAAACACTGTCAAGTGATGCTTTATATGTTTGTAACTGAAAATACATCTGTAACTGTGATCTTTTTTTACAAAGAAATGGACTGACCTAAAGCAATTACTGATAAATATTTCTGGTTGGTAAGAAATTTTATATGGGAAGTTTCACCTTAATTTAAAGCAGATTTAGATTCACTTTTATTTGAAGCAGAGTATGTTAGTTTATTGACTTTGTTTTGCCTACAGATGCCATTGTGCAACATATAGATACAATAATTAACATGACCCTTTTCTGACCAATGTTGTAGCTGTTGTGGTTAACAGAATGCACATGATATGAGATGGGAGTACTTTTTAGGTTTGCTGAGACTTCAGATGACCTTGAATTTGAGAGAATCTCTTGGGTTTTTGGAGGTTTTACTTATTTTCATGTTTGTTTTGGTGTTTTGTTCATTTGCTTGTTTTTTAAATTTTGCTGATTAATAAAGCAAGTAATATGGCTTTCTTGTTTTCTAATTGTTTTGTTTGCTTATTTTTTGGGGGATTTTTTGTATGATAGCACAACAAAACCCCACAGCCCAGCTGCCAGGCAGACAACAAGAGATTGAAATAAACAGACAGCAGCGCTACTTCCGCATTCCCTTCATCCGCCCTGCAGACCAGTACAAAGACCCCCAGAACAAGAAGAAGGGTTGGTGGTACGCGCACTTTGATGGGCCCTGGATTGCTCGGCAAATGGAGCTTCACCCTGACAAGGCACCCATTCTGCTTGTAGCAGGTTGGTATTGAAACAAAACTGGAGCTTTGAAGAGGTTTAGAGTTGACAACTTTAGAAAAAGAGGCTGAGGTTGTCAGTCCCAAGTTGTACCNTCAGTTCTTGCCTGGGCAGAATTTTAGGATTTGGGACTGCTGTTGATGGTGGGCAAATGTTTCAGAATATCGTTTGGAGATCTAACTGGCCACATGTTTTACTTGCACACGTGCTTCAATTTGGGGAGCCATAGACAGAGTGGGAATCCAAATTTAAAGGTTTTATTATTAAGAGTACTCAGATTAATTCATTTAACTGGAGACAGCATGAAGATAAAACATCACAATTTGTCTGGGAAAGGTGTACTCATTATTATATTGTTTTTTTAGTTAGCTTTGAAGAATTACCAGCAGTTTGTATCGAAATAATTTGTGCAAATGTTGTATTGTCTTTCCATGGAATGGGGCTAATAGCAAGCTGATACTTTTACCCTATTTATGCTACCTGTTATGGGATAACAGCTTTTTAACCTTAAACATGTAAAATAAAACTAAATGTTGCAACGGATAGGTAGAGATTTATCTGTTGGTGAAATGTATCCACCTTTTCTGGAGGACAATGAGAGGGGGAGGAAACACTGGAGAAATGTTGCTTAAAGTTTCTATATTTTGAGGTTTTGTATTTAACTTAGAGACCGAGGAAAAGGCCATAACCGATTTATCTCACTTCAGAATTATGTTTTACTACCAACAAAAGTTTGTTTTCTGCAAATTATTTTAAGTAGAATTCCTTATAACAACTGTTGCTGTTCAGTGCCAAAGCCCATAGCTAACAGTATCACTGCTGTTGCGAGTACCTGTTAAAAATAGGATTACAATTTAGTGTGTGAGCTACACCTGTCATTTCACTGGATTGCCTGGGTTGGTCCCATTTGGTAAACACTGTTTTGGGTGGTAGGCTGACAGATTAGCTACTTGATCAGAAGTCTGGAATTGTTGGTTGCTTTGCTACATTTGAACAAATAGTAAGAGCAGTTCACTGTGAAGTGGCCTGAAACTGAAACTATGTGTAAACCAAATGCAGTTATCATCCTGTAATGGGCTCCAGAAGAATGTATTAAGATGATGATCCTTCTGCTTCTTTCCTTTATTCCTTTTTGCTCACTTTTTAAGCACAACTTTGTCAATTGCACCATCTGATACTAGCTTATTCTCATTCTGCTTTAGTGTTCTCTGTGTAACAAAGAAACAGCAAACCAAACAATACCCATATCTGAGGACTTCCTCATAAGCTCTGAAGTCTGCTACCAAACCAGAGCCGCTGAGAGGAAATGTAATTAACAGGGATCTGATCTTTATTAATGGGACCTTTGAATGATGTAAAAAATGTTTTCTTTTTCCCTTTGCTATTTCAGGTAAGGATGATATGGATATGTGTGAGCTTAATCTTGAAGAGACTGGCTTAACCCGAAAGCGAGGTGCGGAAATTTTACCAAGACACTTTGAAGAAATTTGGGAGCGCTGTGGAGGTATCCAGTATCTCCAAAACGCAATTGCAAGCAGACAGGCTCGCCCTACCTACGCTACGGCGATGCTGCAGAACCTGTTAAAATAACTGGACACTTGGCATAGGAGCGTTTGAGATGAGAACCTCGCCCGCAATATAAAGGGAAGAGTTCCTCTGTGCTACAGAGGGCGTAAGCATTCTATAATCAGAGTAGAGATGTTTAATATAAAGTGAACAGATTTTATTAATCATGTGGTTTGTTAATTTGTACTTCATGATGTTTAATTTGTGTAGTGAACTTTACTAGGTATGAGGACCCTGAAGAAACTTCAGTCAGTGTAGTTTGTTGCATTTTGTTTATATGTTGCATTTTCTTTAATGGTTTCTGTTATAACTCCTAACACTTTTAAGCGATCTGTCTGTACTTGGGTACATATTGCAAAGAACTGCATTGCAACCACCTTTTTATAAGATTCCTTCTTTAAAACACTGAATAGTTGGTTTCAAGTGGTGGCCTAGTAAAGAGAATGTGCTATTTCTAATAACTGGAATTGTGAGGCCTTAGCTTTGACTTCTGTTACGGAGAAGTTGGAGTATATTTTTATTTAATCTGAGACATTTTATGTCCTGATTTGCAAACTGGTTAGTGTCTGTATTTAATGATTTTTGATTTTCTAGAACCTGATGGGAAGTCCTCCTAAACTTGAGACCTAGAAACTCCTATTTAATGCATTCTCTGTCTCAGTTGAAGAGAAATGGTTTTCTGTACATTCCAAGAAGAGCATTCATCGATGTCAATATAATGTAATATTGGAGGTCCTCAAAGAATGTACTGCTCATTAGGGCTTATACCACTTCTTTCGAAGATTCTTTTTTTTTTTCCCTCTTTAAGTACAAATCTGCTTTAGACTTTATTTTTCTGACCACCGTTGTATTACCGATTCTTGGACAGTTTGTTTAGCCAGGTAGTGTAATTTCAATATATTACACAAAATTGTCCAAGCCTTGTATCTGAAGGTATATAAGATTAAGGATAGCATTAAGGGAAATATGTTCAGCTTTCTGCTGGCAGTATAACTTAAATGAATATTGAGGCCTGAGCCTTAGAAATCCTCTTTATTTTAATTGTAATGAGATATACGAGGTCTGTACCTTTTGTTAGACTGTGTAAAAAATTGGTCCAATAATATAATGCATCTTAATACTATGTGCTGATGAAATAGCTACAATTTTTAGTGTACTGGAATATCATAGTGATTTGGACGCTGAGCTTTATATTAACCTCCTCTGTCAAGTTTCATAGCTTCTAACAGTTTCCTTATTAAGCAGTTTGTTTGGGGAGCTTTTGTGGGTGGGAATCATTAATTTCATACAATTTTAAGACACATCTCTTTCACTTATGTGAACATTGCTATATCACGCTGGCCATTATTTCAACAAATTAAATATGACCATTTATTATCTCTCTGATAGAAATCCAAAATATAAGTAGCTTGATGTCAAGTTACTTAGCTTGATTTAAAAATGAATTCTTGCCCTTTTTAATTAACAAAGTTTTCTTACAGTATAATTTCTTCACTCTTTACTCGGCTTGAAACCTCTTGAAAACTTTAGTTTTTAAATGCATAAATTACTTAATTTTCAAGAGGCAGCACAAAGAAAGCTCCTTGCTGACCTTAGACTGTGGTTGCGTGCCACAGTCTGCTTGTTGTTGTAAATGCACTCCTTACTGGAATAATGTGGAGATACTCAAGTGGTAGTTAGCTTTGTACACACCCACTGCATCAGGGAATGTCAGCTTCTGCTGCAGACCCACTCTACTTCCTGGTCATGTGATTGCGAACAAGAAAATATTTTCATTTTACCCAAATTCTTCACTGATACAGTCATTTTTGGCTGGAAGATGAAAGGAGAAATGCATCAGACTGCTGGCTAGAAAGTTGTGTGCAAGCCTGTACAGTGTTGCATGAATTTAAAGGTGCAGCTTATGAAGTTTAGGTTACTGGTTTAATGTGTTACTGCATTGGAATCAAAGTTCCACAACTTCCAGTTTCTGGACGCTTAGCAGTGCAAGAAGCTGTGCTCGCAAGCCAAGGAAGAGAAATCACTGACCTGACCTGTGTTTGAGTCTAACTGGGTTTAGCTGCTTGACTTAATGCATTCCATCTCAGTGAATATATCTTTAAAAACCCGTGGATCTTACGAGATTGAACATAGCAAGCAAAGAACCTCAATGCTTGAGTCTGTGTGTAGGTATATGCACATATACGTGCTTAAATAAATTAGTACGTGTGTGTGTAAACATACCTACAGGGAATTTTAACTGAATTTTTCCCATCTGTTCCTTTAGTTATGTCAGGATATCCTTGACAGGCATCGGAAAGAAAAGTTATTCTTCAGAATAGGATGTATGGAAATTTTTGTTTACTAAATGACTAAGAAATATAATGCAAATAAAATGGACTTGGAAATAGTGGAAGAGGGTCTGGTGGCTGGACATGTCAAATGTTCCCACCTCTCTGCATTGCTCCAGCAGTATGCCTGAGGGAAGCAGAAGATGCATTCCAGAAATCAGGGTATTCTACTTTGCACAGTAGCAGGCTGCAGTTTTTTCCCCTTTTTTTTTCACTCCGCACCAAAAGCAGCTCCTGCTCTTAGTTTTACTTATCTTTTTGTGCAACAAAATTACTTTTCAGTTAGTTTCAGATTATTTAACTTTTTTTTACATGTCTGGCAATATTTAGCTGCTTACCAATTGTTTCCATGGTTGCTTGTACTGTGTCAGATAATTATACAGTTCGTTAATTTGGAGAGAAAATATAAAAGGATGAGAGGGCGTTGATCTTTAGGACTGTAGGATGACCTGATGCCCTTCTGATCTACAGTTATAGAGAAAATTATAATTTGGTTTTTAAAGCACATTGGCTTGGTTCTCTGTGTTTGATTTAAAAAAAAAATAAATTCTTCCTGCCTGTCAGTGAAGCTGTCCATTATAGTTGAGATCTGCCTAAAATGATCCACAAAAAAAAAAAAAAACAGGAAGAGAATCACTACACTACGCTACATTCCTGACTAGGTGATGCAGGAATATGCATTTTCTTGAGAATGCTACTTCAAAGATCCTAAGGTCATTCAATACTTGTCTTTTATCCACTGATAAGATTGTGTTTTTCTTTACCTAGTTGAATCCTCTGGGTTTTTCTCAAAAATCTTTATTTAATGTATTTAAATGACCTCCTAATACTGTACTGAAAATTAAAAATAAAAAATAAACACATTCCGTGTTGAAATCTTACTTGTATCTTCTTACCTTTTTGTCTTTGAAGAGTTGAAGCATAAGGGTTAATTAAGTTATGAGAAATGAAAATATTAATTTGCTGGTACTGCCTACTGCTTTTCTGTCAGATATTTTTGGTCCTTAAAGCTACTTTTTAAAGTTTTATTCTAGTAAAGATTTTGTCTTTGCTTTCTAAGGTAAGTGTTCCTCCAAAATAACATTCTGATATTAAAAAATTCTGATTTTGTTATCTTAAATCTCATACTTCATTGCTCAGTATTATTTGAAACAAGTATCCTTTTACTTTTACTACTAGCTTTTTGAACATTCATTGCTATCACATCCAACATGTTTTTCATTTGCTATGCTGTGTGCTCCGCATCCTTTTAATTTTAGATTGTGTCAGTCAGTGACTAGTGACACCAACTCTGCTGCTTTGAGTGTGTGTGCAGTGTAGGAAACTTTATATTTGGGTTGGAGATGTAGTATTGCTTTTGTGGGGTTTTGTTTGTTTGTTTTCCCCTTAGAGTCTTAGGGAACTTTCTTGTTTTAAGGGCCAAATCAGAGTGGTAGTTTTTTGATTTAAAAATATTCAAGTAATTTGTACTTTATCTAGGAAATGTAATTTTGTTTCAGTTTCCGTATGGCTTTTATCTCCAACTGTAACTTTACATCAGTTTTAAAGTAACATGATGTGTTTTAATGTGAGATGAAGTACCAACCAATTCAATTCCCTGTGAAATTTTCAAGTAAATAGTTTTATTATGTTTTATTGAAATACAAAAGGTTTACATCCAGCAAACATATTTGGTAATTAATAGTTGATAGTGATAAATACAATCATGAATAATTATTAAAATACACATTTTAAAATTACTTATTTTTTAATCTGGCTAATGGCAACTAGTATAAGTTGAAATACACTAAACACATACAAAAATACATTTGTAATGGAAAAAAAACGGAATGCTATCAGCATTCTTAATGCATTCTCAGCTTACATGAGCAATAGTGAAAAGCTAGCATTTGTAGGCAAGGAGGACTTCCAGTGCCCTGCAAAAAGTATTTTTAAAGTAATTTTATTCTGATGTATTATTGTGTAAAACCACATCTGAGGTTTCTTCTTTTTCTTTCCTACTTAAATAAAGTAAGTAAAAATACTATTTCCGCTGTAGAAACTCAACCCTGTATTCTTGGTGCATTGCCTTCATTCGTACGCAGTCACCAGTTCTGGTGCTTTTGCAGGCAAATCCGTGCAGTTGTTTGGAATTCGTAAACAGTTCTTTTGAGCGGACTTGAGAAGGTAAACTAAAGTTCAGTCTTTGCTGTGGTAACTGCACGGTGCGAAGTAAGAATTGTCACTAAAATCAGCTGCTGTCCTGAATACATGAAAGTTTCACATCTGAATGAGGAGTTGTCATCCAGGATAATCATGAACTTTGTAGAAGCTCAGTTTGAGCTGTAAGTACGACTTCTGGTGTGCACCAAGCAGCAAACCAGTGCCTGAATACAGCACTGGTGCGGAATATAAATAGAGATACATACTCAAGAAAAAGATGCTCAAGGTAAAATAATGCTCATACTTGAATCAGGATTGTGGATTCAGAGTACATAAATTATTAAGCCTACAAAATACTTAATGGCAACCCGTTGTCTGCTTGGATTTCTTCTACAAAAACTAGTAGTAACCTCTCAAAATCATTTGTGTGTATAGTGAGTCTAATGTGTAGGAGCTCATGTGTGATTCTAATCTACTTACTACCAGGAGGATGCTTGTGAATTTAAATCTCAGGTTCTGAAAAGACGAAATTCTACATACTGTGCCTCAGGAAAAAGTTTGCAGTCTTAGAATAATTTGATAGTGTCACTGTCACCAGAAATTAAACAGTTAAGTGTATGTGTACATAGGTAAAAATTATGTTTTTATTTACAGAAAAATAGGAATCTGATGTTCATTTAAACCCTTAAAAAATTAAATCCAACTTCTGTGTGATTTGCGATGTGAGGGTTGGAGGGAGAGAATGAAGAAGTTCCCTAATGCTTTTAATATGGCCTTTGGTCAGTGACAGCTCCTACATCCATTTGCATCAGTGTGTGTAAGGAAGGTTAATAAAAGGGTATAGAAATTCATTGAAGTTCCATTGACATTTTTACCAGAACAGTACTGACATACAATATTGAAAAATGTCACATCTCAGCAAAATCTGTTTGTAGCACTCAGCTCTTAAATAAAACAGTTAAGATGTGTAAGCACCAGAAGCTTCACACACGCATCTTAATAGTGGGGACTTCCTACCAGGCATTTTAGACGTGATCAAATAGCTGTTCAACTTGGTCATTTGCTTTCCTTCAGTAAAAGTAATTTTTTTTTTTTTAAATGTGCACTGATTTTAGAGCCAAAATATTGTATCTTTAGAAATCCTTGATTTTTTTCATACTCATCCTGAAGTCCAATCTTGAATAATGCAGACCTTCCTTCTTGAATACCTATAAGAGAAAGTCTCATAAGACTTTTGAAAATGTACTGTTTGTTTAATAGCTAATAGGCAAGGTCTTGCTAAAATCTGTTGAGATAATTGTAGCTCATGGTAAGGAGAACTGAGCCTTGAGAAGAGAGGGCTGCAGGGAGCCCTTCTAGTGGCCTTTCAGTACCTAAAAGGGGCCCAGGAAGGAGGGAGAGAGACTTTTTTGCAAGGGCATGGAGTGACAGGATAAGAGGGAGTGGCTTTAAACCGAAGGAGATCTAGATTAGATGTTAGGAAGAAATTCTTATCTGTAAAGGTGGTGAGGCACTGGAAGAGATTGCCTAGAGATGTTGTGGATGCCCCACCCCTGGCTATGTTAAAGGTTGTTAGTTTTTGAATGACTAATTGGGTAAACCCCACCCAACCAAAACCCACTCTGATAACTAAGTTTTGCAATAATTTTCCATGAAGTGATTCTATAACTAAATTGGAGACATGTTTGGGAAGGATTTGAAGATAATTTTAGCTTCTTTTCATATATGCCTTCGTAAATACCAGAGCGGTGCTTACTGTAGATAATATATCCTAAAAAGCTGTCACTGCTGTCATTACATATTGCAAGCCAGAATTTAAATACTGAATTTTCAATTTGGCCTATGAGCTCTAGATAGTCACATCTTCCTAAAAATTCTGTTCAAGTGCCATATTCTGTTTTAGACATTTTAGCCCTAAAGGAGTTTTCTAGATTGTGAAATCAAAGTGCTGCTCTTAGTTTCAGCTAATGAAAGCTGTTGTACATTCGTTTTCTTCCTCCATTGAGTTTTTCCAAATCATTAAAAATATGTTGAATGTAAGAGTAATAAAAACATTCCCTGTGAACTTAAGTAACAGTGAAAAATAGCCACCTAATTTTTTAAACCCGTTTCAATTTTGTGGTTGCTTGACTTCCAACTAAATTAATTTTTTTAACTAGCTCTTGAGAAGAGCTTTGTCAATGTACTTCTGACAGTTCAAATAGAGTCTAAATGACACAGACCTGTTTTTCTTTCACAGATGTGCCATTTTATTACTTTAATAAAATATTTAATGCTTTTCTATGTAGTAATTTTAAGTAGTTTAGCTAGTATGAAACTTTATTGGTCTACAATTGCCCACGGGCAAATTTCTTTTAAGATGGGTGTAAAATACAAATTGCGAACATCTGTGCTTGTGCTGTTATGAGCAGTGAAGTGAGTTCATTCTTTAACTTCTCCAAACTGCTGCTCCCTACTGCTTTGTCCATCTCTATCTTTGTGTTCCAGTCCCCCCACTTTCAGCTCAGTCTGTAACTGTGGCCAGAGGACTTGAAGAGACCAGACCTGGGTATGATGAAGATCAGTGAAAATGGATCTTTCTATATGGTATCATTGCTTGTTCCTTTATTCACATAACAATAAACGTGAAATGAGCCAAAGATTCACGTAGTTGGTATCCTGTCTTCCATAATGTCCAGCTAGTGCCAAGGGCAGCCCTGTACTGATATTCCCCACAATAACAATGGGTGCTAACAGCTATAGCAAAACCTTTTGGTTCCTGACTGGGCTGTAATTCAGAAAAATGAAAATGGCAAAGTAAAAGCTTTTTTTTACGTATGAAAAGGACATACTCAGATAATAATCAGAAACAGTCTGACAGTTCTAGAGGAAGTTTTGACTCAGCTTTTCTCCTTTCTGTCTTTTTCCTG